>RJWM01000454.1:15084-217341 GCA_004363535.1 Dasyprocta punctata
GCTCGCGTTGTAGCCCAAGCTGGCCTCGAACTCACAACGCTCCTCCTACCTCAGCCTCCCGAGTGCAACACACTGCTTCTTGATCTCCTGCTGCAATGGGTCCCTTAGCCTGCTCCTTCTCAGCCTTCTTCTCCAGCTTTTGTTGCTTGGTTGGCCCTGAGCAGCCAATGCCCTCTGAAGGTCAAGGTCTAGTTCTCTTGCCACTCATTCTCTTTGATTGCATCTTCCCTGTGACTTTCTACCAGAAAGTTTATTCTATATTCCTGGCCCAATTCCTGACGTATTTCCAGTTACCTACTGGATGGCATCAGCAGGGCGTGCTATTCAAGGGCGTAAAGCATGGGGAGTCTCACCTTTCCCTTCACACCTGCTCATGTATATCTCAGTTTCTGGCCTTCCCATTCCTCTGGTCTGCTGACCAAGAAACCTGAGCCTCATACTCAGCTCCTTCCTCCTTCTCCATTTCCTCTTACTGCAAGAGCAGAAAAAAACATGCCTTGCAGTGAGACCACGTTGGTTCCTAATCCTGGCTCCACTTCTCACTCATCCTGTGCCTTGAGTGAGCCCCTTCACCTTCCAGAGCCTGCTTTTCCATGCTATGAAATTGGCATGGTGATGGACCCTACCTCAATGATTCTTGGGGGGAATACATGAGATAAGGTAGGTCTGCCCCCAGCCCTGACTCATCACAAAGCTCTTCAAAGACTAATGTCCTCTCTAATCGGTGCTCTTGAAATATTGTTCAAGTTAGAATCTTCCTGTCCTCTGTGTCTGCTGCTCTTTCCATTCTCGTCCTCATGCCTCTCACCAGGACTATTCCGGCAGCCTCCCTGCTGTCTCCTTCCATCCTTGGGTTGGTTCTTTCTTCCCTTCCTCTCTCTTCTTCTCTCCTCTCTCCCCCTTTCTACTTTTCTATACATTGAACCCAGGACATTTGCACTGAGCTACATATCCAGCCCCTTTTTTATTTTCTATTTTGAGACAAAGTCTCACTAAGTCTCTAAGTTGTCTCAGTTGAATTCAAACTTACCGTCTTTTCTCTGCACCCCTGAGTGCTGGGATTGCAGACATGCACCACCACATCATTCTAATTCTCTCTTCTTTCCCCTCCCTCCCTATATCCAGATCCGTTTGTGGCCCTGAAGGTGCCAAGTCCTTAGTAGATAATGACACCTGTCTTAGGCTGGCTCTAGGCCTCATGGACCTCGAGTCATCACCGGCTTTCCCGCCTTTCTCTCTGTGCCTGTCCCCTGCATTCCACAGTCCAGCCGTGCATATCCTGCCCTCTGTTCCTCTGACATGCTGTGCTGCTCCTCCTTGGCCTTGCTCTTTTGTGTCTTGGGTCTTTTGTCTACTCTTTGTTTTCTTTTTCCTCCTCTATCCTTGACCTGGACTCGGAATGCCTGGTAAGCGCCCATCGATTACTCACCGCCTAGCTCGGTCTCCTTCCCCCGCCTCCCTGCACGGTGGCTGGCCCTCTCCAGTTCCGTCTCGCGGTGTACTCATATTATAATCTGCAGGAAACCCTCGAGTCACAGTGCGTCTAACTATTTGCTTCCCATGCCTTTCTTCTCCCCATTACCTACCCTTACCCCCAAACACTGAGAACCTCTTGAAAAAGTGGTAGATATTAAGAGCTTGGGCTGCAGAGTTTCAGTGGTTATATTCAAGTCCAGCTATCACTGTTTACTCAGTTAGTGGTATTAAACAAGGTATTTCATTTATTTAAGCCTCAGTTTCCTCACTTATAAAGTATTAATAAGGGCCAGGGGTTTAGCTCAGCGGCATAAGCGCTTCCCTGGCAAGCACGAGGTCATGAGTTTGACCTCCAGTACCAAAATAAATAAATAAATAAATACATAAATAAATAGAAAAGTATTAATAATATCTACCTTAAAAGATTTTTTTGAGAACTGAAAAAATTTGTGTAAAATTCTTATCCTAGTCCTTGACACTTCTTCAGTGCTCATCAAATTTAAAGTTTGCTACCACCATTGTTGTTCTTTTTATTTCTGTCATTATCATTGGAAGCAAGAGTGTCTCATTCTTTCCAAACCCCCAGAAAAATTATATAAAATGTCCACTGTTGTCCTCAGTGTATACTATTGTCCCTGCCTTATAGTTGAATAGACTGAGGCACAGAGAGGAAGTGCCATGCCCTCCATCCTCTGCTAGCAGGTGGCAGAGCAGGGAATTGAGCCCATGGGCACCCAACAAAAAGACGGAATGGGCTGACGGTGCAGACCTGGCGCCAGGTCACCACTGGAACCATCCCCCCTTACTTCCAAATTTAGGACAATGCCAGAACCAAACATGATTTCACAAGAAAATCAGATTGACCCAATTTTTAAGAATCTTACATATTTCTCTTAATTTCTGAGACATAGATTTCAGATTCTAGGATGCTCTTCTGTCTGGCTAAGATTGAAAAGTTGAAAATTCTTCCTGTCTTTATCTCGTGTTACTCTAATGTGCTGGGGATGGCGTCCTGAAAGAAGTTCTCAGGAGCGTGTCCTTAAACAGCACAGTGCTGCTGTCTCAAATCCAGGGTCACTATCAAGCTCTGGAAGCCTTTGAAAAACACAGCCCCTGTTTTCACTCCCTCGCATGTATTCTTCTGATTTCTCCAGACAGAATCAGTCACTAATTTGGAGAAATAAATATCAGAAACAAAATAACCCTGATTCCTACCTTACCTTTAATACATGAACATAAATTCTAGATGTAAAATTTGATGCCTATTTTGCCTGAGGTTATATTGTGAAGGAGCTTTAGGGTTCACATTCAGGATGGAGACAGATGCATGTCATTTGGGGAACACACAGTTAATGATGGCCGGGGGGAAGCACCCACCCTCCCCAGCCAGGAGGTGTCCTGCTTGGTGCTGCACTCATGAAATTGGCAGGAGGCAGCGAGCAAAGGATGCTGCTGCTTCAGTGCAAGATGACAACCGAAGCCAGAAGGGAAGGAAGTGGGAGGAGAGGCCTGAGTGAGGCCGTGATTTCATTATGAATTCCTGCTTATTCTGAGCAGATTGGCCCCAAATTTGTCATTAAAAGTGCAATTTCCTCTATGCAAACCATCTTTCCAAGGACCCCAGGAAAGATGTTGAGAGCAGGAAGTGGGGTATCCAATTATTCATTTTGGTAATGAACTTGATTCTGTATTCATTTATGAATTCTGCATTCTGTTCAGTCTTCATTTGATAATAATGTCAGCATTAAAGAAAACCCTTCTAATTCCTTCACTTGTGCATTTGTTCCACAGACATTTGCTGATTGCCCTCTCCATGCAGATACCATATTGGGCCCTGAGCATGTCGAAAAGGCCCTGGTTACTGCCCTCTGGTGCTTCCATTCCACCCAGGGGGGCAGACATTAAGCATCTAATTACAAATTGAAGGTATATAATTTTCAGGTTGTGTGCTGTGCAGAATTGCAGGATGTGATGAGAGTGGGTAACAGAAAGGGCTGGCTGTGTTCAGAGCAGCAGGGAAGGCAAGCACAGCAAAGGGACATTTGTGCTGAAACTAAGACTGAGTAAGTGAAAGATGAGGGAGAGAAGGCTGGGGGTGTAGCTCAGCAGTGCAACCAAGGACTCTTGAGGCCCTGGGTCCAGTCCTGTGTATCAGCTACATGGCCATTTTCCAAAGTGTGATCTGTGAGCTACCTGTATTAAAACCACTTAGAAATACGATAAAAATTCAGATTCCTGTGCCTCACACCAGGCCACTATAGGGATGGAAAGAATTAATGGGTTGTTTTCTTAATGAGGTGACTTTGCGAAGTCCTTATGTAACCACAGAATGAGGGGCTGGTTGCCAGGGAACTTACTATGTGATTAGAGAGTTAGAAATTTGGACTCATCCTTTGGCCTCAGGGAAGCACGAGGGTCTGATGGTTGAATTGATCACCGCTGGCCCATGAGGTCTTCAATCATGCCTACACAATGAAGCCTCCATATAAGACCAGGACTGGCTTTGGGGAACTTCCAGGTTGATGAATAAGATCTCATCCGTGTGCCAGGAAAGCTATGCCTCCCAACTCCCACAGGGACAGAACTCCTGTATGTGGGGCACTCGAGATCTCGCTCTTCATCTGGCTGTTCATTTGTATCCTTTGAAATCACCTTTGTAATAAATGGGTAAACATAAGCATCATGTTTCCCTGAATTCTGTAAGCTTCTCTATAAAATTAAACCCCAGGAGGGCATCTGAAATAACCCCATTTTATAGCGAGTGGGTCACAACCTGGATTTGTGTCTGATGTCTGATGTAGGGGTCGTCTCCCAGGACTGAGCCCTTAACCTGAAGGTTCTGATGCAGTCTGCAAGTAGAGTGTCATAATTGAATTGAGTTGAATTGAACTAGAGGACAGTCAGCTGGTGTCCCCTGGAGAATGGCATGGTATGTGGGGAAGAACTCACATGTACATCTGATGTCAGAAGTGAAGTGTCACATAACTGCGAAAGAGTGGGAAGAACACTTTGGACTTTTTTTCCCCATCTCTCAAGTCATAAAGCAGATATATCAAGACTGATGGGAACATGTCAAAAAGACAGATGAACTAAACTAAAGTGGATTCTATTTCTCAAACTTGAGACAGTTTTTGTATCAGAAGAATATTAACTGTGATGTCGATTTTAACACATTTGAATTTAAAAAAAAACAAACTTCCAGTTCAAAGTAGTGATAAAAAAATGGGGAATAGTAGGGAAGGTTCTTTTTTTAAAGAAAAAAAACAATAAAAACAGTGGCATGAAATTTTGTTTTGTTTTCTGTTTTAGTATCTGTATGTAGCGCAGTCAAACATGTTGGAAGACTTTTTGAGTAATACTCTTATAATACAGTCTTGTGCTGCATAATGAAATTTCACATAAGAGTGGGCCACATATACAATGATGGTACCATAAGATTACTTTTATATCCCCTAGAGCCATGGTAGTCATCATATTATTCCAAAGTACACTCTGAGATTTGTACAATGAAGGATCACCTGATTTACACTTCCTGTAATATATCCCTGTTGCTAAGCAGCACATGACTACACTGGGTTCAGTGGTTGTCACCGGATGCTGAAACTATTGGTTAGGAGCTGGGGATGCAGCTCAGCGGCAGAGCCCTGGCTCAGCATGCATGAAGCCCCAGGTTCAAAAAGTATAAGAATAAAAAATTTGGTTCAAGAGTATGGATAAGGAAATACTCATATATTCTGAAATATTACTTAATGGTACTTACTTTACTATTACACCAAACCAGGCCCATTTTGCCTTTTGTACTGGATGCCAACCACTGAAAAGATGTTCTGCAAAAGAAAAAGGTGTTTATCCACTCAGTGGCCACGTGTGGAGAGACAGAAGACCCACGTTTCAAATCTGCTCCCCCGAGGATAGGGCTTGGGAGTTCTTATGGGTTAAAGAAACAGGGTGGTATGAGGAATGGGCAAAGGTGATTAGAACCAAGGGAAAGTGAGATCATGGGTGATCTGTGCTTGTGTAATCAGACTTCATAGCTCATCATATGATGCATGTTCAGAAAATGGCAGTATAAGCTTGCTCTGAAGTTAGGTTTCTTTTTTTCTTTTTTTTTTTTTTTCCATCCTACATCAGAAGGTCACTCATTGGGCACTTGCATGGACACAGGAAAAAGGCCAGTGATGGTGGCTGGTTTGAGCTGCCAAGTTCCTGAAAAATGACTTGGGCTATCCTTACCACCATGCCCATATATCAGATGTGTTATCCATGGCAAAGCTAAAGAGAGTATATTGTGTTTATCAGTGCAACTTATAAACTTGGTGATAAAAGCAAGTGATTAAAAGCAAGTGAGGTTAGAGGGTTTACTTGGGTTCCTGTGTGTTGTAGTCAGGGGTTACAGGGAAACAACTGCATACAGGACATAGAATTTGTAATACTGTTTTATGATGGTCACCCAAAGTTAAACACAAGAAAGTGCAGGAAAATCTGTCCACAACACTAAAGACCCAGAGTATTCAGTCAAGGGCCTGGATCCCACAGCAATGTCCTGCATGAGTCCAGCTAAAGACCCAAAACGCATGACAATGCCTCCCACAAATCCAACTGGAAATCTAAGAGCCCAAGATAAGGACTCATGCCAGTCTATTTTACGGTTCTGTGCTGGGAAGGCCAAAGGTCAGTGGTGAAAACTAGAAAGTCTATGCCAGTGGGGTGAAGGAGCTGTGCAGTGGGTTGAGGGTTCTACACTGGAGCCAAGAAGTCACACTCAAAACGAGGAGTGGGGCTGCCCTGAAGAGCACCACAGCCATCTTCAGTGGCAATGCCGTCCCGAGCTCCTCCGACAATGAGAACAGTCAAGTACAGGTCAGGAAGCCCAGTGTGACAAACTTCTCCAGCACACATCTTCCCCTCCGGAGCCTGGAAGCGATGCTCAGTGTGAGGAGCAGAGCTCCCTCAAGATGAACTACAGCCACTCTCAGCGATGAGGTCCTGAGCTCCTCTGATGATAATGGCCAAATCCATATTGGGGAAGCCAGCGTGACAAGCTCCTCCAGGAGAACCAATGGCTCAAAACACCAACACTTGGAAGAACCCACAACACTTCGCCCTTCCTTTTCATGTTTCTGTGTTGCCAACTTTCCTCAGGTGGGCCACCTATACTCAACGCCATGCTGATGTAATTCAACTGGTGCTAAGTTGATCACCAGTTTTTAATTCATAACACTGTGTTATGAATGCAATCTAACAAGATGGCCAAAATTAGCAGTACCCATCCTGAGACAAACTGACAAGTGCCTTCTGACGTAATGTATATGCTGTCACCCCTGTGACGCTATTGCCAGCATTGCCTAACCAGAACTAAACAGTAGGGAATAATCAGACAAATCTATGAGGCCGTTGTCCAAACAACATATCTTCATATCTTCAGAATTTTTAACTGTTATTAAAGATAAAAAGGAAACAGATGGGAAAAAGCATTGTGGGATCTAGATTAACATTCTAGAATTAGAGTTGTAGGATCTAGGTCAGAGAAGATGAGAAACATGTTAACCAAGTGCAGTGTGTAGTCTTTGCTTGGATCCTGACTTTAAGAAAAAGCTATAGAACAACTCAAATGTTCATCAACTGATGTATGGATAAATAAAATGTGAAATATAAAATTGAGAAATAGGAATTAATTGCTGCGTGTGGCAGCACATACCCTTAATTTCACCACTCTGAGAGACCAAGGCAGAAAGATTACAAGTTTGAGCCCAACCTGGGCAATTTAGCAATTTAGCAAAACCCTGCCTCAAAATTTAAAAAAAGGACTGGGAATGTAGCTCAGGGCAAAGAGTCTGGATCGAATCCCTAGTAGTCTCCCCCAACTGAAAAAAAAAAAAAAAAGATGAAATATAGATACCTTCTAAATAATGGATGAAGCCTGAAAACATTATGCTAAGGGAAAGAAGCCAGACAAAAATCACCTATTATATGATTTCACTTCTACAAAATGTCCAGAAGAGGAAAGTCTATAGAGGCAGAGGTAGATTACTTGTTGCCACAGATGGTGGAGTATAAAATGGGGAGTGATTGCTAATATGTCCAGGAATTTTTTTCTGGAATTATGAAGGTGTTTTAGTAATGATACTTGCACACTTTGTGAATATACTATAAACCTGTACACTTAAAAGGGGCAAATTTTATGATATGTGAATTATATGTAGAAAAACAAAGACATTGATTGGGTCTACTGGGGAAATTTGAATGAACTATCTGTTGGGTAATATTTTTTCAGTGTTACATGGCTTGGATATGATAATACATTGCGTAAATATTTAGAAATTTTTCAAGGATGAAATACTTAAGGATAAAATGTCATGATATTTACACTTTATTTTCAAATAGAACACATAAAAAGTATTGAGAGAAAGCACGTGCAGCAACTTCTAGGCAATACATAGACAGGGATTCATTTTCTTCTTCTTCTTCTTCTTTTTTTTTTTTTTTTTTTTTTTTTTTTTTTTTTTTTTTTTTTTTTTTTTTTTTTTTTTTTTTTTTTTTTTTTTTTTTGTTTTTTTTTGAGACAGGGTCTTGCTATGTAGTTCAGGCTGGCTTTGAACTCACTATGTAGCCTAGGCTTGCCTCAAACTTGCTGCAATCCTCCTGCCTCAGCCTCCTGAGTGCTGGGAGTACAGGTGTGTGCCACCATGCCTGGTTATATTATTCTTTCAATTCCTTTTGTAGCTTGAATTACTTCAAAATAAAAATACTGGAGAGGGGCTGAGCATGCTTCTGCATGCCTATATTCCCAGCATTCTGGGAGACTGAGGTAGGAGGATCAAACCTTCACACTCAGCCTAGGCAATTTAGTGACTTCTCAAGATCCTAGCTCAAAATACACATGATAAAAAATGTTAGGGATATAGCTCAGTGTGAAGATCTTGGGTTCAATTCCCTTAGTACTACAAAAAAAAAAAAAAAGAAAGAAAAAGAAAAAAAATGACAGGTTCTTGTGGATTATGACAAGGAAATTAGGAATGCCCTGCTTCTTTCCTGAGTGAATGCTCAAAGGAAATCAAATTGTACTCTTCCCTTCAGTACTTCGGTCGGTACCACCAGCAGCTGTTTGTGTTTCGGGAAAGTCATCCTGTGCTTGTACAGTGGTGCGCTGAACGGATTGTGTGACTTCACAGCACTGACTGAGAGTCTTAACATTTCCCCGGAGCGGGTGGTTTGGGCGTAGCTTCCTGGTAGAGCGCTTGCCTAGCACGTGGGAGTGTCTGGCTTCCATCTCCAGCAATGCGAAAATACATGAATGAATGAATGAATGAATGAATGAAATTTCCCTGAGAGCTTGTACTCATAGTGAAATCAAAAGGTGATGATGTGGCAGTTGGTTGGGGGCGAAGGCCGAGAAGACATGGGGCGGTCATGCTGTTAGTGAGGAGGTCAAGTGACCGTGGCTCGCACTCAAAGCATAGTCCGTGAGCCTGGGTGATACATAGGCAGTGAGGTGAGCCCACCCCCTTGCAGACAGTGAAAAATAAAGGAGATGTTGGGGACTTCTTTGTTTGGGTCCCAGCTGCTCCTGCTTCACTAGTTCGCTTTTACCAGCCTTCTCACATCACTCCTTTTAACGTGGAATTATCACTGCACAGTCGCACTTTTTTGTTGTTGTTGTTTTGCTTTGTTTTTGTTTCTGTTTCATGATTTTACCCCAAAGATACTAGGAGAAAGTCATATAGGGCTGCACTAGCTGGTGTTTACTTTGGGACAGAGATTCGGGGTCTCAGTTTGGAACAGGGGCTGCGGGTGTGGAGACAGCCAAGCCGCGGCAGCGATGGCATAAGGAAGGTTTTGTGAGGCTGACTGGAGAGGGTGGGGCAGATTGGATTTCTGCTTCACCCCTGACCACTGGTGCCTTCTGTTTTTAAAACAGACGTGCTTCATCCTTTCCCAGAGCGGGGGCCAAAGATGGGATTCGAAATGCAAAGTCCCAACCAGGGAAATTAAGCTGCGAGGGTTCAGCGCCTGAAAAATATTGACTGTTTCTTTTTTTAAGCTAATATTCCAAATTTCTTATGAAAGTCAACTTCGACATCCAGGACACAGGAAACGAGGCAAGAGGCCACAGCCAGCTGCCTCAGAGGACCCGGGACACTTTCTTAATAACATCCAGATGGTTCCACAGAAATTGTTAACATCTTGAAAAAAAAAATCAGCTGCAAGAGAAATGAGATTCAAGGGGTTTAGGAAGGACAGCCCGGAGGAGAGTCCCCAGGGTCTTGGAGTGGGCCTGAAACATAAACCGGATGGTGGGATTATTGCTTCTATGGCAAGGCTCGGGGGCCAGGGTGCTGACAATCCAGTACTTCCATGAGAGCCTGCCGATTGGCAGGGCTGCCCCTGTAGGACTGGCCTTATGATGGTCATGTTCATCCATTGGGTAGCCTGGGTCCTTGAGACCTCTCAGAGCTTTTCGTTTGCGGTACTGGGGGTTGAGCACAGGGCCTTTGCACTGACCTACTTCCCCAGCCCCTTTGAAATATTTTATTTTGAGACAAGGTCTCACTAAATTGCTAAGTCACCGAGGCTAGGCCCAAACTTGGCCTCCTCCTGCTTCAGCCTTCTGAAGTGCTGGGATTACAGGGATGTGCCCTTATGCCCAGGTGTTTTTTGTTTAGAGAGGACCATTTACCTCTCAGTCTCCTTTCTCTGTGAGGTTCTGAAGACACAGTGCCCAGGTCAATAGGTTTTAAGGGCTTATGGTGATATTTAATCTGGAAGACTATTACAATGTAGTATATTTTTATAATCGTATATGTGATACATATCTTAACATACAGCAAAATGTAAGTGCATTTGCTGATATAGGAAAATAAACACACAATTTAAATTAATGTCTAATTAAATTCCCACAATAGATTAACATGTCAACTCAATCAGTTCTTAAATTTCATGTTCATTAAAAGCTTTGTTGCATTTGAAAACAATCCATAGATTAGATTTTCTCATTTCCCAAGAATTATTTAAGCATAGGTTCTGTAGAGCCAAATAAATTTAAAAGGAAAATTTAAAAATCCTTCCAGACTGGCGATGTAGTTTCGTGGTAGAGCACTTCCTAGCGTGTGTGAGACCCTGGGTTCCATCTCCAGCACCAGAACTTTACAGATACAAGTCCTTCCATAATCTGACTCAGAAAGAACCAGCTATGTTTCACATGGGATGTGAGTGTTTTGTAATGTGTTTCCTTCAGGTGGGGCAGCGAGAAGACCCCTTGAAGAAGAGGAAGAGGCTGAGGGTCAAAAAAGGCCTTAGCCCACTTCTGGTTTTCTGAAGAACTGGGGGCTTCCTCCTCGCTCGCCTCCCAGTTGCCTTCCCACAAGGAAGAGGAAATGACTTGCTTGTGGAATGTAACTGTTTGCACGCAAATCACTTGTTTGGAACCAAAAATGGGGGAGAGGGAAGTAAGAGCCACAGACTCAGGGTTAGATCAGCCTTCAGCAAACCTTGGGATTTTCCATGTCCTATGACGTGCCCCCTCCCCAGGCCACTTCAAAGCCCAAGTGAGACATCGCCTGCCTCCCACCCTGTTGTCCCCACCATGGTCGGATTCGCTCTTTTGTCTGACTGTGACAGCAGGAGATTAGAGCTGGTAAGTTAGAGTTGGTGGCCTTCCTTGCAGTTCCCACCTTGTAAATCAGGATACTTGCAGGAGTGGAGGGTGCACAGCAAGAATACACACAGTCTGGAACTTGTAGTCTGAAATGTCTGGGATATTTAGCCCAAAAAATATATGTATAATTAAAGAAAAAAATATATATCCCCAAACCTAAAGCATGAACCAGAATTTTTTGCAACAAACAACTTTACCAAAGAAGGTTCAGGGGAGAGAGGCCGCCAGACCTGGTTATGGAGTGTTAACCAGGTAAATTCATTAGATGGAGCCATCTCTTCCTTTGGGAGAATATTGACATTTAAGCTTTGGCTTCTTGGGACTGTGCTGGAGGACTCTTCAGAGGAATGCAATGACTCCTTCCTTCCTCCCCGAACTGAAATCCAGGCTATTACAATTCCAAATGGACACAGAGTCCTGCCAAGTTTATAGGAAATTGGAATGACACTGTGGGTTCCCACCACGAGGGATAGCAGAAGCTGAATGCTCAGAGAGTAAGTAACATTTCCCTTGCGATTCCCAAACTCATCTATTTTTATTTTAAGGGGTTCTGTGTTTTCATTCAGTTTTGTGAACAGAGGAATCCATATGGAATTTTCACCAACTCTACTAAAATAAAAGCATGCAGCTTCTCAGTAGTATAGTAAAATATCTGTAAAGATTCAAGAATAGTTCAGAAGGAATCGCAGACACTTATTTTTGAAGTCCTGTGAGAAGTCATTGACTCATTTCTAATGGATACCTTGTGGGCATATGGCAGAGACAATATAAATTGCTAAATTCATGTACAACAATACTGTCTTTGACAAAGCATAACTCATTTAAAACAAGTTATAAAGTAGCTGTTCAGAGACAAACAGCTTGTACTCATTTAAATGTTTTAAATATATAGATATTTTTCATAAAGTACAGAATTTTGGAGATGGAGTAGAGAAAGAGACTCATAAGTCCCATGCACAAAACAAGTACATTTTTATTTGATAACTTTTAGTAAGCTTCCCAAAAATAGATGCTAATGATAACTTTAAAATTATCTTGTTCATTTCCTTATTTGCTTATTTATGGTATTTTTCCTAGCTTCTGCCTCTACCTCCCTTCTGGGCCATTACTTGTCTTGAAGTAGGATTGTGCTTAAGACATAGTAGTTGCTCAATACATGGTCTTTTAACTCATTCAACACATTTTTAAAAATCTTTTTTAAAAAGGTTAGTAATGAAAAAAGGCATTGTACATATTCATTTTTCATTGTAGTTCTTGCTATTTGTTTTGCCTTATGATGCATATTAACTGAGTAATGTGCAATAATATTCATTTTTAAAATATTTGCCTGCCCCGTACCAGGCACTGTTCTCGGGAGGAAAAATACTGTATCCATGGAATCTGCATTCCAGTAGAGAGAGACAGTCAGAAAAAAAAAATCAGTGCATATTTGGCAAACGGACATAAATATTTTAAAGACAGGTAAAGTAGGAGAAAGGGGTATCTAGGAAAGGATCTGATAAGGGGACATTGGGGAGCAATTTGAAGGAAGCTGGGGAGCTGCCCTTGCAAAGAGCTGGAGGCAGAGACTGACAAGCAAGAGGAGGCTCTTTGGAGGCTCAGCCCAGGAGGCAGGTGGGTGGGGCAGGAGGCCTCAGAGGCCTGGGCTGACTTGGCTTTCACTCCCCAAGAAATGGGTAGGCATCTGCAGGGCCCAGAGCCAAGAAGTCTGTGACTCAGGTTTGAAAAGACTTCTTCCAGCTGCTGTGTGGCAAAAGGAATTGGAAGGGTAGGTTAGGGGACCAGCGAGGCTGGGTGGAAGGTTTGTATAACAGGACCAGGGTGAGTGATAAGCTGGCCTAGTGAGGGATAAGGAATGGTCAGATCTGAGTGTGTGCGAAGGCAAGGCTGATAGGATGCACCGATGCCTTAGGTGGAGGAACTCGCAGAATAATACCCTGGCCTTTTAGTGACGTGGAGGAGATTGAAGGAGAAGCGGACAGGGAAAGGGCGGGAATGGATGCTGGGTTGTCCTTGAGATTTTGCGAGTGAACCTGTAGGGCAGAGGCCAAGTAGGCAGTTGCAGAGATGAGGATGAAGGGCTAGTCTGAACCGCTCACTGGCAGGACTGCTGCGCCCTGACTGGCCAAGGCCCAGGAGGATGGGGTCATGTGGGATCAGTGCCAAGCTACACAGACAGGGAACCTAAGTGACCACAGGGCCTTAAATCTGAAGCAATTCCCCTGCACAGTTACATGGGAAGTCTGCCAATGAGCCCTGAGAGTCCACCTCTGAGTAATCTTCAGGGGCCTTGTTTAGTCTTTTGCCTTCCTGCTAATGTTCTTTTCCTTTATTGCTATACTCTATGCCATTTATTGATTGAAGAACCATAAAGGTGCTTGTTTTTAACAAGACATGAGACCACAACTTGGAAGTTTAACTTCAGAGTTTAAACATTTGGCTTTTTACTGCTAACTGGGGGACCTGCAGGTAAGGAAACATACAAGAACCCTCACCGGATTTGCCAGTGAAGAGCCATCCTACATCTGGGATGATTTGGCAATAAGTGATTGGTACAA
The DNA here is from genome assembly GCA_004363535.1 of Dasyprocta punctata. NCBI lineage: Eukaryota > Metazoa > Chordata > Mammalia > Rodentia > Dasyproctidae > Dasyprocta > Dasyprocta punctata. Next base: position 28,774 of record RJWM01000454.1, read on the forward strand.
CCAGGGGAAAGAGGCGTGGGGTGCTCTCTGTACCACCAGTCTGGTGGCTCAGAAGATGGGTGGCAGGTTGGAATGCTGGTCAGCCTGCCCCTGTCTGCTCCAGGACAGGATCTTGTCCTTGCTAACCTTGGGAATTTCTGCAGCCCCAATTCCTTTGACTGTCAACTGTACTATCCTTAGTTCCCCTGGGACCCAGTATAATCAGCCAGCAAATTCCTTTTTCCTTAAACCTAAATGTGAAGCCCCATGGGCCTTTCCCATAGCATAAATATAGTACTCTATTCCTGTACGTATTGTCTCATTCACAGGAAATAGTGTCTGAATTACATCACGGATCAGTTCTACTGTAGTCTATTGACTTTTTTTTGTTTTTTTGGTAGACCCATTGTGGGAATGACATGGTTCCTGTCCCTGATAGCTACTATATCCTATCTATTATGTTCAAAATGTTAGAGCTGGTGGCAGAGACAGAAGAAACACAATGAATGAAATGCCAGGATATCTTACTGTCTCTTCCATTTTAATGTTTTATCAAAACTTTTGTCTAAAGGCTGTCCTAAGCTCTAGATATGAATATACAGCAAAGTAGGATATTTCTCCTTATCTATGAGTAAAAATCTTACCTTTGGAAAGTTGCTTGGGGGGATAGGAGTCTATCAGATCAGTGTTACAGGAAACCATTAGAAGTCTCCCAGTATCTGTCTTTCCCTTCTTCTATGATAAAACACAGAGCCCCTAATTTTAAGCTAGGCATGTAGCCACTGAGCCTTGAGACTACACTTCCCAGCTTCCCCTTCTTCCCCTGGGTAGGTCAAAAAACTGAGTCCAGGTCAACACAAGTAGGCAAATTTGCCTAGAGGCAGCTCCTACTGCCACACAGAACCCCATGTAAGAGGCATTTTATGTATATGCTTTGACCCTCTTCTCATGCCTTCTTCTGTTTTGCGGCCTGAAATGCAGATACTGCCATCTTGGTGGATGGAGCAACCACCATACCCTTCTTGTCTTCAAGGCTTCCCACATGAGAGAGTGTGGGAGACAATTTGAGTGGCTCCCCTTGAATGGAGAACAATTGCTGCAACTCTGATTATATTGAGACTTATTTCCTTATATTGATATATACAGAGCTGACTATGGTATTTCCTTCTCTCTTCGATTGGCTCTAAGCATTGCATATAAGGCTAGCTGAGGTACTGGTATGTAATCTCTAAAACCATCCGACAGTGGCCTGTTGCCTCCCATAGTGATCTGTGTAAAATATATAGGCACAGCGGGATGGGGGATGGTAGAGACGGTGAGCTTCAGGAATGTCGACTGGGTATGATCCTCCAGAAAGAGGCTATGAGTCCCCAGGGCATAAAAGTTTGCATATCAGAAACTGAAGCAGCAGCCTCCTAAAACAATTCGGTTGCTACCTTGATTGAGTTATGTAAATTGATCCCTCTGCATATCTTTATCTGCATTTTGCAGAGGTACCTTTTTCACTACCTGGCTAGCCAGCTCAAGTTACTCATACAGTTCCCGCCATCCTCACTGTTCCCGCCATCCTCACTGTCACTCATCCTCAAGCCACCAGCTTCTTCACAAGATAATAAATTCTGGGAGAGACTGAGGATCAAGGCCTTTGTCTACACATCCTCACAAGGGCTGGACTCAGGACCTCTTGGCTGCCCTTAACCTTGAATATGTCTTGGTGTCTTTACTCTTGCCGTGGGTCGCATTGGAGGTGGTAGATGGGAATTAACTTGCCGGGATTTCAATAACGTCTCAGTGGAATTATAAATACAACTTCTTGGATTGTGAGGAAGACTAGAGAAAGGGTTACGGTACTTGGATTACCGTACTCAATACCTGGGATTACAATAAGAGAGAAGCTTTTATTCCCTAGTGGGTTTCTAGACCTCATAGCTGACCCTAATCCCAACTAATACAGTCTGCTAACTTTCTCTCTAGAATGCACAGTGGCTACAGGTGTCACTCTAAGTTGGCCTTTCCTGGCCCTTCCTGCCAACAAGTCATGGAGTTTTAGTTACTCTGAGATACTGCAGTCATTGTCCAAATGTTTCTAGAGTAGTGTGCAGCACTTACTACCCGATATCAGAAAGTGAAAATAATGGTTTCCAACAAATGCGACTTCAGTTCATCTGTTCTCTCAGCCACAGAGACTTATCCCTTTATATACCATTGTCTCCTACTGTAGTGTTTCTGTCCTGCACACTCTAGATAGAGATAAATATAGCCAACAGAGTTTCTGAAGGCAGCTGAGAGATACAACTATCACTCCTCAGGCTGGTTTTTATTATTATATAAATAACACATGTAAAAGGATTCAACCAGTACAAAAGACTATTAGCAATAAAAAGAGCTCCATTTCCCTAGTGCCACTTCCTAAAATTCCCTATGTTAAAAGCTTTCAGGATATCCTCTAGAAATTTCCATGTGTATAAAATTGCTAAGAAAAAAAATGTAATTTATATATTTAATTTAAATATAGTATACCATAAAGTTTTAAATTTAACCATAATTCTAAGCATTATATATATATATATATATATATATATATAAGTGCTAGCTTCTGACTACACAGTATCCCATTGTACAGTAGATGTATCATAATTTATTCAATGAGATTCCTGTGAATGGATATCTGTTTTTAGACTTTGGTTATTGACATTGCTGAGACAAATTGTCTTGCACATACATCTGTGCACCAGTACATCTGTAGAAGGAAATTCATGGAACCAGAGTTGGTAGCTGAAATTGTATATAAGTACATAAGCTGTACTCTCTGCATTTACATTCCCAGCAACAGGGTCAAGGCTGCCTTTTTTATTTTCTTTGCAGTACTGGAGATCAAACCCAGAAGTGCTCTACCACTGAGCTATCATTCCCAGTTCTTTTTAAACAGTATTTTATTTTGAGACAGAGTCCCAATAAACTTCTCAACATAGCCTTAAGTTTGTGATCCTAAATAGCTAAGATTACAGATGTCGACCACCAGGCCTGGCAAGGCTGCTTATTATACTCAGTTCCCATCTGGAGCCACAGCTAGGCATTGGTTTCTTCCCGTTCATGTAGGGCTTTTTTGTCGTTGGTGTGTTAGCATTTCTGTTCACAAAGAGCACCGTACCTGATTTTTTAAAATACGGATGAGAAACAAGTGAGTGATCTGCTTCAACATCATACTTTATGTTGAGAAAAGTACATCTTGGACACAAGTTCCATCTTAGTGTTGAAAAGATGCTAGTGATTATTTCCATTTAAGGTATGGATATAATAAACTCTAAAAAAGAGGTCCTCTGGAAGGAAGGATCAAGGATACCATGAAGAATATAAAAGTCCAGTCTTCTAGACCCCCAGGCTCTAGATAGGCCACTCTACTGCAAAGACAAAAGGGATTTTGAATACTGATGGAAATAAAAAGATAATTTATATATCAGCCCTGAGATAAATTCCAAATTTAGGGTTCATTCAATCCCTGTGATCTTTACATACCCAGCGCCTCACTTAGCAATCCTCCTGTCTCAGAATCTTTGAAAAGCAGCGTGACGGCAGGCAGCAGGAGTAGAGGTGGCAGCAGAGGACCTGGTACTGTATCTCCAGTACCCGCCAAGCTGCTGGATAATTGCTTAGAACAGAATGGAAATCTTTGCCTGGAATCTGTGCATCTTTTTTGTCCTCTTTGCATCTGCTCTGCTGATATTTCATGTTCTTTAGACTCCTGTCTGCTGTTCACCTGAAGTAGAAGAGTTCTTTGTGTCAAAGTTTGGGGTGTTTCTTCTCTGCTGGCAAAAGGGCTGCACAGAGCCGAGTGAGCCCCAGTCTCATTTCAAGTATCCCGCCTGCTGGGCTTCCCTGGAGCAGCTGTCTTGGAAGTAGGTAGCACCCTCTTCTGGGCTGAATCCAGATGTTTTCTGTGAGTCCTAAAGTCATCTAGGATCATACCCACCAGCATTTCCGTTTCTCAGGCAAGCACTGCCCCGTCACTGCCCCCTCCTGGCCCCTTCTACTTTTTATTTAAACACATTTTATTAAAACTGCAAATTCAAAGGAGTAATAACGAGGGAGATTCCAAGTAAGATTCATTAGGGAGCAAGAACTTACCCAAGTACTTACTACACGCAGGACACAAGGGCAGGGTTTTGGTTATAAAAAAAAATTAAAAGGCTTATAGTCAGTATAAATAGGGAATAGTCAGTATAAATAGGGAATATGAAGAATGAATAACTAAATTTATATGAAATACTGTTTTAGACAAACAACACAGGTGCTAAAGGGATTCCCTCTGTAGACATTTGTTACCAGTCTCTTCATGAAATGGCAAATGCTGGAAAACATAAGGGTACATCTTTACCTCTGAGAAGTTTCTGAAAAGAGGGGTACCAGAAGGTTCTTTTATGGAACAGGCTAACATAGAACTATACAATGTAAGTCTTTGGGTTTCTCCTGCCTTCAACTTCTACATTCTTCCCTTTTTATAGATCACTTATGTTACAATGACATTGGCAGAACACAAAGGTATTTTAATGGTACCTTTTCGGTTATAATCAGCACTCCATTTTCCATTTCATCAAAGCATTTACTCTAATGGACATATAAGTACTGCTTTATTTAACTCCATCTGTGTACTGTTGACCATGGGCATTATCTCATAAGTCAAGGACTGTACCCATTTTGTTTCATTTTTAATGCAATGATAAAAAAAAATGCTAACATCCATCACCTTTGTAAGTCCTTACCTGAGGCCAGGCACGTAATAATTTTATATGGTTGTATGTGATATTCACAATTATCTAATGTGAGAAGAACTATCTTTATTATCCCAGTTTTGGCAGGTGCAAGTATTAAGGTTCAGAGGTATGGAATAACTTGCCCCGGTTGCAGAGATGGGCTCTGAGTTTAGAAGCCTAGCTCCAGAGACCTTGTTATTGCCCACTATGTATATTGTCCCTCTTCGTGCTCACAAGTAATTCATGAATGTACAGTTACTCAGTCAGCAAGATCATTTTGCTAGCAAGTACAGTTCACTGCATGAAAATTAATGTGACTTGAGGCATTACAGAATTGAGCGAGGAGGGAAATGTAGCATTCTCAGTGTCTTGAGGCCGCCTTGTTAATGGAAGAGGCACTGAGACCAGGATTGGCTTACACTGACAAGTCACCCAGCCCTTCGCGCAAGCATCAGGGCCAGGCCTTACCCCGTGCTTACTGTGTTCCAGGCAGTGTGGTCAAGTTCCCCAGGCTGGTTCATTCCTTACAACAAACCCATATTACGGAGGAAGTTCAGAAAGGTGAAGCATCACGCTTAGATCACACAGCTAGTGGCTGGTGGAGTCAGGACATGTGACAGCTTCCCTGGCTTCCTCTCAATGACCCTGGGGATCCTCAGATTGTCTGAAAATCCCTGGAATAACCGTCCTTCTGTCTTGCAGAGGATCCCCTCCAGTAGGGTTGGGAGCAAGGAGAGGGCAAGGGTTGGCGAGGACTGTGACAGCCGTGTGTGCTGGGAAGCACTCCTGGTTCTGAGGGTTTGAGGGAGTGCGCCTGCCCTCAGCAAACTCTAGATGGACCTAAAAGAGACTTGTCAAGGCTGAAAAGAAGACTGTAAATACTGTATGTTTCCATCTAAGCCTATATAACAAGGCCTCTAATTATCTTCAGGAGCAGGAGTTCTTCTAGTAATTTTGATAGACAAGGAAAAGGCAACCACAGTTTTGGGTGTAGCAGTCGACTTAAGCACCCTTTCCTCCAGATCCACATATAAAATAATAGCTCTGACTGCTCTTGTGAAAAATCTCCATCCACGAGGTTTTCAAGTGGATTTGGAGGGCAAAGCTTTGGAGACACAACTCCTCCGTTCAAATTGTTGCTCTGCCAGCCCTAGCCATGCTCCCATCTGGGACAAGTCAGCGACCCTCTTCCGGCCTGGGGACCCTCTGCAGGGTGGCGGGGGTCGCAGGGCAAAGCACCTGGCTAGGGTAAGTAGCAGCCCCTGTGGTAATAACACCACCCACCGGCTGGTTGTTGCCTTCAGCATGCAAGCGTAAAATTTGCAGTCCCAAGTTGAACCCAAATGTGGAGGAACAAACACCTGGCCCCAAATATAATTTCCTCTCCTAGCTTATAGCAACCCGGAGGAAAGCGCCGGGGGGAGGGCCCGGGTGCGCCGCGGCACGGCAGCCCCATAATTTCCAGAGCCCTTCTCCTCCACTGACACGTAATTGTCAGATTGTTTTATGAGAGCTGCTTCCTGCCCCCTTCCTGCCTGGCTTCCAAATGTGCTCATTGCCGGGGAAGCCTCGCATCTCCTCCTCGCCCTTAATCGCTCCTTTCCTGCCTGTCCGGCCCCGGCCCTGCGATTTCCTAAATCACTGGGAATTGGCTTCCCGCACGCGCGCCCCGGGTGGGCTGGGGGAGCAGCGCGGGCGGTGACCCGGGGTCAGCGGAGCCCTCGGCCTCGGTGCGCTTTGATGTCGCCCGCGGGGCTCCCCCCCAACCCCAGGCCCTCCGAGCCCACGATGAGCCTAAGGTCAGGGGAGACTGAGGAGGACGAGTCCAGCTGCTCCGGGCTGTAGGCTTGGGTGGGCGGGGGTCCCTTTCATTGCCCCAACCCTGCAGCATCTCCACGCCTGAACTGGCCCAGGCCGGGTTCCGGCCAGTTCTTCAATCGCTGAGTCATCTGAGATATTCCTCGCCTCCTGGGCAGTTTGCCTGTCTCCACCGTTAGGAGGAAGTGCGAAGTTACATTTTTTAGCTTAATTTCCCCACTTGAGGAATTTCTGAGGAAGCAGCATGGAGCTTTTTACATTTTAACATTACACACACACACACACACACACACACATACACACACTAGAGAAATGCACAATCACAGTAAAAATTTCAAACAGAATCGCTTTCAGATGGAACCACAGCAGAGTCCTGGGTATCCTTCCAGAAAGGTTCTGTTCACACAGAGGCGTGCGAAGTGTGTCTTTTATTTGTTTGTTTTCTAGAAATGAGAGCATATTGGACATCTTTCTGTACAACCTGCTTTTCATTTAGCACATTTTGGATGTTTGCCATTTCTTTTCTTTTCTCTCTCTCTCTCTCTCTCTCTCTTTTTTTTTTTTTTGTTGGTACTGGGGGTTGAACTCACAATCTCACTCTTGCCAGGCAGGCGCTTATACCGCTGAGCTAAATCCCCAGCCCTGCCTTTTCAATAAACTCATATTTACTAATTTTAAAAACTTGGTAGATAGTATTCTATGAATATAACTAATGTATTTAACCAATTCCTATTAATGAATCTTTATTTTAATTTTACTCTTACAACAGTTTTAATAAGTATTTTAAACTTATGTCCGTGTGTGTGTATATTATTAAAGTGTCTGGGAGATTAAAATTTTGAGAGATGTCAAATTGTCTTTCAAAAAAAGGTTATACCAGTTTAATAGTGTATAGGAATAACTGGTTGTGTGTATCATCACAAATATATGCAGACATTTAAACATGTAAATCTTAAATTTTATTATTTAAATTATTATTTCCTTGAGAAATTAATATTTTCTCCAAATAATAACTTTCTTCCTGTGAATTTCCTGCTCATGTCAACATGGTATTTTTGTATTATTTTGGCTAATGATTTGAAGGTTTCTTTATATAAAAAAGGAATACAACCTTTTGTATTATTATTAGTTCCCAACTTTATTGAAAGTCCTTTGGTCTTGTTTATGAATTTTTCTCCAGATAACGTTTTAAAAATTGGGGCTGGGGATATAACTCAGTGGTAGAATATTTGCCTTGTAATGTAGGAGCCTCTTGAGTTCAGTGTCCAGCAATGAAAACAATTTCTTAAAAATTTTTTATTTTAAAGAAAATAAAACCATGCCGGGCATGGCGGCACATGCCTTTAATTCCAGCACTTGGGAAGCTGAGGCAAGAGGATCACTGTGAGTTCAAGACCAGCCTGGGCTACAAAGTGAGTTCAAGGCCAGCCTGAACTGCATAGTGAGAATCTGTCTCAAAAATTACAGCCGGGAGGCTGGGAGTTTGGCTCAGTGGCTTAAACGCCTGCCTGGCAGGTGTGAGGTTGTGAGTTTGATCCCCAGTACCAAAAAAAAAAAAAAAAAAAAGAGAGAGAGAGAGAGACAGAATAAAACCAAACAAAATAAAACAGAATAAAGCCAATCAAAGCAAAACAGTGCAAGTGATACAGGGTTTCAGAACAAGATACTAGGAAATCAACAGTGACCACCACAGTGCCTCTTGTTGTTTTCAAAGTAGCTGCCATGCCATCAGACATAGGAAAATCAAACAAAACAGAACAAAATAGAATCAATAAAAACAGAACAATGAGTGCAATACAGGACTTCAAAACCAGATAATAGTAAATCCAAAATAGCTACTATAATGTATCTTGTTATCTTTGAAATAGCTGCCCATGTGATCAGATATAACAAAATCAAGTAAGACAAAACAGAATAAAGCTAAAGCAAACAAAACAATGAAAACAATACAGGACTTCAAAACAAGAAAATAGAGAATCAACAATGACTACCACCCTCAGGAGATGATCCCCCATAGATTCTATACTGTGTATTGCTGCCCTCTAAATAGTTGAGCAGATTACCAGCTTTAGGTTTGCAAAGGCAATGAAACACTAAACACTACAAGCATTAAGTTGTATTTTACTTCAATAACTATCATTTTAGCCTGTGTTTCTCTGGATCAGCAGGTCACTCACGGGGGTGGGGGGAACCTTGTCCCTTCTTGTCTCCCAGCCTGCGTGCAGAAGGGGCTAGCATCTTGTTGTCCTTTCTGTGGCACAAGCATGGTGCCAACTCACAGGAAGTGGCTGACTTCTTATTCTCCTCTTCACAGCCCATGAATGGCAATGACAGAAAACCATTTTTTTGAAAAGTAATTTTAATAGCAAATTGAATCTTTGTGTGTGGGGGGGGTTCTAGGGCTTCAAACCTGGGGCCTCGTATATTCCTGGCAAGCATTCCACTGTTGAGTTATGCCCCCAGCTGTAAAAACCCTTCTACAAACTAAGTTTCTTTTTCTGATATCCATGTTTTTAATCTTTTATATATTTTTACATTTAAATACTTAATTCAACTAAAATTTTGAGGGAAAAATATATCATATAAGAAAAGGTCAAACTTTGTTTCCTATGTGCCTAATCAGGTCTCACAGTATGCATTGTCTAATGTGTCTCTTCTTGGCATTTTTGGAAATAAAATGTTTTAATACAAGGAAAAGATTGTTATTTCATAAAGTTAGCTTTCTTTATATGTGATGCTCTTTAGGAAAGAAAATCCGATCCTTCACTGACTTTCTTTCTTTCTTTTTAATTTTATTTTAAAGAGAATAAAATCAAACAAAATAAAACAGGGTAAAGCCAATACAAATAAAACAGTGAAAGTGATACAGGATTTCAAAACAGAGTAATAGAAAATCAATAATGGTTACCATAATGCCTCTTATTATCTTTAAAATTGCTTCCTATACCATCAGACATAATAAAATCAAACAAAACAGAACAGAATAAAACCAACCAAAACAGACCATTGAAGAAAACAAAACAATAAAATGGAACAAAACAACACAGTGAAAACAACATTGGATTTCAAAAACAGGACAGAAAGAAAACCCCCATATTTGCTACATTGCCTATTGTTATCCTCTATTTTTTTTTTGGCACCAGGGATCAAACTTACAACATCACACCTGCCAGGCAGGTCCTTAAGCCACTGAATCAAACTCCCAGTCCTGTGTTATCCTCTAAATAGATGCTCACACTACTGGTTTTAGGCCTGCAAAGTCAATCAAACAACATAAGCATTAAGTTATTTTTGTACCTCAGTTGCTATCAGCTCAGCCTGTGTTCTTCCAAATTAGCTTATGGGTCCAGGGTGGGGTTGGGGGTGCCCTCTTCTTGTCTCCCAGCCCACATGTTGGTGGGCTCATGGGAAGGGTGAATTGGCTTCTTGTTTCTCCTCCTGGTTCTGCAAGGCTGCCGTTGGCTCATGGGAAGGGCAAATTGGCTTCTTGTTTCTCCTCCCGGCCCCTCATGGCTGCTGCTGGCTCACAGGAAGGGCAAATGTGCCTCTTCACTGACTTTAAAGATGCTGAAACCCATCTTCCAGAAAGAACAAGTTAACTGCTAGTATTTGACAAGTCTTTGTGAAATGAGGAGATCTTAAAATGACCCCTAAATGTTCTGTTTTTCCATTCATTCACAACAAACACTCATTGCTAGTACATACAGTGGCCTATGGAATCACTGAAATGGTTATATTTAAGTTTTACCCTCTGGAATTATATACCTGAATAGGGAAATGGCAGATCTTTCAGTTTTTGGAGAGGGGTGTGTGTGTTTATAGCGCATTAATGTTTTGGCTCCTAGGGCTTTGGAAATGTAGGAAAGGTGATTCAAATTTATTGATTATTTCAGAAAATAAGCTATTTTATACTTGAAAGTTGGAATGAAACATCAAGAATATTATAAAGGACTTGCAATTTAGAAATATATGTCCTTTCTGCAAAGAACCATGCAGATGTAGAGTTTCAGAGCTGCCAGGAAGGAAAAAGAATAACCACCAGTTATCATATCTGTTTCACTAAACTAAAGCACCACCTTTCACCTCTATCTCAGCTAAGTAGCAGGGGAAAGATCGTGCCCAGGTTTTCTACTCAGGAGTTGGGGTGGACATTGTTAGTCACCTGCCCGAGCTACCCACCCTTTGGTTGTATGAGTGAGAATGTCCAGACTGAGATAATCACACCACCTCACTTGCTTTGGCTCAGTCCCCTTTTTGTAGGTGCTGTGGCAGCCCTGTTGGACCATATTCATTGGCAGAGGCTGCCATGACACAATACCAGACCTGTGCCTTCAACCACAGAAACATGTTTGCTTCTGGTTCTGGAGGCTGGAAGTCCAAGATCAAGGAGTTGGTGGGGCTGGTTTCTCAGGAGGCCTCTCTACTTGGTTTGCTCTGCACACAAGGGGTCTCTTCTCCATGCAGGTGTATCTCTGCTTTCTTTCTGTGTATCCAACTTTCCCCTTCTTAAAAGAGCAGCAGTCAAAAAAAAAAAACAAAACACAAAACAAAACAGTAGTCATATTGTGTTTGAACCTACTGGTTGCCATCATTTTAACCTCTAAAGGCACTATCTCCAAACAGAATCATGTGATGAGGAGCTGGAGACTAAGGCCTCAGCATATAGATCTGTATGTGATACCATCCAGCCCACAGCAGAAACTAAACTGAGTTTGGCCATAGTTACCAAAGGAGAAATCTACAGGATGGTAGTCAGCTAAATTTTCTTTTCAAATCAATAGGCCCTTGCGAAAAGAAAGCTCTGTCTCCCTGTCTGCCTTTTCAACATCCAAGGATGCTGATGCCTGGAGCTACAGCAGCTATCTGTCAAGAAGTGAAAAGTATTAGCGCGAAAAGCCTTTCTGCTACAGTATGGCTAAGACCTGCAACCCTCACAACAGTGTCGAGTTGCTGAATGAGTCCTGAGATGCTCTGTTTCCAGGTTTTTCGTTAAGAATAAAATGTCCTGGCTATTATTAGACAGGAGGAAGGGAAGAAAGGGAGGGTAACAGAGGGAATGGATGTGATCAAATTATGTTATATGCATGTACTTGTAGGATGATGTCATATTAAAATACAACATTTTATAAAATTAATAGGTACTAGCAAAAATGCATTTTATAAAAAGAATAAATGTGTTTGGCTGGGGCAGGAGCTCAGTGGTAGAGTGCTTACCCGGATGTGAAAGGCCTTGGGGTTTCATCCACAACCCTGCATGCACAAAAAGAAATATGTCTTTATAGTCATTCTGCCATTGTTTACTAACTTTTCTGTTACTTGCAGCTGAAAATATTTTCAACTAATATGGAACTTAATTATTTCTTCATTGAACTATATGCAGACTCCCAGAGCGAATGAACCACTGATGTGGCTCAGATGAAGTTGAAGACACTGGGCTGCTGCTGAAACCCCTCTGGCCCCCACAGTCTGCTAGGGGTCATCAGCCTAGAACTCAGCTGACACCTTACTGAGCCCTCTGACCTTTTCTGTTTTATCCCAGCTCCCAGGTTGTGGGTTTCAGGAACTAACTTGTAGGATGATGCTACGAGTGGAGTCTGTTTTTTGTTTCTTACTACAATTATTTCTGTAAAGTTCTAAGGGCAGTCAGGGTTCTCAGGTTCAAGGATTTGATGAACAAAGCAATGGTCTTTCTCTGCATGAACTAATGCACACTGTGGTCCTCTGTGGTGCTGGGCACTGAACTCAGGGCCTCACACATGCCAGGCCAGTGTACTCTTGCTGAGCTCCCCAGGGGCCCATGAATTCTCATTCATGTGGACCTTATATAGGTCTCTCCTTACTCCAAACATTAGAACTAGAGGTTGAAGATATCAGGCAGGGTTTGATTTTCATTTGGAAGCCTTCTCTTTAGTTTCACTATATTCCATGATTACTTCTATCATTTAAAATATGCACACAAGTTGTGATAACCAGGAGGGGGTTGCTGAATGCTACCTGTCTCTCAGCCTTCTTTCTCAGAGACCTCTGACAGCTTCCACTCCTTTGTCAGATGCTATTTCTTCCTTTTGAATTGCATCTCAAGGAAGCACTCTCCAGTTTGCAGAGAGCAGACATGGTAGAAGGGCAAGTACTCTGGTGCAGCACATACAAGCATGGCTCTGCAGTTTTTCTGTCCAGGTCTGAATCTTTCCTCTTTCGCCTCCCAGCTCTGTGACCTCAGACCAGTTACCTAACCTCTCTGAGCTTCATTTCCCTCATCATGGAGTGGGGGTAAAATTAGTGCCCAACTCATAAACTTGTTGAGGGGACTCCTAATATCTCATGTGATCCAGCACTTGGCTCATAGCCTAGTACATTGTAAATTCTAAGTGTGTCTTTTTGCTGTTGTTATTATGCTGTGCCATTATCATAGACTTTATTTTTTAAAGATTTTTTTCTTTATTTTTTAGCTCTTTGCTTTGATATAATTTTAGGCTTAAAAGAAAGTTGCAAAGAATATGTTATATGTACGTGTCACCCAGTTTCCCCATTGTTAACACTTTATATTAATTACAATGGTAATTCATGAGAGCTAAGAGACACTGGTATATCATGATTAAGCAAACTGTAGGATCCAGTTAGGGAATCACTTTGTCTTTAGCTGTCAGGGCTACCCAGTTTCTTTGGTCTGATGGCTACCCAGTTTCTTTGGTCTGATGGCTTTTCACAACCTTAACAGTCTTAAAGAATGAGTCCTGGACCCTCCAGTGAACAATCTATGTCACTTCCCCTGACCAATACCTTTTCTGTTCCTGAGTCTTCCAAACCCACAGAAGATAGAGCAGAATTGAAGGAGGTAAACAACATCCTCTAAACATGAAACCCCTCTGCAGCTTAGTTGCACTGATGCCAGTTGCATGCACATGTCTTTTTTTTTTTTTTTAAGAGGATAAAACCAAGGAAAATAAAAGAATAAAACCAATCGAAACAAACCAGTGTAAGTGATACAGGACTTCAAAACAATATGAAATCAACAAAGTTACCATAATACCTCTTGTCTTCAAAATAACTACAGATACCTTCAGACATAGTAAAAATTAAACAGAACAGAGCAGAATAGAATCAATAAAAACAAAACAATGAATGCAATAAAGGAATTCAAAACAAGACAATAGCAAATCCAAAATGGCTACCATAATATATCTTGCTGTCTTAGAAATAGCTGCTCATGCCATCAGATATAACAAAATCAAACAAGATAAAATAGAACAAAACTCATCCCAACAAAGCAATGAAAATGATACAGGACTTCAAAACAAGACAATAGAGAATCACCAATGGCTACCGCCCTCAGAAGGGGATCCCCCGCTAGATGCCACACTGCGTACTGCTATCCTCTGAACAGATGATCAGACCACTGACCCTAGATCTGCAAGGTCAGTGAAATACCAAAACACCACAAGCATCAAATTGTACTTTGCCTCAATAGCTATCATCACAGCCTGTGTTTCTCTGGATCAGCTGGTTGCTGGAGGGGGCTGGGGTCTGGCTGTTTCCTTGCTGGAGGCAGCTCGCTCATGGCGCTGGTTCACAGGGAGGGCTTGCTTCTTGATGAATCCTTGTTCTCTCCCCCCGCAGTCCATGAATGCTACTATCTCACAGGGAAAGGCTTGGGTCTGGCTGTCCCTCTGCTGGCAGTGGCCCGCGTGCATGCTCCTGTCTTTCATGAGAGCTTGGACAGTTCTAGAGGTCAGATCCCACCTTCCAAAGGATCCATTTGCCTTCAGAGGAGAGCTTTTTAGATAATTCTGTTTACAAATGGAGTCTGTTGTTTGGAGAAAGAATGGGGATGTGAGGACAGAAAGGAGCACCCTGGGAGAACATGGATCTGTTTAGGGTAATCCTGGGGACTTGGAACTCTTGTTTCTCTTAATTGTGTTGATACTGGAGGACATCAGCCTTCATCCCGAATACTCCCCTTTGGTCCTGATTGGCAAACCCCTTCAAATTCCAGGTGTCATGGAAAGAATTTCATCCCTAAATGAAGTCTCTTGTTAAGCAGATCCCTAGTTACACATGCTAATACTTTCTGGGGCTGGGACTTGGCGATTCACAGTCATGTTCAGATAGCCACAAAGGACGTTGGAGGCCCACTATGTCTGGATTCACATTCTTCTCTAACAAATGGCAATATTTCAGACTATTTGATGTAAAGTGCAATTTTAAAAGTTTTGACCCTTAGACTATAATTTATATGACTTCATGCCCCTCTTTCTGGGTGGAATAAACAAAACGGGAAAAGGGCAAATCTCATAGGGGTTTTCCTGCCTTTCCTAGATGCCTAATTTTTGCTTATAATATTGTAGGGTGAGACTCACATGTGGGAACAAAGCTAAGATTGCTTGGTTTTCTCTTGAACAGAGTTGTTGGTATTCATATTTCTGGAAGCTGAATAGTTTTGGTAAACCTAAGCCCTGCCTTATGATTTTTCAGTTAACTTTATTCTTTCTACTTCAAGTTGGAAAATGAATTTTGTTGACCATGATGGACCTGAAGAACCCAAAACTGTGCCTTGTGCACACGTGTGCATGGCATGCACGTGTGTGTGTGTGTGTGTGTGTGTGTGTAGGGCTGTTGTTCCCAAATTGACCTCCCTGTGTCTTTGTCACAGCTGAAAGGTTGAATGGTCCCAACTACTCTACCACTTTGCTACTTTGGTGAAATAGGCATCAAGACAGAGGACATAAGCCAGGGCAGGGTGGAAAGATACAGCCAGAGGAGCGGGGAAGTGACCTACAGATAACAAGTTATGGCCACGGTATTTTAAAGAGAAACAGGTCTTCATAGGAAACCTCTCAAAGTGCTGCACAATTATCACTCATTGATGGAGAATAGTTTGTCAAAAAAGCCAGTACTTAAGATTTTTCTTCTCAATGTGTTAACAGGCCAACTTCAATATTTGGTTGTCTGAGAGCTGCATGATATTAAATACTACTAGAAATAAGTAGGCCCTGCTAGGACTTTGGGATTATTTTTTGGGTCACTATTATATTCACTGTAATGGAATTTGATTTTCCTAGAACTAAAAGAAGTTCCTACAGATTTATTAAAGTCCACACATCTGTCAAAATTTAGAATTCACACTTATTCTTAAAAACAATATAGAGAATTGTGTAGTTTACATTTCAGAGGTTTGGGACAGAGTAATTGCCTTGTCATGAAGTCATTCAGCCAGGGGTCCTGGAAGTGAGCTATGACTGCTTTTGGAATAAGCAGTCTCAGGGCAGATGAGTATGCAGAGGTAACGGCAGGTCCAAGTGCAAGTGTGGTCAGCTTGGAGGGGGGCCTGATGTTGATCTCTACTTGGACCCCTACCCTACCCCAAGGTGCCAAGAGGGTACCTAAAAGAGGCCCTAGCTTTTAACTTCCTTCTCTTCACGACTGACAATCTTTCTTTCATGCTGCTCTCTCTGCTGTCTTTCATCATAATTCTCCACCTATCATGTCCACATAGTGTCTGTGAGGGCGGTTGGAAAGGTACCACTTTTGGAGACTAAGCCAACGGACAGCAAGGCTGGCTTCACATCCTATCCCACGCACAGTGGCTCCTTTCCCTAAATGAGTCTGTTTAATGAGTCAAGAATATTCCATTAACCAAACAAGTACAGCTGCCAATTGGAATGTTCCAAAGAAAATAAATGAAAACTTGTCTACTTTGTACTGTTTTGATGGGCAATCTTTTTAAAACATCATGGTGCCTGGTCCTGTCTCTTGGGTTGTAGTATATTAGAATAAATTTACCCAGAGAGGCCTAGGAATGTTTTCATGCGATGATAATTCACAGCTCAGTTTTTATAGTACTTTATACTTCTGTCTTCTCAGTGCCCAAGGCACTGTCTGGGAAGAAGTTAAACGTTTAAAGAGGCGCATTAACTCTTTGGAGCCACTGACTTGCAAATCCAAACAGTGAATGCAATTACAACAGCAAAGCAATATTATTTTAAAGTATAATCTATTGAGTCAACCTCATATAAACACTCTTGTGTTGCCTCAAGTGACAAGTCTGTGTCAAGAGAGTTTGAAAAGGAAGAAAACTCCAATATTGTCAAATGACCAGTATCACTGTTTTTCCCCACTTCAGCAAATTTTGAATACTCTGGGTAGAAATAGCATGCTGGCACGCAGTTGTCTCCTCTGCTCTGCTTCTCACAGACTCACTACAAGGTACTGTTGGAAGCCTGAGCTCCTTTCTGGAAGTTTAGGAAGGAATCCACTTCCAAGCTTACTTGGGTTGTTGGCAGAATCCAGTTCCTTGTGGCTGCAGGACTGAGGTCCCCGTTCCTTGCTGGTTGTCATCCGTGAGCTGGGATTGTTCTTAGAAGCTTCTCGGGAGAAAGTCCTGCCAAGGGAAAAAGTCTGTCAGAATTTGAAGAAGAGAGCCTAACATTTGTATGTATGGAATTCTGATCTCAGGGACCATCAAGGGTTACCATATTCATGGATTTTTGTTTGTTTGTTTTTAATACAGGGTCTGGGTAAATTGCCCAGGCTGGGTTCAAACTTGTGATCCTCCTGCCTCAGCCTCCTGATTAGCTGGAATTACAGGCATGTGCTACCACCCCCTGGCTACATTCATGGATTTTTGGTGAAATATTTCTTCTGCTTAGTTACTGGAGGGCTCTTCTGGTTTGGCTCAATTATTTTATGCTGTTCCCACTGAGAATCTTTGGTGTGAAGTGAAGTTTTGTTTTTTTACTGGGATTGAACCCAGGGTCCTGCACATGCTATTCAAGTGGTCTCCTTTTGAGCTACACTGCCAGCCCTGGGAGTGAATTTTCCTCTGGAGGATCAGAGCTCTTTGGGCAAACTCCAGATACTATTAAAGATTAAAGCCTTTTAAAGATTAAATCCCCCATTAGACAAGATTTTCAGATTTATTAAAAAAATAGTTTTATTGAGCTATAGTTTACATGCCATAGCATGAACAGTTTTAAGTTCAATTTTGATAAGTTTTGAAAATTTTACATATCCATGTAACTACTACCACTGTCAGGATATATATTTCCATCACCAGGCTAGGGTATAGCTTAGTGGTTGAAGAGCATGCTTGGCATGTACAAGGCCTTAGGTTCAAATCCCAGCATAAAACAAGGGCAAAAACAATAACAAAAGTCCAGACTGATTTATATTTCTATCACTCCAAAAGTCTCCTTGAGCCCTAGCCAGTAAACCCCATCCCGCAGCCCCATATCCCAGGCAACCACGGTGTGCTTTCTGTCATTCTACACTTGATTTGTTTTATTTTGTTTTGTTTTAGAACTTTATCTAAGTGGAATCATACAGATCTGTGTCTATTACTACACACATCTACTTTTCTTGGTCTGGTTTGTTTTACTCTGTATGAGATTTTTGAGTTTCACGCATATTATGAGCAGCAGTAGTTTGTCCTTTAATACCGAGCAGTTTTCTATTATGTGAATATGCCACCGTTGCCCTTTTTCTGTATTGCTAGAATATATATGCTAATGTTTTGCTAAGATGTTTTGCATCGATGTTTGTGGAGGATATCGGTCTGGAATTTTCTTATAATGTCTTTGTCTGGTTTGGGTATCAAAGTAACGCTGGCCATATAAATGGAATTGGGAAGTAACTGGGGGTATTACTATTTGCAAGTGACTTTCTTGGTTATCTCTTAGGCACGGCTGCCCCCAGAGGCCCAGTGAGGTTCGCCACAGAGCTTTTCCACAGGCCTAGGGAGGGGCACCAGTCCTGGCACTGCCTGCACGGTTTTGTGGCTTAGCAGCTGGTCTTCATTCCTGTTCAGGACTCAGTATGCCAGTAGGCACAGATGTGCAAACATGGGACACAGACGTGCCCACGGCCTGACCTGTGAAGAACCAAGTTGCCCCCTTGAGTGTGGCTACTTTGACCTCTTCGGCACAAAGCAGTGGACCCCGTCTTCTCTCTGATGATCTAATAGAATGCCCACAACCAAAAACGCACTTTGCTTCTGAGATTAGGAGTGGGAGGGGAGCAAGTAGTGAGAGGGCTAAGGCACTCATACCTTTAAAAATCAAGTTTTGGCCTTGCCTGGGAGTGGGAGGAAGAAAAGGAGATATTTTAATGTTTCCTGGTCAGTACCCCAAAGCAAAAATTAAAGAAATAACAGTTAGTTTTCCTTTTAAATGCACCCTATAAGTAGACCAAGGAAAATCTAGCCCCATACATAAACTCCTAGGAAAGGAATCTTACACATCATATAACACCCCTCCCACCATTTGTCTTTTATAAATGTGGAGGCTGTCTCTCATCCCCATGCCTCAAAGATAGCCAAGATGTTCGAAAACCACTATTTTATGAGGTTTTGGGGGCCCCAGGCAAATAAAATTCCGCTGATCATGGCCCGTTTTCCAGCTATCCTGAGTTGGCATGCACAACAGGCGCTCAGAGTTCTGGCTAGCAAAATCAGAATAAAGAAGACTTTATGGTGATTTTTAGCCCAGGGCTGAGGCTAAGGCATAATGTTAGATAAACTCCATGTGTGCTATATGATCTTTGGGTGTCTTTTATATTGATGTTTTGAGTGAAATATTACAGCAAAAATAACTATTATCAATAAATATACTCTAATTTTGGGGTAAGTTTGTATGTTCATATATACACATGTGATTTTAATAGTTATATGATTAAGGCATTGGCATATGGAAAATGTAGTGTACAACTTTCTTTCTTTCTTTCTTTCTTCCTTTCTTTTTTTTATACTACTGGAGATTAGGGGATTGAATGCAGGGTCTTTGAACTAAGCTACATCCCATTCTTTATTTTTTATTTTCAGACAGGGTCTCTAAGTTGCTAAGTTGCCCAGGCTGGGCTTGAACTTGTGAAACTCTTGCCTTAGCCTCCCAGTATGCTGGAATTACAGGCATGCACCATGATACCCAGCTTTATCATGCAATATTTTGAAAGCCCACTTTCCTGTGTTGTTTGGGAGACTTACTGTAGATCTCCAAAGAGGCTGGAACAAGTTACCTGAGCCACAGCCATTTGTGGAGAGACTCAAGGACATCAATCCTCTTCCCTAGGTAATTCCATTGTAAACCAGATATGCTTAGATGGAAAATCAGAAGTGAGCAAAAGGATTACAACAGCCAAGAGTTTCATTTATTGGAGTAGTTACAGTTTGACATTGGGCACAGTAAGATATTTGGGTAAACCAGTTCCTAAGAGCCAAAGAAGCAAGATGGTGCACAGAACCAGGGAAGAGCTAGCCTCAGTATGTAGGGAAGCAACCAAGACCTTGATAGGTTTTTGTCAATGTTTTTTGTGGTGCTGGGGATCAAACTCAGGGCCTTCTATATGGCAGGCAAGTGCTATACCACTGAGCTACAGCCACAGCCCAAGACCTCATTTTTAAGAGTGGTAACTGGAGAGAATAAAAAGGGTACTAGACGGCAGTGAAGTTGCCAAGTTTGGGTTCAGTCTCTGTCACAAAATCCTTTTGTGGCCTTGGGCCCTTTAATAGCTCTCCTTGGACAGTTTTCTCTTTGGCAACTATAAATGAGTTTCCTCATTTCTTCATTTATAATAGGAGTGTGATAGGGTTTGACGATCAAATTATGTCTAGATTTCAAGTGCTGAAAACTAATGTGAGGAAATAGCTGTTCTTTGTTTTTGTTTCCCTGTTTTTTAATGCCCTCTATAAAGTTGCCAAATGGTCTGAGGCATAAGCAGGAAGAGAGAAAGGGAAGTCTGTGTATGCTTCTACTGGAGGTGGTGGCCAGACACAGCTGAAAAACCTTAAAGAAGAGATCAGGAGGTCAGGGGTCAAGAGTGAGCCTGCTGAACATTCAATCCTTCTAGAAACTGTTTTCTCATTCTCTAGAAGGTTCTGAGTCTTATTTAAAGACATGGAGACTTTGCTGTCCTGAATTCTTAAGCTAAATCCATGTGCGTTTGTAGTGCTTTTATCTTGTAAATAATAAGGTAGGTCTCATAAACAATTACAGTAAGCATAAATACTGAAAGCACTTGGACTCTGAGGAGGTCTATGTGACCAGCCTCTTCTTTCAAAGAGCCATTTCCTGTCTCCTGGGAACTTCCCTACATACCTCCACCTCACACCCACCACCATTAACTTCCCCTCCTCATATTTGTCCACCCAGCCCCAGGGGTGAACAGGTACATTGATATAGCATGATCACCCTCTGACTTCCTGCCTGGAAATCTGTTCATTTTGAGAGTCAGAAAGTATCACAGGAATATTTTGGAGTAATTTTTTTACTTTAGAGCTAAGAATTTTCATGAGTAGAAACAGGAAAAGGGCAGAGTTGGGCCTGAAGGGAAAGTAGACTATTGCTCAGGGTGTCTGCAGTCTACCCACAGGTTGGAGTTCAGTGGATAGCTAAACATACTGGTCCACACCTCCCAAGAGAAGCTACAGACACAGGTTGGGAGTCAAACTTGAAATCTTACTGAAGATGTGAACGTAGCTGTAGCTGCCCAAGGGGAGTGGAGGAGGCCAAGAGTAGACTATATGTAGAAGAAGAGGAAGAAAGCTGACCAAAAGAGACTGCCAGGATGATGAGCCCAGGCTCACTGTGGTAGCACATGCTTGTAATTTCAGCTACTCAGGGTGACTGAAAATACGGCAGAGGTTTACATTTTTAAAAATATATTCTAGTAAAAGACATATTGCCATTTGTCCCACTCAAAATTCTCCTCCTTGCTCCAAACACACTTATACCATTGTTCATGCTACTTTCTGTTCTAATTTTTTAATTTTAAAAACAAAATGACAACAAAAGGAATAAAAACGATGATACAGAATTTCAAAACAAAATAATAATAGGAAATTAACACTTAATATATTGCATATTGTTAACTTCAAAGTGGTTGTTAAGATTACAAAATTTAAGCATGAAAAAAATGATCAAACCGTCAAATAATGAAAGCCCAAACTGTCCTTTTTGATAAACTAACAGATTAGTATTACAGTTATCTATCTTGTGTGTATATGTATAATCTTTTACCTTCTTTCTTTTCTCCTTTGCCCTATCCCAGTTGTTCTTTCATTTTGAGCACTTTCTTTCACAATATCTATTGTACATTTTGGATCTTATTTGCTTTTTTTTTTTTTTTTTTTTTGTACTAGGGATACAATCATGCTGCTTTCTGAAGCAGTTCTGAAAGTCCACTTTCATTAGTGTATGTACAAGTTGTCATCAGAAATACGGTGAATGCTGCTACCAGATGTCATCATCCAATGGAAAAGCAGCCTAGAAAAAACATTTCAGTATGTCCTCACCTACCTTACTCACTGGTCTGTCCTCAGTGAAAGTGACCATGGACGGTAAATGCTTTCAAGACATTGAGGAGGCCCTGACAGCATAAAGACACTCATGAAAGAAAACTTCTAGAACCACTTCAGAAAATTACTAGAACAATGGAATGGTGTTTTTAAAGCAAAGGGGAGTATTTTGGCAATGATAATGTGTTTTTTGCTGTGAGAAAATTTAAACACACACCATATTTTTTGACCATGTCTTATGCTCAGGAGGCTGAAGCAAGAAGATTGCAAGTTTGAGGCCAACTTGTGCAACTTAGAAAGACTCTGTTTCAAAATAAAAAGGAATGGGGTGTAGTCCAGTGGTAAAATTCTTATGTAGCATATGCAAAACCCTGATTTCAACCCCCAGCACGCGCACACAATGTTGAGGGCCATGGTCCAAGCCTGATTCACTACATTGCTTCCCTAGGACACAGTCTTGGTCAATATGCATGCTATCTGTTCTAAGTATCATTGGTTTCCAGCCTTTTTGTCCACTGTCCTCATTTCCAAGATACATTGGTGTTCCTTGTTAGCAGTCTGTCTACTTGATTCCTCACTAGGTGAGATAAGGTATCTATCTGGTCTGTGTGTCTGCCAGGTGTAATGTTCCTCCTAGTGTGTTCAAACTGCAAAGTGCCTGTTAGAACTTTCCAGAGAGAGCCAAGGGTCAGGGTGCAGTGTCAGAGCCCTGTTGACTCATTCTAAGCCCAAGAACACAGGTAAGAATTGGAATCTTTTGGTTTCTTGATTTCTTGATTTCAAAAACATAGAATTCATAACTTTCTCTTTTGGGGGAACCAACGAGAAAATTATTATGCTTCTTGTGGGCAAATGAGAATGTCATAGATTCAGATAAAACCTGGTTTGGGGCATTGCCCCTGAACTTTATGAGGCCACTTGGGCCCATCTCCTTTTGTTAAGTCTTACCATATTCTCACTAGGAGAAAAGTGGAGTTGAAGTCCTTGCCCCCGCAGAGCCTAGTTTCTTCTTCCCCTTTCCATGATACCAGAGACAAGACTTTAAAAAATCAGTTTGGTTGGATGAATTCTTTTATGTTTCAGTTCACCAGTCACGGAAAATAAATGAACCTGGATTCAGTGTGAACTGTGTGTCCCTAAGGCTTATTTATGTATTTAAAATGTAAGTTTAGTTTTGCAGTTGAGTTTAAAAAAAAAAAAAAGGAGTACTTGGGCTCAATTCAAAATTCACAAAATGTGCAGCTTTTGGACCACAATATAGTTCAAATCCCTAGATATTTATTCTTAGCTGTCTTCTGCAGAGAGAAGTTGGGAAATCATCTTCCTCTGTACTCAAAAGGCCTATGAAAAATGGGTTACTTATTCCTACTCCTCCTTTGGGTAAAGGTGGATATTCCTAAATTTAGGCAAGTCTAAGTAGATCTTCCTCTTCTTGTCATATCCTTCCTGTTTGGTTCATGATCTGGCAATCTCTCAGGATCACATGGTGGAGGTCTTTTTTTTTTTTTTGAAAAGCATTGCTGTTTCTTTTTTTGTTCAAGCATGAGGGTAGATCCTCCGGAGTAATTTCTGAGCCTCCTGCTCTCAACAGAAGACCAGTGATGAGGTTAATGAAGTGTCAGAAGATGGCAAAACTAGCTCCAGTGTTACGCCTTCCAACTTTTTAATTAGGAGTCTTGATGAATGGTTTGCTTGTAAAATGCTCTTTTATTGGGTAACACCCCATCCAGCAAGGAGAGGTGAGGAAGCACATGGTGAGATAAAGCAAGGTATTTGACCTCTACTTTCTCCTGAGTTTTTCCAACCCACAAACAGGGCCTTTAGCTGCCTGTGAATTTCCTAGGGCTTCCAGAAGCTTCTAGGGGCTTCCAGAGGCTTCTAGAAACCAGAGTTGCCAGTTCAGCATGCATTATCCCAGAAACATCAGCTAGTTGGGAGCCATGTCTTACCATTTTTCTTGGGCAGACCATTGATGCAGATTGTCTCCCACGGCTTTTTTTTTTTTTTGTCTTTTTGAGACAGGGTCTCACTATGCAGTTTAGGCTGGCCTTGAACTCACTTTGTAGCCCAGGCTGGTTTTGAACTCGCCATGACCCTCCTGCCTCAGCCTCCCAAGTACTGGGGTTACAGGCATGTGCCACCATACCCAGCTTCTCTCCCACAGCTTCTTAGTATTTGTTTGGTGGCATCTCTTGAAGCTCTTATGGGGTGGGATGGTTCTGTGTACTCAGAGTCCTGAACTAGACAGCTTTCAGGGGCCATCATTAAACAACCTAGGAAACATATAGTGGGAAAACACCAAGGTTGTACCTCTGAGGAAGGGCTGAGTGTGCCCCTTGTTGTGTCATGCTAGATGCGTGCCTAGGATTTCCCAGGACTTGTGGACATTATTGCTGGGACACAACAACATTTCTTTTTCCCATGTGAAAAAGTTTGTCCAGGAAAAACATCAAGGCTACAGAGACAAGCATTGTAACTACATGGATGGATAAGGTACAGGGAAAAGAATCCTTGCTAGGAATAGAAATATGGACCCTTTGTTATAATTTTATAAGACAGGTTTTCCAGATAATGATCTTTGGGCAGTTTTAAGACTTAGAGAAATCCATGGGAAATTGGGGGGTGGAGGGTTGAGAAAGGAAGCAGTTATTAGTGGCTACAGGAACAGTGATAGCAATTGGTGACATTTGTCCTATTGTACTTTATTTTTAAGATTTGACTTTTAAAATCTGGTGTTCTATGAATTTTAACATCTATATAAATTCATGTCACCACCACCACAATCAGAGTTCTGCACAGGGCCTTGTGCCACCCCTGTATAAGCATACCCCAACCACTACCTCTAGCAGCCACAAATGTGTTCTCTGTCCCATTCTGAGCATGTGATATAAATGAAATCACCCAGAAAGTCAGCTTTGTGCGACTGGCTTCTTTCACTCACCATAATGACACTGCACCTAAGTCATAGGTAACAACAATTTATTCCATTTTATTCTAATACATGAATGTACTGCAGTTTGTGCAATTAGTCATTCACTGAAGGACATTTGGGTTGTTTCCAATGATTTGAGTCCCTGATTTTTAAAAAGGTTATGAAGGGATAGATGGAAGGAAGGAAGGAAGGAAGGAAGGAAGGAAGGAAGGAAGGAAAGAAAAAGAAAGAAAGAAAGAAAGAAAGAAAGAAAGAAAGAAAGAAGGAAAAGAATTTGTTCCTTTGAATTCTCTTTTCTGCTACTGAGGACTGGAGCTCGTGTATCATTTTTATTTATTTTTTTTTGAGACAGTATCTCACAAAGTTGCCCAGGCTGGCCTTGAACTTGTGATCTTTCCACCTCAGCTTCCCAAGTGGCTGGAATTACAGACTCGTACTACCACACCCAGCTCTTTCAACCATTTTTTAACTATACAATTCAGTGTATTAATAGTATTTGCACTGTTGTGCAATCATCACTATTTTCTGTTTCTGAAACCTTTTTATCTCCCCAAACAGAAACTGTGACCATTAAGCAATGACTTCCCATTCTTCCAGCCCCTGGCAGCCTTCAGTCTGCTTTCTGCCTTTATGAATTCGCCCATTCCAGGTAACTCTTATAAATGAATTCAGGCTGGGTGTTTAGCTCAGTGTCTTCAGCGCCTGCCTGGCAGGCGCAAGGTTGTGAGTTCGAGCCCCAATACATACATACATACATACATACATACATACATACATATATAAATAAATGGATTCATACAATATTTGATCTTTTGAGTCTGGCTTATTTCATTTAGCATAGTATTTTCAAAGTTCATCTAGCTTGTAGCATGCCTCTGCACTTCATTTTTTTTCAAGTCTGAATAATTTTCCGCTCTATGTAAATGCCTCATTTTGTTTACCCTTTTATCTACTGATAGGCACTCCTGTCATTCCTACAACTGGTCATTGTGAATAATGATGCTGTGTGTGTGCACATACAAATACTTTTTGAGCTCCTGCTTCCAATTCTTTTGCCTCTCTACATGTTAATTTAAACTGGCAGGGGAGAAGAGATTTCAATTTCTTTTCTTTTCTTTTCTTTTCTTTTCTTTTCTTTCCTTTCCTTTACTTTCCTTTCTTTTCCTTTCTTTTTTTTTTTCCAGTTTCTAAGAATTTGGTATTTTGCCTGAACCTAATCCATGTTCTTTGCATTCTTAAGAGAATTGAGGAGTTCCATCAAATTTTGTTCACTGAGGCAGACAGTCAAAGCTTGGGTATGGGGAAAGGCCACTTGGGGTGAAGGCCAATGTGTCATGGTCTCCAGACATCAGGAAGTGGTCTTTGATAAGCATCTCACATGAGATAATTTTTCCAGCCTTAGCTTTGCATCTCCACAAGTTGCCAGCCATTAGAAGATGTAAGGGTCGAAACAGAAAGTGGCACATGGGAAGTAACTCTGCAGCATCGACTTCATTTGTAGCATAGTCTTAACCCTACCCAGACTTAGAGAGCTCAGTTAATTGTTCTTCTCTTTAGAAAAACTAGTAGCAAGTCCAGTCTGAACCATCAAATGTCTGGAAAAGGATGTATCTTTGTTGGAAAGAATTTAATAGACTTTCTTTAATTAACAAATATCTATAATTTATTTTTAAGTAGCTGCATTTGTATTCAGCTATACAAATACTATACAAATGTAGGTGCTGAAGTCAATAGAAAGTAGGGATATTTGCTTGTTTGTTTTATAGCACTGGCGACTGAACCAGGACCTTGTGCATAGTAGTCAGGTGTCTCTCACAAAGCTACACCCCCAGCAGAGGAGCTGGGTTTTCTGTTGTTCACTTTTGCAGTAATGAAAAGTTTCTCCTCTAGTGTTGCTAGTTTGCCTATTAAATTTCCCTTGATAAGCACTTCAAGACAGAAGTTCAGTCATCCTTTCTTATCATAAATTGCTGTAGAAACTAAAATTCTAAGATAATTGACTGTGCAGTTGAGTTTGCTCTCTTTGTAGACTGAATGTAGGGTGGGCTGCTTCTTTTCCTCCAGTACTGAGGATTAAACCCAGAGCCTTCACACTAATCTCCATCCCTAGTCCTTTTTATTATGATTTATATTTTTCAGATAAGTTCTCACTAAATTGCTAAATTGACCAGGCTGGGTGACCTGGGGTTATAGGCATGTGCCTATAACATGGGTGATAGTGGGTTTTTTTTTTTTGATTGTTTACAAGCATTTTTTTGCCCCTGAAGTTAACAAATCCTTCCTTTTACTCATATCTTGTCATAGCTTTCCACTAAGCCTTAGCTTCTCACTGGTTTAAAATCTTTCTTTTCCAAGAAGTTACTATATGTGAGAATAGAGTCTGAATGTGTGTGTGTGTGTGCGTGCATGCGTGCGTGCATGTGTGTGTGTGTGTGTGTGTGTGTGTGTGTGTGATATAACCAGCATTTCTCTAATCAGTGTCCACAGGTACACTAGCACATGTCAGAGTTCTGTGAGGTATTGTGTTTCAGGGAGGAGCTTTCAAAAGAACTGCAGACTTATCCTAAATCCTTCATGTCTCAGTTTGGCCGCTCTCCTTCGGTCCCTAGGTCGGCGTGCATGCAGGGACCAGGCAGGCGTCCCACCCCAGGTGTGAGACCTGAGTTGGGGGCTTGCACTGACACTCCAAACTCAGGCGCCTTTGTTGCAGGTGGAAGGTATAACACAGAGCCACCTTTGGGTACCAAGATGATCAGAATTTTTTCCTTGAGTGGAAAATTTGTCAGCATTGTATTTTGGGAGGCTTCATGAAATTGATTAGCCTTTCAGAATAATGGAAAAGGCCCAGGCATGTAGCTCAGTGGTAGAGCTTTTGCCTAGTGAGTTGGAGGCTCTGGGTTTGAAGCCTACCACTGAAGCAAACCAAACAACAACAGCAACAGCAACAAAATAAGAAAGAAGTGAAAGTGGGTTTGGCACTGAACTTTCCTTGTAGTCTGCATCTAACCCACACAGCTGCTCCTGGAGAATGTACCCTTGACGTTTCCATGTTACAGGACAGCAGGCAGAGCCACTGGGTTGCATTCCAGGTCTGACCCTCAGCCCTTCCTTCTCAGCCTCCATGGTGGGTCTCCCACAGCAGAAAATCCCCAGCCACAGCACAGGGTTCCGGTTTCTAAGAACCCAAGTATCCACCTGCTGATGCATGGATTGCACATCACATTTTCGTCAACATTTTGGATTTTATAGGCACTGCAATTTTGGGGGCATTTGTTTGTTTTGTTTCGTTTGAGACAGGGTCTCGCTGTGTAGATGGCCTTGAGCTCACTGTGTAGCCCAAGCTGGCCTTAAGCTTGTGGTGGTCCTCCTGCCTCATGTAATTTTGTTTTTAATTTATAAATCAATCCCATGTATATTTACGCATCTGTTTAGGTTTAATAGCTGTGTAAGAACTATACACATAAGAAGTTTATACCTAGTTTTATATATTTGTGCATATTTTAGTAATATTATAGTAAAATTGGCTTAGGTCAACACTGGCAGTCCTCAGTATTATGTCATTAACACCTTGAGCACATTAACACTGTTTACTTTAAATAAAATCCCTTAATAGCCTAAGAGACGGGATGTATTTTGATGGACTTGGAATGAAAAGGTAATGAGGAAGCTCAAAGTGTAAGTTAAGAAATGGCTTACAGTTGGCTGCAAGGAACCAATGAGGAGGTGGTTGGCAGTTATTTTCTCTCAGTTCTTTAAAGTCAGACATTTCTCTTTCCTGGATACTCTTGCTGTGCTGAAAAGCCTCCTTCCACTATAAATACCACCTTAATGTTAATAACCCTCACCTCCAGCTGTTTTCAAGATTCTCTGTGGCAACCTTCCTCATCCTATCTAATGTGGACATGGACACTGTGTAGGACTCCATGTGCTTTCTGAACCTTAGGGCTCCTGTCTCTCATCAAAATGGGAATACTGAGTGACAGTTTCCCTGTCTCCCCATGTCTCCCATCTCCTGTTACATCTCCTCTCCATGCCTCTGCACCTCTCATTTATCTGACCATCTCTCACTCTGGTTAATTTCCTTAGACCTATTTTATTTTCATTTTTAAAACTTTAAAAAATCATTATAAATATTTACTCACATTAATTGCACAGATTAATGGGTCTCACTGTGACCTCTTCATACATATGTATAGCATGCTTTCTTTGATACTATCCACTCTTCCTTACTGCTTTCTTGCCCGCCTCACCTCCACCCACTTCTTCAGACCTGCTTGTCTGTTTAATTTACATCCTCTTC
Source organism: Dasyprocta punctata (assembly GCA_004363535.1). Taxonomy (NCBI): domain Eukaryota; kingdom Metazoa; phylum Chordata; class Mammalia; order Rodentia; family Dasyproctidae; genus Dasyprocta; species Dasyprocta punctata. Next base: position 57,840 of record RJWM01000454.1, read on the forward strand.
AGATTTTATCATTATAATATTTAATTCATTGTGATTTTTATGAAAGAGAGAAGTATATTTCATCATGTACTTTTAAATAAAGTTTTAGGTATACTTTATCCACCCCACTTATATTGTATAGTTAGGAGACTCTTGATGAATGTGTACACCCATGAGATACCACACTCAAAATAGAGAACATTTACACTGCCCTTGTTATGGCTTGTGTCTAGATGCCCCCCACCCAAAGTCTCATGCAGTCATAAGTGGAGCTTTTCAGAGGTGGCTGGATCTAGAGTGTGTGATGCTGGGATTAAGGGTGTAATGCTGATTCATGATGAGATGCTAGGATTAAGGGTGCCCCACTCTGGGTGTGAGTGTTATGCACCCAAGGTAGTGTGGATAGAAAATAAGGGACAAAAAGAGAGCTGCTGTTGTTGCTTGCTGCTTTACTTCTTCACTGCTTGCTGCCTTGCTGCCTTCTGCCTACCATAAACTATGTCTCCTCTGCCATGCCACCCTGCCTGAGAGCCAGCCAACTATGAACTGAAACCTCTACAAACTGTGAACTACAATAAACCTTTCCTCCTTTAACTTTGGGTGTCGGATATTTCATCATAGCAATGAGAAAAGTAACTAAAACAACCCCTAAAAGTGTCCTTGGGTCCCTTGAGGAAATTTGCATCAAATATTTCTTCAGCTGTTTTTCCACCTCCCTTCTCTCTCTTCTTCCTCCAGTTTTCTGAAGTTCTCATTTCTTTTTGGTCTTTATTCTATCTGTAGTTTGAATTTGGCATCTCTATTACTTTGGCTTCATATTCACTGATTCTTTATTTTATTATTCTCAATTTTTGATGGAGCCCATGTAGTGAGCTTTTTAAATTTGGGAAATTAAAAAAAATTTTTTTCAGTCCTAGACTTTACTGATTTTTTATATATTGCTTTTTAGTTTTCCTTTCTCTAGGTGAATTCTTAGCTATTTATTCCACATAATATTGTATTTTCCTTTAATTTTATGAACACATTTGTAACAACTGCTTTAATCCAACATCTGGAGCCACTCAAAGTCAGTTTCCATTGGCTGTCTTTTCACCAAGTGTAGACCACACTTTGGAGTATCTTTGCCTGTCTAGTAGTTTTGGGTTGAAAATTGGACCATGTAGGAATACATTATGGCCTGTCTAGATTCTGTTATGTTCTTCTGAGGATGATTGAATTTTTGATTTAGTAAGAAATTAACTTGTCTGAACTCTACCTGCAAATTTGTCACTATTGTGACACACAGTAGCTACTTCTTATGGTTTCTCTTTCTATTTTCTGGCTCTTTGGAACTTTTCACTCTTTCTGTGTCATTTGGTGGTTAGCCAAGAATTTCAACAGAGATGGGAGAGACTCTTCTTGTGATTTTCTTGATTCTAGGGGCTCTCTCTCTGTTTTGTAGCTATTTGGCAGATTTTGAGTTCTAACTCTGATATTTTAGGCCTATACAATTTAAATTTTCTGCCATCTGACTTGTGCACTCAGTGTAAGAAATGAGACAGATAGAGATAGAGAGAGAGAGATAAAGAGAGAGCGAGAGCGAGAGCGACAGAGAGAGAGAGAGAGAGAGAGAGAGAGAGAGAGAGAGAGAGAGGAGCACACATAGCTCTTATTGAAGAGCAGATATTTCTGGTTTCTGTCCACATTTTTTGCCAGGTTCTTCAGGATCTTCTATCACATCTGTGTAGTTTAGTTTCTGGTCAGGGATTTGGGAAGAGTTTATACTTACAGTTTTATACTCTTGTGGGTTTTTCTTTTTCTCTTGCCAGTATTTTTCCTGTGAATTTCTAGCCACTTTTGCAGCCTTGAACTCTGATCTCTGGCACTGATGACTGGTAAGGCTATGGTTTTCCGCTGCTATTTTTCGCAGCCATCACTATGAGAACAGGGCTTCACTCTCAGGCTGGGAAGACATAAACTCAAAAATCTTATCCCTTTTTGTGGCAGTTTTTTTTGTTGTTACTTTTGGTACCAGGGATTGAACTCACAACCTCGTGCCTGCCAAGTAGGCACTTAAGCCACTGAGCCAAACTCCCAGCTTTATTTTTTTTTGAGGCAGAGTTGCACGATTTAGTTCAGGCTGGCCTTGCTTATGTTGTGGCCCAAGCCAGCCTCGAACTCATAATGTTCCTCCTACCTCAGCCTCCCAAGTGCTGGGATTAAAGGCGTATGCCACCACACCCTGCTCTTTGTGGCAGTTTTTGAAATTAAATTCTCTTTGTGCTTCTATCTACTCTTGAAATCTCTCTAGAATCTTTCTTTTGTTTCTTTCTTTCTTTTTTTTTTTTTTTTTGGTGACAATAGCTTTTGTTTTGTTTTTTAAATAATTTTATTTTAAAGATAGTAAAATCCAACAAAATAAAACAGAACAAAGTCAATCAAAACAAAGCAGTAGAACTGGTACAGAACTTCAAAGCAGGGTACTAGGAAAACAATAGCTACTATGGTATATCTTGTTATCTTCACAATAGTTGTCCATTCCATCAGGTATGGCAAAATCAAACCAAAAACAACACAGAATAAAACCAATCAAAATAGAATATTGAATAAAGCAAAACAATGAGAATAATATTGGGCCCCAAAAACAAGATAGAAGGGAATCCCCCATATTTGCTACATTGCATACTGTCATCCTCCCAAGAGATGCTTAGACTGCTGACCCCAGGCCTACAAAATCAACCAAACAACACAAGCTTAGTTGCTTTATGTACCTTAGTTGCTATCAACTTAACTGGTCCTCTGAATCAGCAGGTTGCTTACAGGGGTGGGAGAGGGTTGATTCTCAGGCCACGCACAAGTTGGCTCATGAGGAGGTCCTGACTTTTCTTTTCCTGGAACCCATTGCACTGCTTACCAGGAAGGCTGGCTAGTTGTCTTCTGGTTGGATCTTCCCTGACCCAGGATGGTGGGTTCTCAAGAGGCACTGATCTTTCTCTTCTTGGAGTCCACACCACTCGTGCCACTTACCAGGAAGGCTGGCTAGTTATCTTCTCAAGAATCTTTCAGTATTTGTTAATTTATCTTTTTTTTTTTATCATTGTTATCTGTGGGAATATTTCATGACCATTGCAATCCTCTGCCACTCCTGGAAGTTCATTTCACCCCATTAGGTTTTTAAATTTTTAATTTTTTTTATTTTAAGGAGAATAAAACCCAACAATACAAAACAGAATGAAACCAATCAAAACAAAGCAGTGAAAGTGATATAGAACCTCAAAACAGGACAACAGGTCATCAACAATGGCTACTATAATATATCTCCTTATGTTCACAATTGTTGTCCATTCCCTCAGACATAATAAAATAGAGTAAAACAAAACAGAATAAAACCAGTCAAAACAGAGCATTGAATAAAACAAAACAATAAATTGGAACAAAACAAATAGTGAGAATAATATTGGATTTCAAACACAAGACAGAAGGAAATCCCCTATATTTGCCATATTGCATACTGTCATCCTCCTAATAGATGCTCAGACTACCAGCCTTAGTCCTGCAAAGTCAATCAGACAATACGAGCATTTAGCTCTTTTTGTACTTCAGTTGCTATCAATTCAGCCTGTCCCCCAAACCAGCCAGCTGCTTTCAGGGAGTGGGGAGTAGTTCTTGATTCTCAGCCCCATGTGTCGGTTGGCTCATAGGAAAAGTGAACTGGCTTCTCACTTCCTGCGCCCTGCATCGTCTCCTTAGCTCACAGGAAAGGCTGTCTGGCTTCTCTCTTCCTGGGCCCCATCTGGTTTGTGCAACTTACAGGAAGCTCAAACTAGCTTCTTGATGTCCTCCTCTGAGACCCAGCATGGCCTCTGATGACTCACAGGAAAAGCAGACTGGCCTCTTTCTTCTTGAGCCCCTCCATGGTCTGCCTAGGTTTTTAATTTTATTATCTCTGATTCTTGTTTGAGGTTCTACTTGTTTCCTTTCTAAGGGAAATCTGCCAGCTGGCCCTGTGTTTATGACAGCCTTTATGTTTCTCACATTTTAAGTCTCTTTTAAAAAACATATCTGGTCATTTTTAAGATACTTATTTTATGGCATACCTATCATTAATACTCAATCATTCCATTTTCTGAAGTTTTTGAGTGTTCAGCAGTGCTATTATTGTTTCCCTCATTTGAGTTTTTTGGGGTTTTCTTGGGTTTGTTTAGTTTTGTTTGTTTTTGAGACAAGGTCTCGCTGTGCAGTTCAGGCTGGCCTTGAACTCACTATGTAGCCCAAGCTGGCCTCGAACTTGCAGCTATCCTGCTACCTCAGCCTGCTGAGTGCTGGAATTACAAGCATGCTCCATCATGCTTGGCCTTCCCTCATTTAAGTTTTTGTATATAATTTTTGAATTTGAGCTAGTGATTGGGAATGCAATAACATGGAAAAACCATTCCTGATTTGGGGGGTTGAATCTACAGAGATTTTAGTTTGCTTTTACTTGCTGTTGCTAGGAATACTTTGGGCCATTTCTTATGTTTATTTCTAACAGTAGGAGTTCTGAAGCCAGGTAGGTAGTATAAATTTGTAGCCTGAATCTTGAGGACAGGTTGATGTTCATAGTCCATAGAAGGAGACCTTTCTTCCTCATGATACAGGGCTGAGGACAGCCATATCTCTTGGCCAATAAGTAGCCTGTTTTACTGCCTACAGTAGAGCTCTTTGAAACTGTCATGTGCCCTCACATGATGGAGGAAGTAAGAGAGCTTTCTGGGATTGTTTCTTTTATCAGGTCTTTTGTTAAGAACCCTTGTGAACCAATCAATCATCTTCCAAAGGTCCAAATTTCACTACACATTGACCATTAGGTTTCAATGTATGCATTTGGGGAGTACACAGACATTTAAGCCATAACATCTGCTCATCTCTTCTGACACAGTTGAAGTATCGCCCCTCTGGAAAGTTTTCCCTCACTCTCTTGGGAAGCATCTTTTCTCCACCTGTATTACTACAGCCTCTTGGACACGTTTCTTTAAGTGTTCTTCCACATTGCATTTGAATGATTTGTTTATGTATCACATTCTCCAACTACCTTGTGACCCCTTCATAGCATCTTTTTTTTTTTTTTTTCCATTTTCTGGATTCTCTTTATATTTTTTTACAATCCCTCCTCTATACCAAGGATTCCGGAATAATTTCTTTTTGGTCTGTTTATCAGGAAGGCATATCTTGATCTTTTTTTTTTTTAAAGGAATGAGATTAATTTATAGTTGTTATTATAAAGAATCTGGTGTTTCTTACAGAATTTGAAATACCAAAAATATTCTTTCTCCATTTGCTTTCTTTCTCTTTGATTTCTTTGTTCTTTTTGTGGGATCAGTATTTGACTTCAGGACTTTAAGAAACGAGTTCCTGAGGCAATGTGGGCTATTGCGCTTTCATCCCTAGCTCTGTGTAAACATGTTTATGTTACCTGTTTTCATGCCTGGTTAAGACATCTTCAGCCAGCCAGTTCTTTCCTGACTCTGAAATTAGTACCATCTCTGAAGAGTTTCCAAGTTGTCTTTTGGCTTCTCTCTCATGAAGAATGTAGGTTTGGGCTGTGTGCTTCTTTTTAAACTGCTTTCTTTGTTTCTGGACTGATTAATAACCCAGCTACCCAAACTTGAACAGAAACCTCAAATTCTGAATCTCTAGAAGCATGGCAGACATAACTGCTTGATGTTTTCAATATGACTGAGGCACAAATGCGTGATCACTGCTTCTCTCTTCTGTTCTCACCCTGGACTCTGCAGGCAAACCTCTCTTTCCCTTTAGGGTATCAGGGAATTTATGGGAACGAAAAGCATTTTCTTGTACTCCACCTGCTGGAGGGAATGAATAAAAATCTTAGTAAATGATCTAAATATTTAGCAACTGCAACCTCAGCCCCTGCAGTTTCAGTCTGGAATACATTTCGCAGACTCTCAAAGTTGGAGGCGGGCCAGATACAGGCAATGCTGATACTGATTATTTGTGTTTTTTGGCAGAGGGTCTAGAGAAATGTTATAATTCAGCTGTACAGGGAGAGAGAACGGTTATGTACATACAACTTCCACTTGGTCACCTACAGATGTTGGAGAACAGAGTCCTCCCAGCATCCTTCTTCTATTACTGGTCTCTGCCTCTCTGGTTGGCCCCAGCTCCTGCTTTGCTCCCTTAACTCTTATTTTCTACCACTGAGCCCCACTGATGTGCACTGTCCCCTGCCACAGGGAGCGACATGGAGTGTCCTTCGCAGATCTTACCCACACTGCTTCACCTACTCGCTCTTACTCTTCCTTTCCCGGTCAATTTACTTCCTCTGAGAAACCCCTACATTACATCCCCTTTTACATGATCTCAGGACACTGGGTTCTTGTCCTTAGTAAGCACCTCTTACAACTGCAATTTTATGTTTCTCTGTATGATCTTTCCTAAAAATTGCCTCCTGAAGTATATATGTGTATGCAAGACAGATGATATACAGATATTTATTTCATTATAGGTTATATTATTTTTTAATGTGAATTCTTTAAAAAAATCTACAAAGAGCTGGGCATCATGGCATATGCCTGGAATCTCCTGTAATTCTAGCACTCTGAGAAGCTGAGACAGGAGGCTCTCAAGTTTGAGCCCAACCTGGGCAATTTAACAATTTTGTGAAACGTCTCAAGAAAAAAATTCCAAATGGCCGGGGATATATAGCTCAATACAAAGGTCTTTGGTTCAGTCACCAGTACCAAAAAGAAATCCACATTCTACTATTACTAGTTAATACTCTTTTGTGAATATTTTAGGTGGTCTTACAACAAGCCTAAAGGAATTAAAACTGCAAACCAATCTCACATAAGCTATATAAATTGGAAGCACCATGATCGGACAGCAGGCAGATGTCCAAACATTTTGGAAGCAGTGCAGTGTGAAGATGTCTGAACATTGGAAACAATGTAATCACAGGTCATAGGGAGTTTCCCTCCCAAGAGTGTAAGCACCTCAGGGGAGCTTTTAGTACAGCCTAGTGCATATATGGGCCTTAAAAATATTGAAAGACTGGGCAAGTGATTGAATGAACAATTGAATGACTTACCAAGGGTCCCTCCCAAGTGACCTTGGGGTGCTGCAGGCCGGGTAATTAGCAGGAAGGTGGGATTTTCTTGTGGCTCATTGGTACAATTTGCACACAGAGGCAAGCACAGGTTGTCACTTCATATTTCCAGAGCATTCAGCTTCAGATGCCCAAAGTCTCTGTAGAGTCACAGGGCTACAGGGACCTCTGCTGTGACCCTGCTCAGAGCAGTGTCAACAGCATCCTGGACAGGTGTTGTCATAGTCGAGGCTCTTGGAGAGCAGAGCCTGAGGGGCGGTCACTGTGCAAGGAGTCAAGGAGCGCTGCTGGAGGAAGGAAGCAGGACAGGGCAGAGGTGGTGGTGGAGGTGGACTCTGTGGGCTCTGGTGGAGGTCCTGAGACTGGAAGGACCCTTGGACATCTCAAGTGGGTCACTGGGGCTCCTAAATGAAGAATCTAAAATACCATTTTAGCCCTATCTTCTTATGGAACATGAATAATTATATTTGCTTATGTTTATTTAATCCTCATTGAATGCCAGATGTTGCATTGCAAAATACTTGTGTACTTCCATCTTACTTAATCCTCCCAACAACCCTGCCAGGCTGACGCTGGGCACATCCTCACTTATTGAAGAGATCAGGGCACAAGTGGGTTAAGTAATTTGCCTAATGTGACAAAGTCGGTAAATGCAGAAGTCAGGATTCTAACTCTGGCAGGCTGGCTTCAAAACTGTCTTTTTCTGTGTATGTGTATGTTACATTGATTTAAATTAGGGGATGACTAAGCGTGCATAAAGACAGCACCAAACATACTGGTACTCTTCTGAGGGCTTGGAGAGACTATAGCATACTTTAAAGGAACAAAACCAAAATATTGACTGTTTCAAAAATCTAAGGATATTCTCCATGACTGTCATGAGCTTTTTAGGAGAAAGAATCACTCTTTCTCAACTTCAAACACTCTGTTTAACAGAGTAGCTGTATTGGCTGGATCCTGTGTCCCTCGCCAAGACCTAATGTAATTTGGACAGGGCTGAGTCTGGTGCTTGTGGTTGTTTTGTTGCCTAACACTGGAATTGGCGTTGTGAGTGCTGCACCTGCCCAGGGGTGGGGCCGACATACAGTGAAGGGCAAGAGAAAGGCACATCTCTCACTCTCTCTTGCTGGTTCACCTTGCTGTTTGGCAGCCACCATGAATGGCAGCCCTGCCACGCCATGCTGCCTTGGAGCCAACTAAGTATGGACTGAGACTCCCAAGAACTGTAAGAAATAAACCTTTCTTTCCCTAATTTTGGGCATCAAGTATTTTGTCCCAGCAACGAGTGAAAACTATGTAAGACAAAATTTGGTGCCAGAGGAGTGGGGTTGTTGCTGTGACTATACCTGACCATGTGGTTCAAGAGCCTTTCAGAAAGGCTTGTGGGAAGAATTTGGAAAGGTTTGGAGGTGTTGCCTGAATGCACAGAGTTGAAACGATTTAGACTGTTCTACATGGGAGATTTTGGTCAGAGCTCAGGAGACCAGAAGGCTGATAGAAAGCCTGCCAGTAAAGAACAGGCTCGGGAGGTTTCTGCTGGGAAGAAAGACTGCATTGGTGGTTGGACTCCAGATAATGTTTGTTACAGCTTGACAGAAAGTTTGTCTGTGTTTTGCTCATGTCCAGAGACTTTGCCTGAGACTAAGATTAAGGGTGATGGACTAATTAATCTGGCAGAAGAAATTTCAAGGCAGTCTAATGTTGAGGTGGTGGCATGGCTATTGTTCAGGGCTTTTAGCCAGATTTATGTTGTGAATCAAGAGCAAAGAGCCCAGCAGCATGATTTAAAACATTGTGAATTTGGCCAGAAAGGAAGCTCCAGTAAAGCTGTGGGCTATAAAGAGAGAGCTGAGATCTCCATTGCTGAGAAGGAACAGAATAAAAAAGATGGCCTTCAGGCATCAGGGGAAGAGGCAGTTGGTCCTCACACTTTGCAGCCTCAAAACTGCAAAAGTGAAAGACTGCTTGGAGGAGAAAGCCTTAGAGCACCATGTTCCAGAGTGGTGGCAGCAGCTGCACCAGGTTTCATAATGGAGACAGCATAGAGAATCTATTCATCAGAATCAGGTTCAGAGTGCCCAGCAATCCAGGCACTTTACCCCTACAGTGAAGAGAGAGGACAGCCTGGCTACTGCTCCAAATGGCAGCAGACCTCGGCATCATCCACATGGTACAAGGGTTCTGAGATTAAAAAGGCCTCTGCCCCAATTTCAGAAGGCCTGGAAGGCCAGGTAGTGTGACCCTGAGAGGGCAGTGTGTGAAGCTGTGAGTGTGAAGCCAAAGGTGCAGTGGAGAACCCAGAAGTTTGGAAAAGTCAAGAGTGTGAATCATCTAAGGAAACCTGCAATGAAGGAGCAAAGAGAGCCCAAGACAGAAGCTGTGGTAGCTGAAACCACCAGAAGTGTCATGAGGGTGAGACCACACAAGCCTTTTGAGCTCACAACTTGCGACAGATTGTCTCAAATGGTGCACATGGAGCTCTAGGACTTAATGTTTGCCCTGCTGGATTTTGGACTTGCTTTGGTTCCAATGCTTTGTATTCCCCTGTTTGTAACTTTTGGAATGGCAATGTTTATCTTGTGCCTTTGTATGTTGGAAGTACTTAACCTCATTTTCATTTGTACAGGGGGTTACAGTTAAGAGTTTGCCATAGATCTCAGAGGAGATTTGGGAGTTGGCCTTTTCAGCAATGCTAAAACTGTTAGGACTGTGGCAACTCTGGGAAATGGGCTAAATGTCTTTTGCATAAAGGATATACATGAGTCCTTGGGGGTCAGGGGTGGAATGTATTGGTTTGATCCTGTGTCCCCCCCAAGACCTCATGTAATTTGGACGGGGCTGAGTCTGGCGCTTGTGGTCGGTTTGTTGTCTATCACTGGAATTGGCGATGTGAGTGCTGCACCTGCTCAGGGGTGGGGCCGACATACAGTGAAGGGCAAGAGAAAGGCATGTCTCTCACTCTCTCTTGCTGGTTCACCTTGCTGTTTGGCAGCCACCATGAATGGTGGCCCCTGCCACGCCATGCTGCTGTGGAGCCAACTAAGTATGGACTGAGACTCCCAAGAACTGTAAGAAATAAACCTTTCTTTCCCTAATTTTGGGCATCAGGTATTTTGTCCCAGCAATGAGTGAAAAGTAGCTAAGACAGTATCTAAACTGTAATTGTGGGCTGGGGATTTAGCTCAGTGGTTCAAGTGCTCGCTTGGTATGCACAAGAGAAAAATAACTATAGTTGTACATGTTATGTTAATTATCAATTTATTGCCTTTCTGTTCCTATTCCACTCTTTTTTCCCTTTTTTTTAAATACTGGAATGGTCCCTGTAAAGAATTAATTAATTAATTAATTAATTCTTTCATTCATTCATTTTGTGGTCTTGAAATTGAACCTAGGGCCATCTCCCTGAGCTACATCCCCAGCCCTTTATAAATTTTTTTTATTTTGAAACCTGGTCTCATTAAGTTGCTCCATTGCCCAGACTGGGCTCAAACTTGTGTTCCTCTTGCCTCAGCCTCCCAGAGTGTTTGCCACCACGCTCTGCCTGTAAACATTTGTTATATACCAGTAGATACAGCACCAGGCTTGTCACTAGAAGGTGCAGGAAGGGCACCATAACAAAAAAGCGTCGTTCTGTTGAGTTCTTGGTCTTGCCTTGTTGCTCCTATGGCACAGTGCCCAGTGAGAGACTCAGCAGGGCACAGCCTCCAGTGAGTGTTGCCAGCACCCCACAAGTCTCTCGTAGGAGTCTCACCTGTGCTCTAGTGGGAAGCTCCCTGAGGCACCCCAGTGAGATGCTTCACCCTTCTCTGGGTCACAGCCTCATCTCATCTAGTAAAGTCTGCATGTCATTCCTAGGAGAACACCTTCTTTTGAATTATTCCTTCCTAGAAGACTCTTGTTGGCTTCAGTGATGGTAGCTGCTCCCTGCACCTGCTTGTTCATTATTCTTCAGAGATCTCTTTGTCCCTCTGAGTAGTTAATCTCTTTTACTAGCCTCTAAATTTCTCTGTCCAAATTATTGGTGTGGTTACCATCTCATGCCTGAACTCTGCCTAATGTAATGGTAGACAATAAATGACTAATGAGTAGATGAGTTAGTGAGGAACTGAGGAAAAATGCTTAATTTTCACATTATTTCTGCTGTGTTGGGCACCGGGCTGGGTGGCTTCTGCCCTACCAAACACTTCCCAGATGTTTAAGTTTCTTGGAAGCTACATGTCGTCAAGTGGTCTTAAAACCCATAACGCGCATCTTTACTCCTATTAAATGTATGCAGATTCTAGCAGCACCAAGGACATAGAAACAAGATTCCCTCTCTGTACACCTCTCATGGATTTACAGTTTCATCCCATAATATCAGAAATAGTCTGGCCACTCTGAAACCCTTTTTTCCAACTGTTAGCAGTGCTGCCCCCAAGGCAGGTGTTCTATTTTGAGGATGTCATAGATGTTTCTGTTCATTTCCACAGGAAATTGCTGAACTCCAGCACAGTTCATATTCCCAGGCTCTGAACAGACCTATTTTCCCAACCCACACACAAGTTTGTATATAGCAATATTCCTATGACCTTTCCGGGGGAATGAAGAGTTCTGGCTAAGGCCCATCAGGAATATCACTAAGATCATCTGAGGTCTTGCTCTTGTGTGTCTCTGGGTCAGGTAAGAAACATTTTTTTTCCTATAACAGGAATACATGAAATATGAAAACAAAATGAAGTATGCGTCTGTGACTGCACAAATTGCCTGTCTCCGTCTTCATCCCCATATACTTCAGCCCAGTGAACAAGATCCTAGAATTGAAGGCAGTTCTAAGCAAGCAGTGCCTAGCCCTTCATTAAGGCTGATCGAAAAGCACCTCAAGGACAGGGTGAAGTTTTGCTACTGCATGTAATAAGACAGACACCAGTGTTTAGTTACTAAATGTATCAGTTTAGTCTGTGTGACAGTGGGGTGCCAAGAGAGAAGGAAACCATTTGGGAAATAACCTCCTTCTTGTATCACAAACACACTCAGAACCTTCAGGAGACCCCAAACCTAGGTCCCATAGTACATGCATTTCATAAAGCAAACCCATCTCTGGCTTCAGGCTGTGTGTGACCTCGTTTCTCTCTTTAATTTTATAACTAGGGTGGAAAGCTAGCAGCATAGTATGTCACGGTCAATATGTCAACCACAAAGCAGGTCCAAAGCTGCAGAAAGAGTCCCGCTGCCATTTGGTGCATCACCCCTGTAACTGTTAGTGGGATCACTGGGGTCTGGGGTGCCTCGTGTGACATCCCTGTGCCTCTGATTCTGAATTCCCTGACTGCGTTTGAGAGTAAGGTTTATGTACAATGACAAAGAGAGTTTCCTTCTGGAGTGGAGAGCAAGTTTTAGGAGGGGACTAGGAAAGACACAGTACCACTTTTACTAGCAGATTATTACATTTTAACAATTGTCAAACAGATCATTCCTAGTTTTTATTTATTTATTTCTGTTATTTATTTGTTTATCAGTATGGGGGATTGGGCCCCACATACACTAGGTAAGCATTTTGTGACTGAGTTACATCCCCAGCCTTTTCTTTTTTCTTGTTTTGAGATAAAGTCTAGGTAAGTTCCCCAGGGTGGGCTTGAACTTTTGATTCTCCTGCCTCTGCCTCCTGACTAACTGAGATTTCAGGTATAAGCCACTATACCCGTCCATTTTCAGTACTTTTCTTTTTCTTTTTTTTGAATTAAAAAAATTGTTATTTTAAAGATAGTAAAATCCAACAACAACAACAACAGAATAAAGCCAATCAAAACAAAGCAGCAAAATTGGTACAGAACTTCAAAGCAGGATGGTAGGATAACAAAAATAGCTACTATAGCATATCTTGTTATCGTCAAATAGTTGTTCATTCCATCAGGCATAGTGAAATCAAATAAAAAACAAAACAGAATATAACCAATCAAAACAGAATATTGAATAAGGCAAAGCAATTAATCAGGACAAAGCAAAACGGTGAGAACAATATTGGATTGCAAAGACAAGTTAGAAGGGAATCCCCCATATTTACTCTATTGTATCCTGTCATCCTCCCAAGAGATGCTCAGACTGCCAGCCCCAGACCTATAAAATCACCAAAAATAGAAGCATTTAGGTGCTTTATGTTCCTTAGTTACTGTCACCTCAGCTTGTCCTCTGAACCAGCGGGTTGCTTATGGGGGGAATCTTCAGTATTTTTCAAATGGGGAACATACAAGTCCACCTCTCAGTTGAGCTTAAATATTCCTAGAGTATCACTACTGCTCCTAAAAAATGATTTTTGTTCATTTGTGAAAATGCAGTTGAAGGCTCATTTTGTTGTTTGCTGTGCCACTGTTACCACATTAGCAACATAACAACCCACAAGTGCTTGGGACTTGAGATGCCCCTCTGTGCCTACCCCATGACAAACAGGACCTCACCCAGATCGATATGAAAAATGATGACTTCATTTGTAGATTTCTCTTTATGGTCAAGTTTGCCCATAGGGAGCTCATTTTCCCCCACTCTAATATTTAGGACACAGAATTACTTTTTTTAGTTGGTTCAGTAAAAATGGGCATTTTCCAATCCTCCTATAAGCTACATTCCAGGAGCAGTGGTATTTATCTTATGAGTGAGTTGGGTTTTGTTTTGGTAGATAAGAGGCAAGAAAGTAATTTCCAGAAAGTGAGGGCAACTGGGGAAGATGTTCAAGACCCTAGGTTTATAGCCTTTTCCTGGCTCAGTCTACTTTTAATGTCTTTCTTGGAAATGGTTATGAAATAAGAATTTGAGGGTGGATAGAAAGAGATGAATGAAGACGTGGCAGTTAGGGAGGGAGTAAGCACAAGACCCCAAAGCTGTGAGAATTCCAAAGGAGGAGGGAGTGGACCAAGGTCTCCCAGGCACCCCGGAGCAGACATCTGCTCACCCAGCATGAGACGCTGCAGTGGCGCCCATGGAATCTGCATTGTTACCTTCATTTTGCATGATTAGTAGCAAACACAGCGAACGGAATTCACTGAGCTTCAGAACAGATGGTGCCTGGGTAACAGGATGTCCCTTTGTCTTTGTTTATTCAAGAATGAACCGTGTCTTTGAAAACACGAAAGTCATAACACAGGATCCTAATTGGATCTCTCCATCTTTAGGAAAGAGAACAATTGCTTTAAGCCAGTGTTTTTCAAACTGTGGTTGTGACCCATTAATGTCAGGACCTGATTTAACTGATATCTGTCCAGTAGTTTTTAGTGGCATGTAACAGAAGGACCAAAGTACATCTCCTAGAGTCTTGTGAAGTTTTTGTTTCAGTGGGATATAAGGGATATGTACATGCTGCTTTGTGATGGAAAATGTAGTTTTTTAGTGGAGCAAGCTCTGAAAGTTAAAAAGATTCACTTATGGCAATTTTAGCAGGAAAAGGAGAACTGGTTATATGAAATTAGTACTGTGAGCGCACTGCCCAGTGTTTTTCATGGTGGTACATGTGCACATGTTATGTGTGAGATCTAATTCCATTGTGATGTACACAGTACCAGTGTAGCATATCCTAGGAATAAGAAGTCATAAGATTCAGAGGTTCCCTTAAGGAAATATTGCTGAGTGAGATAATTTAGAAAATCTGATGAGTGAATTCTATAGCCCCACATTAGGGCTCTTGAGATATAGAATACAGGCTGTTGATAGTGACCTAAAATTACAAGTAAGTCCTCAAGTGTTTCTTTTCACAGTATCTTTGCCCAAACAGAAGCTAATCAACTCAACAACAGTGGCAGAATTTCACATGGTTCATCTTATCAAGAAAAAGTTTCAAGTGAGTTTTTAGTGGTGGCTGAGGGGACAAATTTCTCAAGTCTATGTCCTTACCAAAAGCCTAGAAAATCAGTTGTATTGGCTTATGTTCCCAAACTAAATGAAAAATGTTTTTGTGTGAGATTTTCCTGTCAGCCTTTAAAGCATCATTTCTGGTGAAAGATTAAGTGTAGAAAATGAAGGAGCCATGTCCAGGGTGCTGGAAAAGTTCTTCCCAAGAAAGATGTGGGGTCTCATGCTCAGAAATTCAGAGACATGTCAGCTGATACTGGACATTTACTAATATTTGTAACATGCTGACGGGTGGGGGGTGTGTGAAGAGGGAGAGGGAGGGAGGGAGGGAGCAGATGACAGGTGTGGCCTTCCCTGGAGGCCTACCTTATTAGGCAGAATGTTCTGCAAGACTGAGGACATGGGCTCTGTTGCCTCCAACACAAAGGAAGGACTTTATCTTCAGTGACAGCTAAGCCACTGCCACTGTATTCCTAACCCTCAAAAGTCCTAATGCTCCGGATGCTTCATACTGAGTGGCAGGCACCTTGTGACTGTCAGCCTGGAAATGAGTCCCCGCGACAGGCACAAGACAGGCAGATGGCTAAAAGACTTACTTATGGAAGCAAGAACAAGACAGGAATGTCCCTGTGTTTAATGTTTGCATATCCCAAACAGCAGAAGGAAGCTCTCCACCACTTCCTTCTTACAAGATCTGCTGGGCTCTCTTCCTGCTTCCAGCAGTCCCACTGGAGTTGATGCAGATCTGAAGTTGAAACAGTTGGATTGACTTTGCTGTGTCCTTTGCCACTTTCTTAGGGGGTTTATCTTATATAGGGGCTTGCTAAATCTTCCAAATCCTGGATGTCTGAGATTTGCTATTTATGCAGCAGTAATCTGCAGAGGCTGTATTTTTACTTGACTAAAAGGAAGGGACTCATAGCATCTTTCAGCATAAGGTGATGCCCTTCAGAGGACAGAGCAGCAGTCTAGACAGAAGTGGTCCCCAAGGAGCCCAGTACCCAGCAGAATGCCTGGCACATAGTAGGCAAATAATCAACACTGAGCAAATATGTGATGATGACTGTGCTGAGACTGTCGGACCATAGCCTACTGCAGCACTTTGGGCTCTGAAATCACAGACTACCATTTCATCAGTTAACAATGGTGTTTAATTTTTTTGGCCAAAGTTACACTTAAATTTGATTCACACAATAAATATTATGGAATATTAAGTATCTTATATTTCCTTTCTGAGTACCTTTTACTGGCCAGATATTCTTACTAAAGTGATGTTAAGCCAAATTGCATTATCCCCAACTTACATGCAAAGATTTTTTTTTTGGCACTGGGGATCGAACTCACAACCTCGCGCCTGACAGACAGGCGCTTAAGCCACTGAGCCAAACTCCCGGCCCTAGTTTTTTGAGGCAGGGTTGCACTATGTAGCTCAGGCCCATCTTGGGCTCACGTTGTAGCCCAAGCCGGGCCTTGAACTCACAACACTCCGCCTACCTCAGCCTCCCGAGTGCTGGGATTAAAGGCATGTGCCACCACGCCCGGCCCTTACATGCAAAGATTTACAAAAATAAAAGAATCATCTTATCCATCCAAGTTATAAAAACAAAAGGTTATGGAATCATTTTGCTGTGCAAAGGCAGCACACTACTATTAACCATCATGTCAGTTTCAGGTCCTTAGTTGCACTATCACTTTGAACTTTCAAATGGTTTTCTTCCATCCTAAATATGACAGTTCAATTAATAAGGAATTATTTTTCCATTAATAATGACTGCAATTCCCTGTAAAACATGAGCTAACACTCTCATCAGTTTTATCCACAATTATCATATCAATGCTTTTGAGTATCCATTTTCAAAAGAAAATTCGGAAACAGCACAATGGAAGACAAAAATCTCATGAGTACATGTAGTGTAAGTATTAGCTGAGTAGCTTGTATATCATATCCTATTATTATCATTCTCAGTGGCTGAATGCTAATGAGTTTCACTGCCTTAAAGCTATATATTTTAAAATGTGATTAAAACATACCGTCTCACCATAAATTTAAATGGCTTATTAAAGGCCTTCCCATGGCATCAGTATCACATGTCAGAGATGAATAGTGTTTCTAATTTGCTAGCCACTTGGGTCAAGTTTACTTTAAGCAGGAAGCGTATTTATACAAGTAATGGTAACAGAAATGGTCTCTTGGGGAAAAACTGTTTGGGAGGGTTTAACATTTTTTTCAAAGTATGCTTTTGTATGTTTTTCTAAATGAGCATGTTATAGGCATTGAGCCGAACTGCCTTAAAAATTGTGCTCCTTGATACAGGCATAACTACCATGGATGCTGCCCGAGGTTGAGGGAGCCGCCTGGAATGTGTGTGTCTTTACAATGAGGCAGAGGCGGTGAGGGTCGGGGGTTTAGCCATCTTTATTTGAATAATGTTCTTTAGGATCTGCTCCTTACAGGATGTTGGGGAAAAGCAGAGTACTGTAGAACCTGGGAGGCTGCTAGAAACAGAATCTGCCCTCAAACCAGGTTCCCAGGTGAGCTGTTAGCACATTGGAGAGGGGAGCCCTGTGCCAGGACCCCAAGACTTCTGCTTCTTGGTGGCTAAGCACAAGCGATGGTGTCACCTTCTCTGTACTTGCTTCTGCAGTCATCCCTTTTAGAGGACAGCACCCCCTCATCTCCTCCCCACTCCCACCCCCAGACCTGAACTTCCCAGCCTTGATGTCATTGCTTTTACTAAGAAACCACATCTAGTGCCTGCTCCTTCTGGATGTCAGAGGTTTCCAGGGCTGCTTGTAACCTTGGGAAGGTCAGCGGCATGGCCTTCAGCCTGATTTCCTGCAGCTGAGCTGCCCTGCCTTCAGCTTTCTGTATTGGGATCCATTCTTCTAAACTGCCTGCCAACACGCAGTCTCCCTTTTCATTTCATATCCCATCCGTGCTTGATTTCTCTATCCTTGTTCCTGTCGTGGAATGCTGCCTTTTTCTTACCTCGAAATCAGCCTCTCTGCTAACATTTGTGGAACACTGAAAGGGGAAAAGGCAGTCAGGGTAGATGTTTGGGGGGCTTCAGCCAAGGTTGACTCAGCAGCAGGCAGTATTAGGGTTACTAGTGAGCCACTCAGCAGACCCCTTGACACTTCACTCAGTTTGGCCTTCGCATTGACAGGTGGCCTGCAGCAGGTGCCCTGAGGCAGCTGGACACCCACATCCAGACCCAGACTGGCCTGTTGGCCCCTAGAGGCAATTCAGTCCTTCTGTCCCAAACAGTGCCAGGGTAAAGGGCTCTGTAAAAAAAGTGAACTGGGCATGTAGAAGTGCACTGCTTACAAATTCACGCTCTGTGGGCTGGGGGTTAGCACAGCCAATGGTCATGGGAACATTTTGGGGTCTACCAGGTGAGGATCCCTCGAGGCTCCTCTGGAGTGATCGGCACCCAGAGCAGATTTCTCTAATCGGAGACTGGCAAGGGGAGGAACAAGATTGCTTTCTGGCCGTAGTGAGTCCGAGGACCACGTTTGCAGCTTCCGTTCTTCTTGAGGCCAACAAACCAATTCTTCTCCACATGCTTCTTGGATACATAGGTGTTGTAATGGTTTTCCTCCAGCCTCTCCAGGAACAAGCATTCCTCACTTGGTGTCTGCTAGAAGGATAAAACCAAAAGAGGGTACCACAGTTAGGGAATAGCTTCCAGTGAGGTTCCTTACTCACTAGATGTATGACCTTGGAGAAATTACTGAAGCTGTCTGTGTGTAAGTCTTTCTTTAGGAGAATTAGAATAAAGACGGAACTTATCTCAGGGAAGGCTATGAGGGCTTAGCAAGGGTACCCAGCATATAATGTGTTTTCAACACTCATCTGCTGTTGTTGTAAGCCCCCTCTCCATCTTCTGTTCTCAGGACCGGACAGTTCCTGCTGGGGAGATCATGCAAGGGTGTGCTGAGTGCCCAGGGGAGGCCTGGCCCACAGGGATGGCTGTGGGTAGACACTGGAAATAGGTGAAGTCACACCGCAGGGCACTGGGGGTTTTCAACTTTCCACCCTGGTGATTTTCAGTAACAAGTGCTGGGTTTTACCACAGCCCTGATATGCACATGAATGCTAGCACAAGATATGCCTTCCTTATAAAACATGTGCAAGAATTTAAATAAAATTTAAAAATAACTTTATTTTTTGCTACTTATAAATAGCATTATATTTTTAAAAGTCATAACTTTGCTTAAAAAAGAAAAGATAATAACACCCCAAAGCCTATCACCCAGATATAAACAACTGTGTAATTGTAGTGTGAGTGTGTGTGTGTGTGTGTGTGTGTGTGCTGCTGGGGATCAAACCCAGGGCTTCACACATTCAAGGCCAGTGCTCTATCACTGGTCCACACCCCCCAGCCTATAGTTAGCTTTTATCAGTAAGGAACTACGTAACAGGAAGTCTCCTGCTTCTTATTCATTTACAGGCTACCTGGTGAGCCACTTTAGGTCCCTTTGGAAGGAGATGGGGTAAAAATATAGTATTTAATTGGATGACTCTGCTCCCTCTAGAGGAACTTGGTTCAGACATTAGCATGGATGCACATAGTTAGGTAAAAGGAGGGACAGTGTGGGTCACCTCTGCCCTGCAGGGAGGGCTCCCCCATGACGCCTTCCGTGGGTGTCGGTCTGCATTCTGTGACCAAGGTGAGACTGACCACACTCCCCACCTGCTGTCTCTATTAGCCTGGAGCGGTCGACACGCACACAGTGGCTGAGTCACTGGCTGAGTGGGCAGGCCAGCTCCTCAGCAGCCTCGGCCAGGATTTGTCAGCACTGGCACCGTGCTGGAGGCAAGCAAACCGACTATTGATTCATGCCTATTGTTGTGTCGCTTTCCTTTTTTTATATTTAGCATGCTGTCTCCCTGATTCTTTAGGGGACATATACTCACTGCAGGAAATTTAGGAAACACAAGAAGACATTCACACATTGTAAAGTCATCCACTTACCACCCCCAAGATAACTATATTAATATTTTAGGATATAGCCTTTCAAACTTTTTAAAAAGACAAATATGCCCTTTCTACACAGACAGACAGACAGACAGACAGACACACACACACACACACACAACAGAGTTTGAATTAGAATGGGTTGATACCTAGAATTTGCTCAGGGCGTGATGCAGAGCTTGGAAATACTTTGGAACTTCTCTGTATCAATGAGAAAAATGACATTGTTCTTAGGTGCAGGACACTAAGATCAGAGTCCAGGTGAAGTCCCCTGATGGCCAGGGCCATGGAGTGAGAGGGGCTGCCTGGGACCCAGAGGAAATTGGATTCAAAGATTCCTCTTTAATATTTTATATACATAAAAGAAGGCTGTAATATACCAAAATTGATTTAAAGAAGAAAAAGCCATAAAACTGTAACTTACAACCTAGGGCACAGTGAGGTAAGGGGTTCACAAGCTGATGGCTTGTCTTAGTGCCCAGGAAGTGCCAGTCATTCTGGGGGCGTTTTCTGAGTGTCATCTCACTGAACCCTTGTTCTCCATACGAGGCGGTCACTGTCTGTCACTGCCCCACCTTAGACAGTGCTCAGAGAGGGCAAGTAACTTGCCAGTGTGACAAATGTATGTGATTCAGTTGTGAGACTGAGACTGTGTGACTAGTTGATTGATTTTATTACCAACCAGAAGAACAACCTTAAGTAAAAGCTCCCTTTGCAGAAGTAACTGTCTATGCTCCAAACCCCTTCTAGCTGTTCCCCTTGCTGTGTATTTCAGGGAACAGCACATGAGGGGCTACCTAGTGCTCTGAGGAGCCCGTGTCCTGACCCCTAGTGGTCCGTAAGGGGGAAACAACTGTATTTACATCCTACGCCTCCCCTGAGACTGGTTCAGGACAGGGGCACTTGTGCCCACCCTCATTTGGCAGCTTGATGCAAGTCGGAGGAAGCCCTGGATGAAACTCAACCTACTGGCTACCTTTTTGTGGACATCTTTATAAAAGGCAAGAAGGGGTTTGGACAGGATCATGAATTTCTATCAAACCTTAGTTATCAGCTGTGAGAATACAGAGAATGATCCCTGAAATCGAGAGATAATCGCAAATCTCACACTTACTGGTTTCAGCTCTCTGTCTCTACTTCATATCTGAGCATAGATACTAAGAGGGGCAAAATCAGATTGCTTGTGTTTCTCTTCTTTTCTCATAAAGGCCAAATGTATGAAACATTAACTTGGAGAGGGCAGAAGCCAAGGTGGAGGGTTTTTTGTTACCATGAGACCGTACTTCCTGACATGGCTATTCATCTTTACATCCATTTCAATACCTAAGATGGTACTTAGATACTGTAGGAGCTGTTTGGCAAGTGTTTGAATTTTTATAGCTGCTCCTTCTAGAATAAAACTATTTCCAGAGCTTTAATACAAGACATGTAAATTATTAGAATCTGAGCTGCTGCTTTTCTGTTTTTTTGTGATGAGGTCTTGCTATGATGTCCAAACTGGAGTTGAAATCCTAGTGTCAAGTGATCTTCCTGCCTTAGCCTCCCAAGTAACTGGGACTATAAGGAGCACAGCACCATGTGCTGTTTGGGCAATTTTATAGAAAGCATTAAGACACACACCTATAGCATGTCATGGGTACCAAGGAACATTTTGAGGATGAACCTAAGGTATAAGGTGGTCTGAGATGAGTGCCTGATGAGTTGTCAAAACATTAATCAATGTTTCCTTTCTGTCTGTATGATAATACATCCGAGTATTTTGAGCAACTACCACAAGAAACTCTTTTATGTTTGTGCCTAAAATATGGCAGGGTAGAGGGTGGGAATCCTACTGGAAAAAATAACAAACAGAGGCTAATTGATGCTTTTTAGTTTGGATCACTTAGTGTAACAAGATTTGTGGAAACCTCAAACCTTGGCCACATCTGGAGGCGTGTCAGCTTCATACTTACTGAGCCGTATAAAAGCCCGTCCGTGTCCATGGCCAAGTACTGGCCGGTCTCGGTGCTCTGTATATACACCTCCCCCACGCCTTCCGCGCTGAGCTGCAGCTGAACTGGGATAAAAATAACACACACAAAAGTAAATAAACACTGTGCTTTTGCAGATAGGGCCCAGCAGCCAGGACAGTTGGCCATGGAAAATTCTGCTCATTCGTTTCGTAGAGCCCCAAGGATGAGCCTCCAATTAATCAAAACAGAAAAGCAGCTCCTTTCTGCTTACCCTCCAAGGAGAGCTGTCCCTGCGAATTATGTCCTAGAGAGGAGGACTGACAGTGTCTGTCTTGTCTACCTGTCCACCCCCTTTGTTATAAATGATCCCAAATGACCCTGGAGGCACCTTTGCATTTCCCCCTTCAGATAATCACAGTAGGAAATGACATTTGCTTCCCTGGTTCTGCCTCTGTCACTCTGGTAATGTTGGGCTGTTTATAGCATGGACTGCCCAGCCTGCGCGTTCTGCTTCAGTTATCTACCCGCTGTAGGATTTGTTTTATGGCCTGCACATTCAGGTAGGAGAGAGTCTTGCCAACAGATTGTTACTATTTTTTTTTAATCCACAATTGTTGTTTTTCTCAGACAGAAGAGGGAGTTAGGACTAGTTGTCACCTGTGAGATGCAGGGAGCTCACCCACAGTGAAATTCAGTCAATCCTTCAACTCTAGGTCAACCCAGCTGCAATCCAGGTGGGGCAGGGTGGGGAGCTCAGCTTCTGATTAGGACAGTGAGTCAGTTACCTGAAATACAGTGACGAGAGCACTGGTTCTCAGCTGGGGGCCATTTGGTTTCACGGGGGACACTGGGCAACATCTGGAGACTGTTCTGGTTGTCACAACTGGAGGGGATGGAGGATGCTGCTGGCATCTAATGGGCAGAGGCCAAAGGATGTTGCAAAACAGTCTCCAGTGTACAGGGCAGCCCCGACAACAAAGAATTACTCAGCCCCAAAGGTCAGTGGTGCCAGGATGAGCAACCTTGATACCGAAGGCAAGGCTGAGTTGCTTTCTGCTGCACAGTCCCCCTGGGTACTGCCTGAAACTCCCAAGAGGCCTCACCCATTGCTGCGTACAAAATTGGAACCCAGTAACCAACTGATAATTATTATTAATTTTTTTTCTTATTCACCCCAGAGTACCTCTGAAGGGAGGTGCTTTGATGGTTGCATTTGGGAATTGGAATTACTTTCTGGACTTTTCTAGACAATTTCTTTGGTCACCAGACTATCAAAACCATCTTTATGATTGGGAAAGAAATCTAGACCAGCAACCAGTGACTGTGCAAGAAATGGTTCTCTTGAGAGTGAAGGGGCTTTTCTAAAGGTCAGCTTATCAGAGAGCAAGGGGCAGGGAGGCTGGACCACAGGGCTTTCATTGGCAGATGTAGACCTCTCATGGCCTCTTTTTTTGTTTTCATTTTAAGATTTAATTTCTTTGAATAGGAAGGAAATCCATTCATACATTTCATACTTGGAGATCGTATCAGAGAAGGCAGCAGAAAGTTCCCCTCCAACCCTCTGAGCCTTTCACCATGTAGCAATGAAGGTTAGTGTCAGCTGAAGTCCTGGCCCTTTGTGCGTGTGTGTGTGTGTGTGTGTGTGCGCGCGCGCGCGTGCACATGCACATTCTTCTGTGGGGAGACAGACCCAAAAAGGGGTCCCTCGTGGGGACGTTTTGTGTAAATCCTTCTAGAGAGATCATATACATGTGTTGCCAAATACATATTATATCATACCCTTCCTGATTTTTTTTTTTACACAAATGATAATACACTATTCACACAGCTCTGCAGCTTGCTTTTTTTTTTTTTTTTTAAACTATGTACTGAAAAAGTTACATCTTTTTTTTGGGTTTTTTTATGTATTTATTTTTTTTGTCAGTTGAATTGTGTTCCATTGTGTGGCTTCACCATAATCATTTGACCACATCCTTGGGGATATACCTATATTTTCCCATTTCCCTTTGTTTTCTTCATCTTCTTGTTCATCGCAAGGGTAATGCACAGTTGCATCACCCCCACTGAAGACGCAATTCTCGACCCTCGGAAGTCTGCTACAGAGACCCTGGACTTCCTCCAGCTTCCTGTGATAAGTGGAACTTCCTGAATTCCCAGGAAGAATATTGGAAGCCACTGATCTCCTTTCCCATAGGGCCTCCCATGGCTCTTGTGGGTTAGCTCTGAGAGTGCGGCACGGAGAAAAGGCCAAGGAGGACAGCTGCTCTACCAGGAGCTGGGCCCTGCCCGCTCCAGCCTCAGCTCACACAGCTCGCTCCCTATTCCCCTGCTCTGCCTCCTCACCCACTTCAGTGCGCCAAGCTCTTTCCTGCTCCAGAGGCCTTGCACATGCTCTGCACTCTGCCTGGCATCTTCTCCTGCATATGCATAAGCCTCCTTCTCCTCTTCCCGCTCTGGGTCTCAGTCTTAATTACCCTGTCCTCAGAGAGACTCCCCCGTGTGACTGATGCAGGACCCCGGGCTGCTCTGCACAGAGGGTCCTTCATTCCTCCACACCCCGCCAGAGGCTCCCCAGGCCCACATCATTCTCTTTCTCAGTCCCTTGTTTCTTTTGTGGCCCTTAATGAACAATTATTTTATTGCTTAGGTGCTTGCTCATTTATTTCTGCCTCCCTAGGAGAAGGTGCAGGGATTTTGAAAGGAAGGACAGAGATTTTGTTTATCCTGTGCCTCCTGGGTCCCCAGCCCTGCATACAGCAGGCCACAGTATCTATTTGTGGAATGAATGGTGTCAGGCTGATGTTGGTGGAGATGATTTTGCTGGGCAATCATCAATAAAGCTGTGTGCTTTGTATCCCCAACAATGCAGTGTGGAATGAAGTGAGAAGGAGCCGAGGGGAGAGTTGTGCGGCTGGAGGCTGGGCTCTGCCCCCACCCAGCTGGGTGGCTTGCTAGGCTCCTTGACCACTCTGGGCCACAGTCTCCTGATGGGCCACAGTGCTGTTTGGGTTCCTTCGCTATGAAGTTCCTCTCAAGTCTAATAGTCCTAGAAGCAACAGGTCTAAGAATTCTAGGACTGCAGAGCCACATTCAACAGAACATTATTCCTTGATAAAAAGGTTTGAAGTACTGATACATGCTACCTCAGTGTAAAGTAAAGAAAAAGAAAAGCCAATCACAGAAGACCACATATTCCATTTGCACAAAAAGCTCAGAATAAGCAAGTAGATTACTAGTAGCCAGGGATTGGATGGCGGTGGGGATGGACTTGGACGGACATGGGGGAATCATGATAAAGGGCACAGAGTTTATCTTTGAAAATGTTCAAAATTGATGGCAGAGATGGCTGCACCAGTCTGTTAAGAAAAGTTGTAAACAAAAACACTAGATTATACACTGGGAACGGGTAAATTATATGGTATGTGAATTATATCTCAGTAAAGCTGTTTATGTTATTTATTTTGGGGGGAGGGTTTGAAGTGAGTTTATTCCCTTGTTGATCTTATGCATCAAAAAAATCAAAATTAGAGATCAAGGGAAAATAAGGTAATAAACTACTATTATTGTCTTGGGAGTTAATGCAAAAAGTTTCATTTGTGGAAGAATAACACTGGAAATGCAGATTCATCTTTTCTCTTCCAGTGTGATACTTCTTGTTGCCTTATATGTATTAAATTCTTTTTTTATGTTAAAGAGAAAAAAACCACAGAAAAATAAAGAAGCAATCAAGCAAACAAACAAAAAACAAACAACAAAAGCAATGGTAATACAGAATTTCAAAATAAGATGATAGGAATTTAACAATGGTTGTTATATTGCATATTGTTATCTTCAAAATAGTTGCTCCAGTTACCAGAAACAGATATGCAAAATTGATCAAACAATATGATTTCCCTTTGAGCAGTTTCTTTCCCTTTCACTATATCTATTATAACTTTTGGATCTTATTTATTTTCAGTTTTTAACACCAGCGAGACAATATGGTGTTTACATATACAAGCCTGATTTATTTCGCTTATGAGTATAGTTTCTAGTTGCATTCATTTACCTATAAAAGCCTCGAGTTTATCCTTCTTTATAGCTGAGTAGTACTCCATTATATAAAAGTACCACATCTTTTTCATCCATACCTCTTAAATGTCCTGTATTTTCATTGGACTTCATGATTTTCAGAGAATCTTCACATGTATTTTTTAAATTAATGTCTCAGCATAATCTTGCATGTGTGAGACAAAGGCAAGAGGATAACCATTGATTGATCACCCCCGTGTGCCAACCATCATGTAGAATTTCTGCCTTGGTATAAATAGTGTAAAATTAAGGAGGGTGGGCTCTAGATTCAAACCACATGAACTCCAGTTTTGGCTGTGCTGTGCATTGGCTGGGAGACCACTGGGCAGATTGTTGACCTGTTTCCTTACCCATAGCTGTAGTCATTGTGCAGATTAAATGGTCTAATGCATGGAAAGAGGACAGTATGGTCATTATTTGCTCTGTGCTTACGTGACCTGTTGTGGTCCTCACAGCCTTCTGGGGAGGAAGGCAGCACCTGCTCCAAGCTACAGGTAAGATGCTGAAGCTTGGTAGCAGCATATTTTATCCAAGGCTATTCTTACAAGAAGGTGACAAATCATGACCAGAACTGGCTTGAGTACTTCAGGCACCCTACCTTTTCCACTCTTTCACCCAGCCTCTTAGGCTCCAGTTAAGGGTGTATGAGTCAAACCTGCTTGCGCCCCCTTGTGTTCAAGGTTAGACATGTGCGGGATGCTGGGCAGTCCTGCAGGACCCCATTGGCTGCGTCCTCTCTCATGGAGACAGGGGAGACTAGTGCCTGGCACTCTTTCCCACCTACCATTTATCTGCATGGGTAGTTCATCAAATACAGTGTAGGTGCTACTGAGATCCCCAAGGGTAGGTCTTTTTAGCTACTCAAGGGAGATTTTAGGAAAGCTTTTCCTGTCCTAGCTCCCTTCTGTTCTGCTGCCTGAGATGGTGCCCATGTGTCTTGCCATGGGGCTAAGTGGAACTGCCTCTGCCCTCTGTGGAGTCCTCTCGTGGCCATGGAAATGCCTCACACAGGCGACAAGAGCTGCAGTTCTGCCTAGCACATAACTACAGCCCCCACCCATGAGCCCCAATACCAGGGTTGTTGGGCTGATGAGAGCTCGTCTCAAGAGTTTCCTCTGTAAATATTATTTCTCCAGGATGTCCAAGTTTCATAGCTCATTTTCACTGGATTTCTTTCTGGCTAAGTTTCCTAAACATATATCCTTTTGCAAGCAGCGCCAGCAGGAAGGAGCAACACCCAGCCTGAGCTGCTCGTGTAGCTGCCCAGGTGTCCTGCTCTCTGGGATGACCTCACCACAGTTTTCCAGACATACATCCTCTTGCAGCTGCCACTGAGGAAAGAGAGAGCACGAGAAAGGGGACCTCAGAAAGGCGGGGTGGTGGCTTGGTGCAGCCGCCCCCTCCCCTTCAGTGGTGTGGGAGACCTTTTCTGTCCACACACACTCCTCTGCCTTGCGCTGGGAACTGTGCTCCACACACACATGGTCCCCACAGCTAGGGCTCACATGTGATTAGGGAGCCAGACACACTGACCTATACATGGGGAAACAACCCAGAACAAGGGCCCCATCTGTTTTTGAACAAATGCAAACGAAAGTGCAAAAGCCGTAATACAAACTCTGTCTGTTTTCCTCTGTTCTTTCTCTATAAAATCCCTCCCTCTTTTTCCTTCTTTCAAAGCAGAAAATAATACATAGTCAAAAAAAAATGTTGGGGGAAAACATAGTAAACCCCTGGCAAAAACTTTACAAAAACCACCAATATGAATAGCTCGTGAGTATATATTTATGAATGTGAAATGGTGTACTAGATATAGACCAAATTCAAACAGTAGCTTCTCTGGGGAGGATGAGAAGGACTAAGACTGGAGGGAGGGGTGGGAAGAATTGTCTCCTTTATCTTTATGCTTCATTAAAAAAAGCCCCAAAAAACAAAAAGACAAAAAAACAATTCTAAGGCTAGCTCTGGGCAGATGGGGTATAGGGTTGGCTGGTATTGTATATCTACTGCACATCTTTCTATTTTACTGTATACACATTCATGAGCTATGCATATTGGTTTGTGTTTTTCGCAAAGTTTTTCATGAGAGTTTCTGTCCCCCGTGGTTCTCCCTTCATACCTGTCAGGGGCAGTGGTTGTGTCTTTAACCTCTGTTCTTCATCAATGGGCAAATGCTCAGAGCTGGCCAAGACTTCCATTTCCTGCTCCTGACCTCCAAGATGTTTTCTGACCTGGCTTAGCCCTGACCCCACATTGCATTTAGTCCTGAGTACAGAGATTCACAATACCTGACTGTTCTGGGGACCCAGGAGGACCAGGGAGGCAGGATGGGGCGAAGGCCATGAAAGCTACAACTTTTCCACTCACCCTCCTCTCAGCGCTCCCCCCAGCTAGCCTCTCCTGGAGCGAGGGGTGGAGCAGGAACCCAGGGCCTGCTCCCTGTGAGCAGGGAGGGCAGTGGCTCCAGGCACCACGAGGATAAAGAGCAAGTTCTTGCTGAAAAATGAGACATGTCCATAGCTGGTAGGGTACCTCTCTTTCCCCTCTTCTGCAATGGGGACAACGTTTGATTTAGCAGAATAGAAAGCAACTTCTAAAAAGTTACTTAGTGATAGATACATTTTTCCTTCAGAAATTCAGATTGACAATGCATGGATTGTAAAAACGGACTTGAAGAGGGCTGAAAGTGTTTGTTTGGCAGGTTTGTAATTCTAAATATCCTGGATGGTAGCTCTGTGTGTGTGTGTGTGTGTGTGTGTGTGTGTGTGCGCGTGCGTGTGTGTATGCGCTAAAGATTTAACCCAGGGCCTCATTCATGCTAAGCATATGTTCTACTGTTGAGCTGTTTCCCCAATCTTTTTAAAGGCCTGTATTAGGATGCATTGGTTTGGAAATGCTCCATTTATCAAAAATAAATGTCAACCTGAAATGTACAGAATTGTCTTTGCAGATCACCCTCCTACCGTATCTTGTGTTCATTATTTAAACCCTGCATAGATCACTGCACATGTAGGGCATCTACCCACAGAGGACACCAAGCTTTTGAGTGCCTATGCCAGCTCTGATCTGGGCACTCGGCTGTGGAGCTGGCTCTGTCTTCTCCTCTGTTCCCAGAGGCTTCTTAGAGGTAATTCACTAGATTAAGACTCATGATCCCTCATTTTCCTGGTGCAGAAGCCAGGAAAAGGTGTTTGTGCCCGCTAGGTGAGAGGTGCGCCTGTCCCAGTCTAAGCCTAGCGTTTCCGGTCCTGCCCAAGGATCTGCTAAGGATGAGGTTACGCTGCATTCAGCCGGGCACAGAGGATAGGAACGGCGGGCGCGTAGCACGACCCAGCCAGGACCGAGGAGGCCGTGCCGGTTTATTCTGGGTTGCAGACTTCCCGTCCTCGGGTCCTTGGCCGTGTTTACTCAAAGTGAGGTCAGCCTCATTCAGAACTCGGGAGGTTTTATGTCCGCAGCGTTTATAATTAAAATGTAGCCGTGGCCAGGCTCCGCAAGACATTAAAGAAAGACAAAAAAGGTAGAAAAAATGGATTTGAGGAGGGAAAATTCCGGCGGTTTGGAATGTGTGTGTATATATACACACACATGCACATATGCACGCATGCCTATATTTGAAAGACCTTTCTTAAAACCTATAAAGGTGCTTGTTCTTTTAAATAGTGGAAAGGGTGGCTGGAAATTTTTGGTTTAGTCTAGTCCGAAAATCCCTCTGTATAATCAGATAAGGGGATGGAGGCTGAGGGACCAGGAGGTCTTCTTGTCACATGTGACCAACCCTGGAACAGCGTCCTGAGGATCTTCCTGCGGGGTCCTAACCCTGTGTGGCTTCTTTCGGCACAGTGCAGCTCTGGACAGCTGCCTTGATGCTGGGCCCACACTGGCAGGAACAGAGAGCCTTTACCGTGAAGTGCAGACTCATCTCAGACCAGACAAGGGGAGTCTGGACGCCCCAAAACAACAGGCAGGGAGGGATTTCACTAAGGTGCTGTCTGCTCCAGATGCAGGGCTGCTAGGCAGGATTCTTTTTACTAGCACCCCCACCCCCAGTGCCTTTAGGATGTGGCTGGATTTATAAATATTTGATTGGCACGCACTTTGCTCAAGAATGGTTCCATTTGTGTGGTGAGCGATACCCATAATCCTGCTCTGTGCACGGCCTGTTACGTGACTGGGGAGGAGGAGGAGGAGGCTGCAGGCCTGGGAAGCTCAGAGCTCATCATCGTCCTCTCAGTCCTGTCTCAGTCTTTAGTCTCGCCGAGAAGCAAGGCTTGGCCTGCTTTCTCCAGGGAAGAAACTCCAGCAAGAAGGCAGCGTTGAGTGCGGCGGCCCCCTCTGCCAGGCCAGGGCCTGGGCCTGCTGTGCCTCTGTGCTGGCCTCCAGACTTTCAACTTAGAAGTCCTGGGGAAGCTGGGGTGAAAAGTCATTTTCAGTTCTGTGAGCAAGGATAGTATTCACTTAACAGACTCAAAACATCCAGTGTTAGGCGAGGAGGGTCCAGGAAGGCCCCAAGATGATAATGATGACAATAAACATCATTTTTCAAGTGCTCTTATGCCTGGAAATGTGCTAAGTACTTTCACAGACATTACACTTCAGATTCCTACTTTCATAGGAGGTAGATACTGTTGTCATTCTTGTTTTTAAAATGTGGAAATTGAGGCACATAGAGGAGAAGTAACTGTACCACGGTGACATAAAAACTCATAAATGGTAGTCATGGGACCTTTGTCTATGCCTGTCTGACCCACAGGCCAAGCCATGCTTCTCGGCGGGACTAAAGACTGAGACAGGACTGAGAGGACGATGATGAGCTCTGAGCTTCCCAGGCCTGCAGTCTCCTCCTCCCCAGTCATGTAACAGGCTGTGCACAAAGCCAGGTTGTGTGGCTCCAGCATATTGATTTAGTTTGTGAGGTGAATTTTCCATCATGGTGCTGGTATCAAAGGTGGTAGTGGGGTACGGAAAGAGCCTCAGTGCTGGGAATGGCTGAGTAGGTTCACCATGCTGTCCCCATTGGAAGCTGGTCAGTCCCCATTAGCTGTAGTGTTCCCCAAGTGATGGTTCCCCATCACCTCGTGGGGAAATGAAAGAGTGTAGCACGATGCCTGGCACATACCAGTACTCAGTAGATACTGAGTGTGTCACTGACTTTACCTCCAGTACAGTTCAGTCACTCATCAAATTAATGTTTACTGGGTATTATTCCAAGTGACAGGCAGTGTGCTGGACATACAAATTACAGTGTTGAACCTTGAGAGACAGAGTCCTTGTCCTCAGGGAGTTTATTGGGAGACAGAACCAGTAAGTCATCACACACTGACGGGTAGGCGTATTACTGCAAGGAGAGCTTGAGCCACTCCCGAAATGTTGTGTCCACAATGGAACTGGCCATCTTTCTTGGCACCTGTGCCTCCTCCAGAACCCTTTCTCTCATGGCAATGCCTCCCCCTGTTTCTCACAGCTAAAGTGGGAACCGTGTCACAAACTGCACATTCTGGGTCCAGAGTCAGCCGCTCTCACTGTCTGGGTCCCCCGGCTCTGGGGGTGTGGAGGGGAAGCCGTGCTGACAGGTGCCTGCAGTTGTGGCCTGAGGCATGGTGGAGAGACAAGCTCGAACCATCTTCTCCACAGGCAGAAGGTCCTGCCAGTAGAGACCCTGGACTCGGGTCTGTGTCAGGATGGCAGCAGACGCACATCCATGGGAGGTCGATAGCACGATAAGGCACTTGGAAACTTACTTGCCTAAGGGTAGGAAGAAGACATATTTTTGAAAACTTCCCAGTTTTTCCCAAGGTAGATCAACCAGTTGAGGACAGAGAAGCTGTGGATTGTTTTTGTCTTGTAGAGTTCCAAGGTCTACAACTCTGCCTTGTGAGGATTTATAAAGATTTATGTGAATATCTGATTGACTTTTAGGAACGCACGTCCTGAAGGAAGTCTTGGAATATGACTCTCTGTCACCACAATTCTATTCATGTTCAGAACAATGATCAAGGAATAAAAAGCATTCCCTTGCCAGACTATGCAGATCATTGTTAAGCCGAAGTGTTCTCTCCATTGCTGTCCACGACTAATTCTACTTCCTAAAACCCTTGAGATTCAGAAGGGCCACTGCAATACCACCACTGGGCAGAAGAGGGCAACAGATGCACATTCAGGAGTGTATTATGCCTGGGGTTGCCAGGAGGCCAGGGGCTCCTTTCACCTGCAGTTTTCCTCTCACCTAATAGTTTTCAGACATGTGAGGTGCACAAAGCAAGGCTGTCATTTCCATTCCACAGGAGAAGAAACCGAGTGTGAGTGAGATTAAAATTTTCTTCCAACTTTAGACAGCGTGGAGATTCTAGAGATTGGAAGAGCTGCAGTGTTAGGTAATTGAATCTTCTTGTGCAGAATACTTGACATGAAATGGAGAGAATGTCACAGTCCGGTTAGATGGTGGCAGAGCAAGAATATGAACTCAAGATTTCTGACCCTACACTAGGGCTCCTGACTGCATGGGCCACGTGGATTATCCAGTTCTGGCACTAGACAGATGTAGGGATGGAATTCTGCCCATCAACCACACTAACTCTGACTTCTGTCCCCTAGCCTTTGTCCTTAGTTCCAGAGTAAGCTGATAAAAGGCCAACCTGCCAACTCTGAATGTTGGCAGAGAGTCCCTGAATCAAGACCCTTGTCCTCCCTGGGAAGTGGTATTATAGAAGAGAGGAGACGAGGGAAATTCCTTTAATATATACTCGTTTCCAAATGCTGTATTGAATATACAGACACCTTCATCATGATGACAGAAATATTAACCAACATGTGCTGAGCTGTGACTCTGGGTCAGGAACTGCCAAAAACGTTTACTATGTTATCTCATTTAACTCTATCAAGTGATATTATTATTCTTATTTTACAAATGGGAAAAGTAAGGCAAGAAAGATGAAGTCACTTGCCCATGTTCACTTGGCCAGTAATCCAGCCTCATTCGGATGTTGGCACCCCGCGCTCACTCCCATGGCTCACTGTGCTGCGTTCCAGAGGTTCCTGGCTGCGCACCGACAGCAGACCTCAGAGGCTGTCTCAGTGTTATGTACCCAGAATGCAGTCCACAGTGTTAATGATGGGATGACAGTAATGAAAGTATCTGACATTCGTATAGAAATCCCAGAATTGTAGCCTATTTTTACCCTGGAATTCAAGGTTTCCCAGGAGGGCCAGCTTACCCCGAGGGAACATATCACTGAGGTTGCCTTTCCTCTCAGCTTCTGGAGACCACAGCATTCCCCATTGATTTGGGAAAATTGGTAAACTTATTGGAAATATTTAGAACTCAGAGAAATTAAGGTTTGTCTCCCGCATTGTGTGGGCAGATCACATAAATTGTGTATCTTTCCTAACACAATGAACTACAATCTAAGTCCATTTATTCACAGTAAATATTGCTTATATTTAATTACTAGAGTCATCTATTAATCTATCTGTTTGCTTATTCTTTTGCTTGTTTTTCACTGAGTATAAAGTTGACAGGAGGCCTATTTAGAGACAAACCATCCAGACAATCCCCCCAGACCTTAATCCTGCAGCTGCAAACCTCAGCCTCTCTTTCTGCTCATCTCAAGGGCGGAATGGTGGGTAGGAAGGAAGGGACAATGCCACCTGCTCTGAAAATGCCAGCATCCATTCTGGTTCCCTGTGCCTCTGAGAGAAAAACATGGGTTGCACCGAAATAGTCATTGTGCTTAGAGTCTGTAACTTTTGGTGCATAGCTCACGGATAATCAAGATTGTCTGATACGTAAACCATCACATCAAAACCAGCATTTTATATTCTATTTTACAGCCATCCCCACAAAACCCTCCTTTCTGCCTGTGCCCTGCCTAATTGACTCTTAGATTGCTGCCCCTCCAAGCAGGGAGCAGGTCTCTACAACATTTAATGTCTCAGTGCTAGTCAGAGAGGACTAGACAGTGGGTAGGACTACACACTGGATATCAAACACACCCCCCAGCGCCAGAAGTGCTGAGGCAGAAGGAAGAGATCTTTATACTCAGTGAAGAAAGTTCTTTGCTGCCAGGCCACACCTCCATTTATCAACCTCCTTGAGAGCCAGTTGCCAGGAAAGCCAGAAAGGGACAGTCAGTCTTTGGCTCTCTTACTTCAGCAGGATCTGGAGAATGACTTTCCCCGTCCTGGTTACCGCAGCCCCATTTGCATGACGTGCAGCGAGAAAGCTGCATAATTTATGATGTGTAAGTCTACGGTCACAGACTAGGATTTCACAAATCAAGCCCAGAGGAAACATCACCTGGAGACTCTATTAACTTGAAATCAAGCCTACATCTTTGTGCAGGATTTACTGTGCCTGCCCATCTGGCTCTTCCCGTCACGGAGCGAGCACACCCCTGCCTGTCAGGGCCGCATCTCTCACTAGTTCCAGAAACTCAGGAAAACATCCAGCCATCGAAAGCTGGTAGTCAGTTGTGTTAGGCTGCTAAGAGTCCTTTTAAAAACTTGAAATAGGACACCATTAGCTAAGTGCCAGCTCACAACTCCCGGTTTTCCAAACCCAGGCCAATTGCTTATATCCATTGCACCCACCTTTGAATGAATGCATCATACCTGATTGAAACCTTGGAGAAGCAGGCATTGGTACTAAGTTACCCACCCTCGTCCTATCCTTGACTAAGGGAGACACAGAAAGGTGAGGGAGTGCGATACAGATGGCTGCTTACTGTGCTGGTCGCTCCTGTCTCTTGTCCCATCCACTGTGCCGTCTGGAAGGATCCTCAGGAAGTGGCCCCCATTGCTGCAATAGAGCAGTTTGGGTTTCTTGTAATTCCCTGGAGGCAGATTAAACTTCTCAGTCAGGGCTGCAAAGGTTGTGATTTCTCCTTCAGCCATGGCTCAGCAACAGCTTATTGTGGCACTCTCAGGACTGTAAAAAATTAAACAAACCTTAGAATGTTCTGCCAGCAAAGGCTCAACAGACACTTTCAAGAAGGGAAGGACTGCTTCAGCACACAGGACTGCTGGTCAGCTTGTAGCCACAGGCTGCCCAGGTGATGCCCAGAGCTGGGCCTGGGAGATGACCGGTGGTTAGGGAAGGAGGATCCCTGGCAGGGGAGGGCTCTTCAGAGCATTTCTATCTTTCCAATTGGATGCCACTTTGGATCAAGCTATGCATTTTTGAGAACTTCAAATTTAATCATTTGGCCAAAGGGCAAAAAAAAAAAAAAATCATGTTTTGGTCCCTCCTTTTGGTCTACGTAAATCCTCAAATTAAACACTGAAGTTGCACTAAAATAACATCTTGGGTCTAACCACAGATGCTGGGAGGCCAGGCCTGAGGCCCTGCCCTCCACCCTCACACTGTTTGACTGGGTCCTGCCAGGCCCAGGTGTAGCAGAGAGCACAGATGTCCTGGACCTTTGGGGACCCGGGAGCAAAGGACACAGCAGGCCAGGAAAGAGTTGATAGCTAAAGGAAACATTCTGAGTTTGCTGGAACCAGGGAAGGGGATTAATGGGAATTTTAAAAGAGTAAACACTGTCCCGAAGGACATGTTATGAGATGGATCATTATGAATGGGAGGCCTGGTTGCTGCTTGCTCTGTTGCTTTCAAGAAGTCCTCATGTCCTACAGAGAGCTGGGTCTGTTCTTGTACATAGGTCATCTCCGTCCTAATTCTTTCTTTCTTTGTTTGTTTGTACCAGGAAGCAAACTCAGGACGTTGTGCTTGCCAGCTCAGCACTGTGCCACTAAGCTATATCCCTGGCCCCGCTTTATTATTTTTTAGTATGAGGTGGAAGACGGAAAATGCCATGTCGTATTTTATAATCTTCTAATGTTATATATACTCACCATATACACGTTTATGTTATTTATGTAAAAATGCATCGATTATTGCTCCAAAAGATTAAAAAACAAAGCCAATGAAGGTGAGAATTTTCTAGCTTATATGTCCCATCATTTAGGAGAAGGAAATGCTGGTGGCTACAAAGATTTTAAAACAAAGAGGCCAAACAGAGCAGGAAGCTGCTGTGGGGGCTTTATGTGTAAGTGAGTAGGTGCTAATTGTACACATGGATTATCAAGTGGTCTTATCATAACAGTGATCATCATCATCAGTATACACTGGGCTACAAATTCATGCCTGTTAACCTCACTGTGACCCTTTGATGTGGACTTGAATATTATTTGTTTTTCACAAAATAAAATTAAAGCTTAGAGATATTAAATGACCTATCCAAAGTCAACAGCTAGTAGTAGCAGAACTAAGCCTCAAAATGGATCTGTGAACACAATAGGCTAGTTTGCTCTTAACATCTATAGAAAGGCAAAGTGACTTCACTAACACAGAACTATTGTTACCAGAAGTGGGGGTTTTACCCATTGCCTGGCATAATGGTCGATACATTGTGTCAATTTAAAAAGTCTAGAAGTTTAGCTAAGTAAGTCAACAGCTCTACACCCTAGGTTGTGGAGGACATACCCTTATGCTCTAGGATGTTGTTCATTGTGTCAACTTGAGAAGTTTAGAAGTTTAAGTGATTCAGCAGGGGACCAAGGTTCTTACTTTGTAAACAGCCTCAGCCTGTGCAAGAGGAGGGCACAGAGATGGTGTGGGTATAAAGTAGATGCCCACGATGGGTAGCCTGCATACAATAAAAGGGAAATGAGGAAGGTCTGATTGCTGATTCTTTGAAGGAGCTCAAGTCTTCAACTTCAGCTTGGACATCATCTCTTGTCTTCTGATGCAGACTGTTCAGCTTCCACCTGGAACTTTTCAACCTTCCAGCATAGACTCTTCAGCCTTCTGGCATAGATTCTTCAGTGTTCCATTGCAGACCCATCAGCCTCCTGATACGGACTTGCACGGAACACTGCAGTGAGCTCCAGACCTTGGCCTGGACCCTTCAGCCTCCAGTCCAGCTCTGTGGCTGATCTTCATCAGCCAATCTTGTAATTCCTTATACATTTGTGTATCTTGTGTTATATCTATTTCTTTAGTAAAACCTGACTGATACCCCTGGCATGAACATCTTACCCCATAAACTTGTCATTCAGGTCATTTTTCACTTGGACTCAAATGTTGGCTATCTCCACCAGCAGCCTCTGCTTTTGCCCCCTGCCAACCATGGATCAAAACTCCTCACATTTCCTTCACCAGCACTGTAAACCCCCAGGGCCAACAGCTAGCTACCCAACCTTGTAGCAGCCTTCTGGAGCTGCTTGCACAGAAAACAGTTTCATCATAAATCAAGGCAACAACTTGAGTCATTTGTCCTTGTGACACTGGAATTAGGGCTTGTGTTGAAAGCACTCATTAATTTTCTCTGCTCTTGGCATTTTAATGTTTGTGGTACAGATCTCCCAACCTGCAGCACATGGGCCAGTCACTGACCTCAGTTTTAGCCACTGTTTGAGGTCTCTCCAAGGACTCCAAAGAAAATTTTGCATATATCGTAAAACTATATTTAAAGTCAGACCATCCCAAATGGCACCTACACATGTGGTAAAACTTAGTCCAGTTCTTTTCACATAATACAATAACAGACAAAACTTTATATCAATTTTGCAGGGAGGACAGAGGATTTACATTGCACAGCATATGTTATTTTCCTCCCAAAGTCTCACTATTCATTCTAAACTATTCTCTT
This sequence comes from Dasyprocta punctata, assembly GCA_004363535.1. NCBI lineage: Eukaryota > Metazoa > Chordata > Mammalia > Rodentia > Dasyproctidae > Dasyprocta > Dasyprocta punctata. The sequence goes on from RJWM01000454.1 coordinate 95,374, forward strand.
CCACCCCAAGTCTCTGAGTCTCTGTGTGTGGACCTCTGTCACTCTTACTCTGTGTCTCCACCCAGACTCTCAGTCACACTCTCGTTCCAGTTCATCACTCCACTGCTGTCTGGATGCCTTTCTTCTTTTCTTTCCCCCTGGTGCTGCAGATTGAACCCAGGGCCTCATGCATGCTAAATTGATGCTCTACCACTGAGCTACATCCTAGCCTTGTGGATCCTCTTAACTTCACCCATCACCTCTCCATTAGCACACACATGACCAGATTCCCCCTTCCTTAAAATATAACTGAGAGTAAGTTTATCATTTATTTTTTCCAAGCACTTTCTAAGTTATATCTTTAGTTTGGTATGCAGGAGACAATAGTTATATGCTAGTGCCAGCTAACTGAACAAATAGTCATTTATATTGTCAGTCCCAGGTGGGCTGGATTTTGTTCCTTGCTGCCTAGAGTCTCCTCCAGTTTTTTGTGGGTTTTGTTGTTGTTGCTGCTGCTGCTGCTGTTTGTGGAACAGCTGCATTTTAAGGCTGGCCCTCTGCCTAGATTCAGCCCTAGAGAGGAGTTTCCATTATGTCATTTCTCAGTGTTAAGCATACATTTGACTTTCTCCATTTGCATTCTTGCGTGCATCCCTTTGAGATGAAGAGGAGCAGATACAGGAAAAGCTGGCTGGGGCTAGAAGTACCAGCTCTGACCAAAGATTATACGAATACACTCACACATGTGTGAGTCTTGCAGCCTGGACTTCATCACAGCTGAACCTCCGTAGCTAAATGACTTCGGCCAGAGTCCAGTAGGTCCTTAAGGGTCTCTCCCTCTTGACTGCAGTGTGACCTGTGGTCATATAAAGCAACAACAAATCTGTTCCCTGCCCATCTCCCCTCCCCTATATAAGGGACAATCACAGGGTAGCTGTACTCTGCTGACGGCTCCCATAGCCCTTCAGTTCAGCCTCATACCTGGAAAATTGAAAGACATATGCCAACTCAGAACAGAAGCCTGGGGCCAATGTGGAGCTGATAGGCCACAGTGGGTAGACTTATGGATCAGCTGGAATCCCAGAGGCATGAAAAGCTTTTCTTCTTTTTAACTTTGTTTACAATTTACTTATATTTTAAGTAATGGTTGCTCCAAAGTTCTTTTCCAATTTTCTATTTGTTAAAGGATGGGAATAAAGGAAACGTGACATGATAAAACCATAAGCAACAGCCTCAGCAGGCTCTGGGGGATTTACACAAATTGTTCTAATAAATGAATCCATTAACTAAGTGAAATCAGGCATTAAACATAATGGAAATTTATGAGCTCTGCTTTTTGTTGCTGTTTTCTTTTCATTGGTTGTCTGGAAGAGGATTAGCTATGTGTGTTTTGGGAGATGGAGAAGATCAAGGCCAATGAACTGTAGGTCATCATCTGCACAGTCAGCCCCTAGAGATTTAAAGAAAGCAGATGATTTTCTGGATTGAGCAGTGGAACCAAAGTGAGAGGGACACAAGCCTACTGGAACATCCATGTTAAGGCCGACATACTTGGTTAGCCGCGGCCTCTGGAAGAAGCCCTGAGCTCGGAAACATGAACAGGATGAAAAATGCACTTTCTTTCCCAAGAATACAGCAGTTACTTTTCAGTGTAGGGCAGCAAGAAACCACAGCATAGCCCTGGCTATGCACTAATTGACTCTGGGAACATAGGTCACACGCTCCTTCTGATGTCTTCTTTACCGCAGTAACCCCACCCTACCTACTGCACAGAGCTGTATGAAAGAAATGAGCGTGCTAGTCACAAAAATGCTTTGAAGATATAAAAATGCGACCTGATATATGGAACATAGAAATAGCTGATTATGTTGAACTAGTTGAAGCCTGGTGTGTTCTATGTCAGCTGTAATTAAATGCTTAATTTAATTTTCCAATTGGTTCAAAAATAAGAGATCTCCCCTCTCCTTTTTTTTTCCCTTTTGTGGTGCCGGAGTGGAACCCAGGGCCACTTGCATACTAGAGAAGTTTCGAGTACTGAGCTATACCTTCAACCCTGAAAATAGAGCTTTTCATTCCTTTTCATACTTGGAAGAAATTATCTAAGCCCCTCCCTCCATTATTTAAGCCTCAAATATAGCAAAGTCAATGAAGAAGGTAATGGTAAACAGTGGTTGTATATGAGAGAATTCAGATCGTGGTTTCATACTTAGTTCTCAGCTTGTCAACAGTTACTGAAGTGACATTTGTGAGACTTGCTATTTCTAAGAGACATTTATGCTCAGCTTGGCTCTACTGACTAAACTGGAAGGAAATATTTATGGTTCTAAGAATCAAGGGAAGGCAAACACAGATATTTATTTTTTGGCTGTCTTTAACTCCTGTCACTGCTTATGCAGTGTAGGCTACCCACAAAGAAGAACATTTAACAGTGTTTAAAACCAGTGAGTGTAGATGTGTGGGTGTTTATCAAGGTAATAATTGAATGTGCCTTCAAACCCAATATATACAAAACAGGGCTTAGCTTTAGTTCCAAATAGGTTCCAAGTCCTTGCTGCCTGTCTCTATGAATAACATCACCCCAAAGCCTTAATTATTCCTTATAGTAAGTAGTTAACTTTAATAACATTAAGTTAAATATGTATATTAACTGTTAAGGGTAAAAGAAATAAGATAGAATGCATTAATTTCAACCAGCAAATGGCAGGGCTGGGGAGAGAGGGTAAGTGAAAACACTTTTTAAAGTACATAACCAAAAGTATCCAGAAAATAAAAGAGAAAAAGAATAGAAAATTTTTAGAAATTACTTAAAATTAGGTGGTATATTAACTCAAATATATTTCTAATTACAATAAATATAAATGGACTACATTTTGTAGCTGTTGGGTTTTTTTTTTAATCCACCTAAAGTCTAATTACAAGAGATGTATTAAAAATATATGGATGCAAAGAGATTAAAAGCATTGAAAGTAAAATTAAAAAGTAAAAAGTAAAAATGAACTAGGTGGGACCTGTAGTCCCAGCTGCTTGGAGGCTCAGGCAGAAGGATTGTTTGAGCTCACAAATTTATCTCTCTCTACCTGTCCTCCTCCTGTCTCTCCTTCCCTCTTCCTCCCACTCCTGCTGCCTCACTCCCCGCTCTTTCTCTCTTTTCATCCATCTATTTAGCAGTACTAGAGATCAAACACAGGGCCTTCACACCGAGCTACATCGCTAATCGTTTATATATTTTTTTTTATTTTGTAACAGGGTCTTGCTAATTTGCCCAGGCTAGCCTTGAACTTATAGTCTTCGTATGCATGGTGGATTAAATAATGGTCAACTTGTAACACCCAGCTGAACTGAGTCAGTGTGGTTCTGGGTGTGGAAGGCCTCCCTGAGAATTGTTGCCAACAGCAGAAAAGGAGAATTTGAGGGAATGATGGTATGCTGTTGATTCTCCTGGAGTTGCTTGTCACTCTGGTTTTCTCAGTTGTCATCAGAGGAGGAGCTCAGGTCCTTGCTTGTTGCTGAGGATGGCTGCTGTTCTCTTCAGGGGCACTCTGGTGCTTACCTTAAGCATCACTTCCTGGCTCCAGTGCAGATCCCTCAGCCTGCTGGCACAGATCCTTTATCCCACTGGCACAGACTTTCTAGCTTCCACTCCTGGCCTTTGGGCCTTTCCAGTGCAGATCCTTGGTACAGACTTGCATGAGACACTATCATGTGCTCTAGGTCTTCAACTGGACTTATGCAGGACATTGCTGTGGGATACAGGCCCTCTCAGCTGGATTCTTTGGACCTCTAGTGCATGGACAGATCTCCTGCACTCTTCTGCACTTAACATTTTGGGTGATTATTTTTAAAAATCCTGTAACTTATGTGTCCTGTATTAAATCTATTCCCTTGAAAACCCTGACTACAACACTGTCCACTTCTTAGAGTTCTGGGGTTACAGGTATGTGCCACCATGCTCAGCATGAGCCTATGATTAAGGCCAGCTGGGAATAACGAGACCCCCCCATCTCAAAAAGCAAAACGAAAACACATAAATGATAACAAAAAAATAAAAGTTGGTATGATTATATTAATGGAATATAAACTAGGCCTAAGGCAAAAATGAGTAAATGTAAAAAGAATTATTGCAAAATGATTAGTGGATAAAATTCAACAGAAAGAGATTAATTCCAAGCTTTTGTGTATCTAATGACATAGCCTCAGAATGTATAAGGCAAGAATTGACAAGTCTACAATGATGATAGATTTTAATACATTTCTGTCATAAAAGATAGAATAAACCAGTGATGACAAATGTTTTAAAGACAAGTGCCCAAAGTGTAACCCAAAACCCACTTTTGGGTTATTTACCACAAATGCCAACACTGCAATTAAACCTGAATGCTGAGGTTTTAATTTAGAAAAAGACAACTCCTACATTAACATCTTTTGTCTTAAAAATAACATGCATGGAACAGTTGATACTCACATCTTTACATTAATTTTGCATGTCTATATCTGTTAATCTGAACAACCCTTTTGAAGGTAGCAATATGCAATACTGCAACCATTGTCAAATTCCTATCATCTTGCTTTGTAAACCTATAATGTTACTGTTTTGGATTTGTAAAAAAATTTTAAAAAAATAACATGCATGCTGTAGGTTCGCCACCACTGAAGGAAACAGATGCACTATATTAATGAGAATGCAGAAGATTGAAATACACACCTCACAAGCTTAATGCTTCCTGAGAGAATCTATACCCAACAGTGAAGTGAATACCACGCTTTTCAAAGACACATGGAACATTAATCAGAAGTATATGACAAGAACTAGTTTCGTAGGCAAATTAGTTTCATTTAACTATGCTGTGTCTAGATATCACTCCTGCCCATCCAGTTGGTGACAGTGGCCTTTCACCTTTACCTTTTAATGTTCCTAAAACTACTCCACCTCTTCATCCTCATCGGCACTGCCAGCATGCAGACCCCAGGGCCTCTCTCACCTGCGCGGCTGCAGCACTGCTCCCTGTGGTCACTTCCAACCCTGCTGCGTGTGACCGTCCCCTCTTGGGAATCTGAAGATTCCCCAGCTGCAGTGCTTTGACAGGGTCAGTGGTCTTCAGCTGCCTTCAGACTCCTGTCATGACCCACGCGGCTTTCATCATCTGCAGTCTGCCTAAGCTGACTGCCTTTTCTCTTATTGGCTTCCTCTTATCTGCCCGCCCCCAACACTCGCCCAGGCCTTAACCCCATTTTCTTCTGCTGCCAGAACGGTTCTTTCTCCTTTCCTCTACCTTACTACTGTGGCCTGGCCAAGTCATGCTCACTCTTCAGAATTTGGGTTTAGATATTTCCTCCTCCAGAAAGCCCTATCTGGTTACACCCCACCATCCCAGGGTCCCCTCCACACCACACACACTCGTTCAGATGGCTTGGTTCCCACAGGCTCCCTTTACAGCACGTCCTTTGCTTCATAGCAATACTGGGTGTCATTATCATCTACATTTCCTGCCTGGACCCTTCCCTGGCTTCCCAGCGCTCTGCAGTAGTGGCCACAGCCTCTGGGAGATGCAGCCCTGGTCTCCTCCTGGCCTCATCTCCTGCCACGCTCTCTGCAACCAAGCTTTCCATCTCTTTGAAATCACTGCACTCTCTGCCCCCTTGCCCCACGCTTGCCTCTGTCTGGAGCAGTAGTCTTTTTTGCCTTCTGTCTGCTCCACCTACCTAGTGAATTAATTTTCTGCAAATTTTCATTCAGTCATTAATTCCTCAAGAAAGTTGTACCTGACTTCCTTAACTGGCTCCGGTTCCTCCAGCACTGGTAGGACCATTAACATTGCTCCAGAGCACTTGCATCTGTTTTTAATTACACATTCATTCCTGTGATTATTTAATTAATGGCTCTCTTCGTGAATAGGCCGTCAGCTCCATGATCATAGAAACCAATCTGTCTTGCTCACCATGGTATCCCAGTGCCTGGCAAAATGCCTGGCACCTAATGACAAACATTTGTTAAGTGAGTGAATGAATATAATTTAACTATGCTTCTTAATGGTCTCCTTCATTAGTCTCTGAGGCCCTGAGACATAAGCTGGTTTTTTCCTCTGCATCCAGCACTTGGCAAATACCTGCACAGAATTGGTATGCTGTGCATGCGTGTTGGTTGAATAACAGGCTGGTCCCTTCTCAGGAGACTCTAGCAGAGGTGTGTTATCAGGAGATCCAATTAGAAGGCAGTGTCCTACAGGCAGACTGAAATGCTAAGCCCATGCCTGCGTATTTCAGTTGGGCTCACACTCCACCAGAATACCTGACCTTTGGTTTACAGTGCGCCCAATACCTGTTCCCATGCATAACAAATATTTACTTCTTCCTAGAAAATACTGTCAGAATTAAGGGTCTCAGAAGGAAAAGGATCAACTCCTTAATCTCAAGTCTAACCTCCATATCTAACTAAGAAAAAGATTTGTAGGGCCTGGAAAAACTATTCCAGGTTTTGTTATTTCGGCCAGGAAGCACTCTCAGGCTGAGATCCTCTGGTGAAGCAAAGTCTGCCTGAAGAGAGGAGACGGTGAGTTCTCTGCTCTCTGTCCGTGCCCTCCCCACCCCCTGCCGTCTTCTCTTGGTAGTGGGGATGGGGGCTGAGAGAGGTGTATGGCCTTGGTGGCTGACATATCAGCATGCTACCTCCACGAAATTCACTTTCCTAAACCGACAGTGAACTGGATTTGACTATGGGATGGACTTGATTGTGGCATGCAAGAGACGGCTCCTACAGGCTCACAAAAGCCATTTAATACATACTCAGGAATTTTGCTGCCAGCTGTTAAACCATTAGTTTAGCTTGAAATCAATTCTGGTGCAAGTATTTATACTACAGAAATTGGCAGATGCTGTACTTTTACTTTCTTTCTTTTTCCTCCCTCTGATGACCATATTCCTAGTATGTTACTAGACTTGAGTTTAAATCTTGACTGGTCACTCATTAGTACATTACTTATTCTCACAGAGCCTCAGTTTCCTCATCTGCATAATGGGGCTCCATAACTGTAGCTACTACCTGGTCTCTGTATTAAGTGACAATGCACACAGAGCACTAAGCCCAGAACTAGCAAGTTTGCAAGCATTCAGTAGATGTTAGTTTTGCCAATTACCTGTGCTATTGATTTAGAAGTCGACTTAGTGCTGTTGGAACGATATTCCCATTTCCTGAGTGATAAGTTAGATTTTATTCATCATCACTTACGTGCAGTGATGCTCTCTTTTCGTTTGCTTTGTGGCAGAGCACAATGCACTAGCCATGCATTCTCAAGGTATCTCAGAGGTCTGCACACTCTTCTGTCCAGGATGACAGATAACCTAGGGTTGGATAGTCTTCCTGTCCTATTCTTTAGGAACTTTCTAATGCTAAAGAACCCCTCTGTCACTAGGCATAATCTCTGACATATCAAGCTTCCAGAATCAAGTATTTGAGGGAGACTGAAATGTCATACTTTAGATGTCAATAGCCGTTAACAGAATGCTGCAGGTGTCCTGGAATTTAAACAAGAAGAAGAAGGGAAAGGAAGGATGGTTGAGGCAAGGCGAGGTGAGGTGACACAAGGCCTGAAATCCCTATTATAAAATTTTGAAGTCCAAAATGCCCTGAAAACTAGAAATTCTTTCAGAACTCAGCTATGGCAATACCTGATCCAAATTAACCTGAAACGATTTCAAGTTTTTATTTAGCTCATTTTGTATTTCTGTTTATATAATCTGATGCAGAATTACTAACATATGTATTCTAAGGTACTATCCCAGACCCTGCTGGTGCTTCTCCATAGTGTTATATGAGTCACACTACCCAGAATTCTAGGTTCTGAAACATAGCTAGCCCAAGGTTTTCAATACAAAATTAGGGTCTGGAAGTAGAAATCAGTTTCTGCCTTTAAGAAGCTACAGTCTAACCACACTCAACTCATCAAGCCATACTTCAGATGGGAAAGGGGCCTAACATGCTTGGACCAGGCATAGCTGGCAGGAAGTGGGAGCTGTTCATCTATCCAGGTGGACCAGCCCAATCCCCATCTTAGCTCTCAGACTCCTTAATGAAGAGCAGAGAAAAATAAGCAGACTACATATATGTCCCCAAGGATGGGCTCCAATATCCTTTATTTCTTTCCTCAATTTGTGATCTTTTATCCTCAGCAGTCTGGCATATCCATTCCCAAAACACATTCCTGCCACAAGAGGATAGATAAAGGTCAGGAATTCTTTTGAGTGCTTACACAAAACAGCGTCCACTCCAAGAGGAAAAACAGAGCACACACTCATGCTGCAGCGAGCTCTGCTGGCCGCGGTTCTGTCTGAACAGCCTGACCAGAGGCCCTGAGCCGCGCTGGAGACCTGTGTGCATCATAACAGAAATCTTTTTCCTGCGGACTGATGCATTAAAACTCAGGGCTTCAAGCCAGATGTAAAGTGATTCTGCAGGACCTGTCAGCCCTCACGCCCCTTCCTTTAACCTTCTCTTACTGATGTGCCTCCAAAAATCCTTTTAATCTATTGTGCAAGTTACAATCTCCAGAAGCAGCCCAGCAAGGATATTCCTTTTTCAAAGTCAGCTGACTTCTAGCTTCTAGGAAGATGATCTATTTGTTGGATCTATTTTTTTTCTTCCTTCCTGACCTAGAAAATTTAACTTCTCCAAAAGCAGTCTTTGCAAAATACATTTGTTATCTGTTTGGCAATGCTCAGGGCTTGCCCCACCATATGTTACTTAACAGCTTGCTCTGGATATCTCATAAATAATAGAATGTGTGCATAAATAATAAAACGGCAACCATTTCTTGAACCTGCACCTTATACCAGGCCCTGAGCATGTCGTATGCATTATTTTAATTAATCTTCAAAGAAATTCTGTTAGGAAGACATTGATTTTTTTTGTTTTTTCTGGGAGATAAATGACTAGAGTAACACTTCTGGTGCAGTCACAGGCCACACCCTGTTTCCATGTCTGAAAGTATAAGTAACAGAAAAGAGAGGTGTGCTGAATAGAATCCATCACTGCTTTCTTCACCCCCCTCTTTACAGCCAAAAACACTGAGGCTTAGAGAGTTTAAGTCATTTACTCAGGTTATATAGCAGAATAAATGTTAGAGCTGAGATCTGGAAGTAGGGTTTTCTGACTCGAATCCCTGATTTTAATCACTGTATCACTGTATCACTGTGGGCAAGAGAGAATGAATGCTGCCAGGATGAGTGAACTTTTATCTTCTCTATCCTCTATGCCCCACCAGTCTGTGTCACTTGTATAGCCCCCTTGACAGTTGCTGAAGGAGGTGTTGAATTCACTCAAGTGGAGTCTGTGTGACCACATCCCCCAACAGTCTGTCCTCTTCTACAGCAGTGCAGTGGCCACCACCAGTGCTTTTCTGACTGTCACTCTGATGCCCCCAGTGTGTTTTATCTCTAACCTGTCCCCAAAGTCTCATGTGTGTAGAAGGTGATTAGATCCTAAGGGTGCTACACTCACCAGTGGATTTATCTATTGATGAGTTTGTAGCCAAATGTGCCGTTAGGGGGTTTGGCTTGGTTGGAAGCGGTGGGTGGTCAGTGGGGGTATGACCTGGAATGGAGTATTCTTGTTCCTGGCTCCTCCCTTCTCTCTCTGCTTCCAGCTGCCATAGGTTGAACACTCTTTCTTCTACCCCATCCCTCTGCCATCCTCTTTCTGCTTTGGAGCCTGCCAACCATGGACTGAAACTAATAAAACTGTAAGCCAAAATAAACTGTTCTAAATTGTGTGTGTCAGGTATTGTGTCCAGTGATGAGAAAGTGACTAAGGCGACCCCTCAAGGTGCCCCAGCATCATGTAAGACCCTCTTAACCTTGTCAGGGCAGTGATTTGTCCTTGCTGATAAGGGTCAAGTAAGGCCAGAAACCACTGGAGAAGGGTCCAACTACAGATTGGTTTCCTTTGAAATGCCCACAAAATGAAGCGCTCACAAGCTGAGAGTTAGAGACCTGGATTTTGGCCTGTGCTATGACATTAACTTTTTATATGAGCAGCAAGTCACTTAACCTTTCTGACCCTCAGTTGTGTCATCTGTAAAAGGAAACTTAGAAATGTGGATCTCAGGATGGGGCTATGTTTAGCATGTGTGAGGCCAGGGATTCCATCCCCACACCACCCCAGAAAAGAAAAGCAAAAGAGTACCAGGCTTGCCATGGGACCAAGAGGTAAGAATAGAACAAGGCCTGGGAAGGACCTTGCATATAGTTGTTTCCAGAAAATGGCAGGTATTATTATTGTCAATTAGATCCTGTGTCTTTAGTAGGTGGATCACTTGAATTTTTAAGGGTTTCACAGAGCATTTGATGAGCAAACAGGCTGTTTAGATGGGCGTCATATAGACATGGCATTGAGTACTTTATAGTCACTTTGTATTTGTTACTCCTCTTCCTGTGGGCTACACGAACACCCACTTCTCTCTAGCCAGGACAACTGTGACGCAAAAAGGCTGAAAAGCTTATCAAAACAAATCTGCAGCTTAGCCAGAAATGAAACCCTGAGCCCCAAGACATCAGTTTATAACCCTCAGTCTCCCCTCTGTTTGGTGACCTGATTTCCAAGGGCCTCCAGCTTACTCAAAACACTAAAAAAATGAAAAGAACAAAACTCACATTTTTGCCAGACAGGTGGCATCCAGGCAGCTCTGGAAAGAGGGTTAGCGATCGCAGCGTGCAGCTCTGTATTTAAGGTGCTTGGATACGAACGAGGAATGTAAACACCTCGGAGCTCATTTCACATGTCAGAGTCTATTCTGGATCTTGAAAGGGGGCCATCGGCACCCAGCTGTGCCCTGAGAGCTACATCCTACAGAGTTCCCCAAAGACATACAGGAAGCAGGTGGCACAGCAGGGTGTCACAGTCAAAGAACAGGAAGAAAATAGTCACTTACCTCAGCATCAACCTTGAGGGCCTAAGTTTCTGCAGGGTCTACATTAGCACAATATAAAACATGTTCTGCTTTGCATTCTTTCTTTCTAAGGACTTTGGCTATTTTTAGAGATTCCATGTGCTTGCCAACTCTCCCTGGTCACATACCAATACTCCAAAAGCAACCATTCTCCTACTTGCACCATTTGCCCTGTCTCAATACCACTGATGACTCTCATGGTCCTGTGACCATGTCACTGCTTTCCACACATGCAGGTCCCCACATAGCCGTCGTCGTTGGTAGAAACCAGGTGAGTTTCATGGGAGGTGGAGCAACACAACCTTGGGCCCTGGGGAATGACTAGTGTTAAGTAAGAGATGAAAGTGGTTGGAAGTGAGTTTTAAAATCTGGTATCCAATGTGCTAACTTAACAAATAAGTTTGCCCCATATCTCATGTCTCCAGGAAGCTACGCAATGTAGTCAAAATGTCATTTCTCAGAAAAAGGTAGGTACGGATAATTGGACAGTACATTTATCTGCCAAGGGAGGTCTTTCATGGGAGAAACTTCAGTCCTGGCGGGCCTCCCAAAGCGTAGTTTGGGCCTATTCCTTCAGCGTCTCAACCCTTCCCTCCTCGTTTGCTCTTTTCCACCTGACCTTTCACGGTCATTTATCTCCTTCAGTGTCCACGGCCCCACTCATGTTTTACAGATCAAAGAGCCACTAGGTTGGGTGCGGCTGTTGGAAAAATGGAGAAACTTTAAGGTATTAGTCTCTGAAAGCAGATTGGGCAACAAGAAGGAAGGAGAAATGTCAGAGTGACTTCGTCTTTCTCTCTGCTATCTTTCTGCACATAATTCTTCTGCGAAAAGGTCTGCATTCCTTGGCTCCTCCATGGCTTTGTCAGGTTCAAGGGGTTCTTCTAGGATTTGATAAATCTAAACCTTTAGCTAGGCCCACAGGCTGCAGCAGATAGAAAGCAGACCATCTCCTGGTGTTCTCATGATACTGTATTCTTGAACCCTCACTTGTGTAACTTTCTTGTAAATCTGTTCTTACAGAAAATAAATAGATAAATGGATGTGGCTTTTAAAAGTTATCTTCTGCCAGGCATGATGGTGCATACCTGTAATCTCAGCACTCAGGAGGCTGAGGCAGGAAGATTGCTATGAGTTCAAGGCCAGCCTGAGCTACATAATGAGTTCAAGACTACTGTAGTCTTGCAGGAACTACATAGCAAGACCCTATCTCAAAACAAATAACTAACTAAAAATTATTCACCATGGGAGTACAGCCTTAGGCTCTGATATTTAACACTATGTAGGGAGTCTGATGGATTTGATTTGTAAAACTCCTCATTAATACCTAGACTCTCCAGGCAGAGCATCTACCTCGCTGAGCCTAATTCTTTTGGACCCACCTTATATAAGAAAGCATTCCTCATTCCTGTATTTTGTCTCATATCTAAATATGTTTCATTCCTAGCATTTATAGTGCTTTGTACTTTCATTTACTTGTCTGTTTACTTCTTACTGCCTCTCTGTGTCACTGCGTCTGTGTCGTCTGTGTCTGTCTCTGTCTCTCTCTCATACATACGCACATACAAATGTAAGCCTCGTTATGGCCCATGTCAGGTTTGTTTGGTTCACATTATATGGTCAACACTGTTACCCTGCCTTTCAAAAATGATTTGCTATGTTATTCATTATGGATATTTTATGTTATATTGGACTTTTGAAAAGTATTGTTTTAAAATATTATTTATTAGGATTGTGGAGTAAAGCCATTACCTGAAGCGATTGCTGTCTTCATTTCTCACTAGTCCCAGCCCGGGTGACTAGTTGACTTCTCTGAGGTCTACTAACCAAGCCCTTTGACTTCAGTGAAGGACCATCAGACCTGCGTACTCATCACTGCCATCCCCATCAGCTATGACCAAGTCCACTGTCACCATAAATGCTACCTTCTGAAAAAGCCCTCTCCTTCATTATTGGGTCCTTACTGACATTTTTATATAGAGAGCCAGAGAGATCTCATAAGCCCTGTATCATACTGGTCACTATCTGACTCAAAGCCCTCCATGTTTCAGATGGCAGCTGAGTGCCACCTCCTCAGAGCTCTTCTCTGACCTCCCCACCTAAGCTCTGTCCACCTCCCCTCATTTGCTCCCGTCACTTCTTGTTCTCTTCTTTCCCAACACTTAGCCCTCACTTGTAATTCATTATCCAGCCACCCCTGTGAATCCTCGTTTGAGGTGTTCCTGCTTCCTTAGACGGTAAGCCCCTGGAGGACAGAAGCTTTGCTTATTCACCTCCTCCTCCCCAGTCCTCATACCAGGGCCGGCATGGAGGAGCGGCTCAAATATTTGTTAAGTGAGGGAGAGAGATGAGAGAGGGAGAAGAGAAAAGAAAAAAAGAGGACGGGAGGAAGAATAACTTAAAAGACTTTTTGAGATTGCAAATTCTTGACCTAAGAACACTGCCACACAACAAGGGACTTTTGTGTGCCAATCTGCTCCCTGTTACAATGAACTTCACTCTTCTAAAGCAAGTGTTTTTCCTCTAGATTATTTTTATAGAAAAAAGTGAAGCAAATATAGAGATAATTATCGATTCCCACTCAACTCCCTGTTCCCTATCACCAACATCCTCCTGAGAACCTGCTGCAAAATTCCTGGGAACCACAGGAAATAAATCCACTAACCACTTGAAATGCTCTTATAAAAATAGACCAGACTTGACCTTCTTCCTGTGGAAGGGCCTCTTTCCTCAGGGCAAACATTACAAAGAAGTTTCATCTGCTTCGAGCCTCCCTCTTCCGTCATTCTCCATGCAGGATTTATCTGGACTCAGATTCCTGTTCTGAAATTGTCCCACCCTCCAGCCCCCCATCAACTGGGTCATCATTTGAGCAAACCACTCATTTATTATTTCTGTGCCATGTTTTTATATGAAAATAATAAGAGGGATAGAAATCAAGGCCTGGGGGCCCCTGGGATATTGCAGAGCACACTGATGTTCCAGGAGGGCTTGTTTTGTCCTGACCAGGGGTCATCACTTTCCCTAGGCTTCAGTCTTCATTACTTTAATCACTGTCCTGTCACCAAATTCCTTGCTGTTAACATCTACTTAAATTACTGACAAGCAGTTTTACTTAAATCTAATTTCCTCATTTAAAGGAAGCTTGAGGTCTTTAACATAATTGCAAAAACTTCCCATACATGATAGAAGGCAGTCATGCAGACAAGTTCCATGGGGACAGCAGTGCCACTGACCTCTCCTCCGAGGCTGCCTCCAGCCTGCTGAGTGCTCTTGGTTACAGAGAACAGCCGTTCTGGAGGAGGGAAAGCATAATTGTCCTGAGCCAGAGCTTTCTCCTTGAATGACCCGAGTGATTTAAGGAGACATAAAAGGTGGCTTCCTTTCTCTGGGCAGTTATTTTATTTATTTATTTACTTATTTTTTTAGTACCAGGAATCTAACTCAGGACCTTGCATCTGCCAGGCAGGCGCTGTGCCCCTGAGCTATATCCCCGGTCATGGGAACCGTTATTTAAAGATGCATCTCAGTGCCATTCTGATCTTCTCCTGTACCATAGGAACCTGCCCTGCACTTGGGAAACTGGGCTGGTGCTCAGGGGCTGCTGTTTTACTGTTCTATCAGTTCAACAAGTGAGCAGGAGATGCTAGTCTATTTAGAAGCCTTAACTATAAGGGAGTGACAGAAAAATGAGAAAATACAGATAAAAGGATTCTAAAAATTGCCTACAATAGCTGGGTGTGGTGGTGCACTCCTGGAATCCCAGCACTCTGGGAGGCTGAGGCAAGAGGATCACGAGTTTGAGCCCAACCTGGACAATTTAGTGACTTAGCAAGACCTTCTCTCAAAATGAAAAATAAAAAAAACTGGGAATGTAGCTCAGTGCAAAGGCCCTGGGTTCAATACCCTGTACTAAAAAAAAAAAAAAAAGGGATATGATCAGATCTTCTAGAATTGACTTCTGATAATGTTTCTGTTTTATTTATGTGAACATTTTACAAAACAGAATGATATATTCTTGTATTTATATAAAGATATATTTATGTTGTAAATGTGTTTGTATGTTCATATTGAAAAGCAGTTATATATAATTATTATTATGCTATTTTATAATCTGAGTTAGCATGTCAGGAATTTTTCCTCATCAATAAACAAAGGAAGATCTCCATTTGTAGTGGCTGTCTTGGGTTCCCTTATGAGGCCATGCAAAACTGTGTTAACTCATCCTCTATCATTGGACAGCAACAATATTGTTTATTATTTGTCACTCTTATTAGCAAAACTGCCAAAGAGGCACCCCTACATACTATGCCATTACTTCTCTGGGAAGAATTTATGGAACTGGAATTACTGGGGGGAAACCTGTGTATTTTATTAAGGTTCTTACTCAAAATTTTCAGAAAGTCTATACCTATAATGGGCTTTCATTCCATTTTTTCCTCCTTGATTTATCTGTGCTTCCTTTCTGATTTGTATGTCTGCTCTTCAAGGTAAGGGAGAAATTAATTTGAAAGATTCACATCGGCTCACTTTGGTCTCAAGATGAGCAGCACAAAATGGGAGCTTTGTTCCCTGCATCTGAAATTGCTCTGAGGACAGCGACAGCCGCGGGCTCCGGGGCACCTGTTTCCATGTGTGTCGTCCTCCCTGAGGGTGTGTGTGGGGCTGTGACCGTGCCGGGCTCCGGCGTGCGCAGGCCGGGGCAGCGGGATGACTGACAGACTCAGCCCTTTGTCCAAGCCTTTGGCCTCAGACTCGGATGACACTTGATCCCTTCGCTGCGCCTCCTCGTATTTCAGCTCTCACTTGCATGTGACGTTTATCTCCTGACTCCTTTTTTGTTGACTTTTTCTTTTTAATTGACACACGGGAATTGTACTTATTTATGGGGTACAGTGTGATAACTCAATCCAGGGAGGCAATGTAATACTCAAATTGAGATAACTGGAGTTTCCATCTCCTTATCCGGCTGTTTGGAATCCTCGAACTCTTCTCCTCCAGTTCTTCATTAAACATGTAATAGGTTGTTGTATCATCTCCTCTTCTCCTCTCCACCTCTTCAAACACACCTCTTCTGGGAGTCTCCGGGCATTGAGATCTTTTTTCAGTCCAGACCTTTGTAAAATCAGCAATAAAAGTTGTCTATGTCCCTTCGATCTACTATAAATTTGTACACATTTTTTTTTTTTGAGGGAGACCGCATCTTCCACTTATTAAATGTGGGCCTTTGTGCCTGGCAGGAGCACAGTGTATTGAAGGCACTCAGTAAATATGGGCAGGAAGAAGGACCCGGTGAGTCTCCTGGGCTGAAAGAAGCCCGCACAGCCAAGTATGAACAGTAGACAGCTGAGAAGTCTCACTCACTGAGCAATCCAAATGGTGTCTGTCCTTGTTCTTAACTTTCAGACAGCCGCATACTGCATGAAGGCACTGGCTGTGACTTAAACTTCTCACCATGGTTGGGTGTGTGAATACAGGTGAGTTGCTTAGCCTCTCTGCTCCGTTCCCTCATGCGGGCTGTACTTCTTACAGACTGGCTATAGTGGTCAAGCCACATTACATTTGATCACCTCACACAAAGGGCCTAGCGCAGAGTCTGGCATCTGATAGGCCCACCGCACCTGGCGGTGTGGTATTAGGGTCTTCGCACTTTGGGAAATCACAGTGTCTCAGGACGTCCCCCGCTGTTTGGGCTGCAGAAACTTTGGCTCCTATTCTCCTCCATGGACTGCTGAGGAAGGGGATGGCTTTGCTTTTCTAAAACTGTGCTCACCCCCTGCCCCACATCCATGTAGGAGGGAAAATAGTCACTTTGGTTACAGCCTTTCCTGTTAAGAATTAATAGGAAATCTCTGCACCAAAGAGTCTGCCAAATAATTAATTACCCGGAACTGCACAGCACTCAAGATGATTGCTCACTGCTGCATAAAGCTATGTACTTTGTACTTTTCTTTTTGAGTTTCTTATGCTTTTTGCATTTAACTGTAAGCTTGAGAAAGGCAGGGAACATACTCTAATGGTTGAGACTGGAACCTCTAGAGTCAGAAGGACCTGGCTTCTAGTCTACCTCCACACTAACTTGTTTGGTGATTGGGAAAAAAAATTTTTTTTTTTTTGAGACAGGATCTCACTATGCAGTTCAGGCTGGTCTTGAATTTGCTTATGTAACCCAGGCTGGCTTCAAACTGAGGTGATCCTCCTGCCTCAGCCTCCTGAGTGCTGAGATTACAGGTGTGTGCTACCACACCCAGCACGTGCAGCTTCTGCTTCTTCCCCATGTGTTGGTTTTCTCATGCATAGAATAAGGGTTCTAGAAGGTCTTTTATGGTAGTTAGGTGGATTAGTGAGATAATACATGTAAAATACCACACGCACTGAGTTACCATCACTGTCTTGCCAAACCCCATTGCCATTGGCGCCTTTCTGTTGTACCTATGTGGGTCCCTGCCCAAGGGGTCAGCTCAGTCCATGTCATATGACTCCTGTTGTCAGCGCCCATTCTTTTGTATCAAGATAGAGGAAGGCAATTCAGTTAAGAGGGAAGGGTTGAGTTTGATTATTTTTCTCCATTTAGAGTCACCAAAATATCTCCAAATCTACTCTCCTTGTTTTCTTTAATAGCAGTAGCCCAGGGGACACTGCCCATTTTGACATGTTTACTTTTTTCTCTCTCTTTCCATTACTTGTATTTCCTTTCCTGAATTATTGCTTGTCACTACTGGGAGAGGAATGTAAAACAGCAGTGAAGCGGAAAAACCAGAGCTCTCCTGGCCCTGTTGGGTTATTGATCATGGTCGTGACTGAGAGAAAAGCCCAGATTTCTTTGAACTGAACCAGAAATGAAATTAATGGGCTAATCACAATGCATAAGCCCCAGGTGAGGTGAAAGAAAAGCTTTCAATGGCTCAGAATTGCAATAGGAGGTCCCATTGCATTTCGGCTTCTCTCTACCTCTTGTTTTATTTGGTAAACTTGCTCGGAACTGTTCAACCATCTGAACTCATATTCAATGATTTGACACATATTTATTGAGCCCCTCTAAGGACAAGAGAGGAGGAATAGAGTGAAGAACAAGGCAGACATAGTTAAGGCTTTTTGAAGTTTCAATTCTATTGGGAAGAGCCCCTCATACAAGGGATTCCAGATTAACTGTTGTGATGACGATGAAGCACAGGATGCTCTTCGAGCCGGAGCATGTGTGGGCTACAGAGGCAGAAAAGTGGGAAGACTTCTTGGATGAAGCTTTTATATTGCTAGTGAATTAGGAGGGTAGCAGGTAGAAAGCATGTACAAAGGTCTGGAGTCCAGAAAGAGTATGTTTCATTTGGGGAACCACAACAACCCCATCGTGGATGAGGACAGAATGCCATGTCTGGGGAGCTGGCAGAGCCAGGCCACTCAGTGTCCTGTTGGCATTTATCTGAAGGACTTGGGAAACTACTCAACAGCACAGGCTGAGGAGTGACGTCATCAGATTTGCAATTGCAAAATGTCAGTGTGGCTGCTGATGGAGGAAGGGGAGAAAGGCAGAGCAAGGAAAGTACCTGCGGTAGCTAAGGAAGAAGGAATGGGAGCTAGGTGAGTGGCATGTGGGGTATGGGCCAAAGGTGGGGTCACTCTTTGTGGAGGACCACCTGGATGACTCTCCTTGAACAAAGAGCAGTTATCTCCATTTTGGCTAAACCTGGCCATGTCTCCATGTCCTGATATGTACAGAGCTGGCTAAGCCATTTCTTTATCCCTTCAGTTGGCTTTAAGCAAAGTAAATAGGGTTGGCTGAGGTGCTGATGTGTAATCGTTGAAGCTAGGTGACAGGCGCTGTTTCCCTGCCCTGTTTCTCCCAAAAATATGTTTGAGCTGGGCAGGATGAAGAGTCACAGCTCCATGCTGTCAGCTGGGATGAGCCTTGAGATAAGAGGCTATGACTTCCCAGGGCAGAAAAATTTACACTAAAGCACTGGTCCTAAAACATTAGATGCTACCTCAATTGTGTTATGCAGATTAGTCTTTCTGCATATCCTTCTCTCTGCATATGGCAGAGGTGCTTTCAGATCTCTTACTTAGTCCGGCTCACAGTACTCACATATTTCCCACCATTATCACAGTCACTCATCCCCTAGCCACTCCCTTCTTCATGAATTAATAAAATTCAGACTGGACCATGGGTTGAGGCCTTTGTTCTGGTGAACCACCATCTTGGCTGAATTTAGGACCCTGTTGGCTCCCCATAACTATAAATATGTCTCAGTGTCTTTATTCTCACCATAGGTTGCACTGGAAGTGGTAGATTGAAATTAACTTATTGGAATTCCAATAACTTTTCCATGGGGTTACAAATATCAATTTCCTGTACCAAGATGAGGACTGGGAAGGTCTCTCTACAACTCTTCACAGCTCCCTGCCAAGATATCTTAGGGATGTTGGCCCTGCATCCTTCTCAGAAAGTGACAATGGCATTTAGTCAATGCGTGGAACTGAGAAATGAGCTAAACTTGGATTCAAATATCCCACTACTGAATGAACAGGAACTGTATTTCCATATGTGATGGTGCTGCTTTGGGAATGTGGGGCTCACAGATCTTCAGTGACAGATCTGGCAGTGAGGCCCATGATGTCTCCAGAGTTGACACCTAATATTGGGGAGCGAGGATTTCCCCCCATTGCCTGCTGTGCCAGGCTGGGAACTCAGGGGTGCTGTATACTCTTTTCCATCCTATCTTAGACTCACCAGTGACTGGACAGACTGTCTCTCTACTAGCAGTGTATGACTTCAAGAACTGAATTTCCGAGTCACACTGCTGTAATTCACACAACCTAGGAGATGGTGTCATTTCTGGGAGGTTGAAGGGCCGGATGGGAGGGAGGAAGCCAACTGGCTCTCCAGATGCCTCTATGGGACTTAGTGAGGTCCAAGAAGAAGGCTGAGACTCCCTGCCGGGGCTTCGTTCCTCCTCTCTGCAAATGATCACTAATAGTCTGCTGTGCTCTGGGGCTGCTCTCAGAGGGTAAGCAAACTGACAGAACTTAAATTCCAGTCACTTATTGGGAACCCGCTCTGCCTCCAAGCTCTCCTGGACTTCGTACCAAAGAGAGACAGATAGTCCAGGAGTTCTCTGGCATGAAACCCACCAATGGCCTCAAACAGGAGTGAACTTTCACTTCTTAGAGGTTCCAAGTTTGCTGTCACCTCCAGGCCTTTGAACTTGCTTGTCCCTTAACCTAGACCTCTCTTCCCCAACATTGCCACCACTCTTATCTGTCTCAGAAAAACAGGGTATTTCTACTTCTCTCAGACATAATCTCAGAGTGAGCCTTATGCAATTTATTTAGGTCTTTTCCCTTTTGCCACCTTTGGGCAGAATTCTTGTCAGTCTTGCTCTGCTTTTTATCCCTAGCGGCTAGCACATGCCTGGTGCATGGGCTGTGCTAAAGGAATATGCTGATTCCTACCATGTACAAAGATCAATTAAAAATGGATTGACCTCTTAAATTTGACGGGAAACTGTGAACCTACTAGAAGAAAACACATGGGAAGAGCTTCTGGACAATGATTTTTTTATATGATCCTGAAAGTGCAGATAATGAAAAAATAGACAAATGGGGATTTCATCAGACAAAACAGTTTCTGCACAATATAGGAGATAATCAACAGAATGAAGAGACAACCACAGAGTGGGAGAATATACTTGTAAACCACACACCTGATAAAGAATTAATATCCAAAATATATAAGGAACTCAACTCAGTAAGAAGGCAACCCAATTTAGTAGTGGGCCGAGGACTCGAATAGATGATTCTCAAAAGATTCACTGAGAACCATCGAATGTATGAAAAAACCTTCAACACCACTAGTCATTAGGAAAATACAAATTGAAACCGCAGGGAGATACCATCTCACACTTGTTAGACTAGCTATTATTTAAAAAGACAAAAAGTAACAAGTGTTGGTGAAGGAACCCTGCGTACCACTGGTGAAAATGTAAAGTTGTTCAGTCATTCTAGAAAGTAGTATGGAGGTCCCTCAGATAATTACCCAGCAATCCCACTACTGGATATGTATGTAGGGAGTTGAAATCAGTATCTCAGATAGATGTCTACACTCTGATATTTACCTAGTGGCTACATAGGCAGCCACTGATGGAGGAGTAGGTAAAGAAGACGTACAAGGCACAGAATGGATAGGAATAAATAAGAAAAGCTAAGCTCCTGTTTTTATTGTTTATTTTTATTCCTACAGGGGGGATATTCCTTTTTTTTTTCTTTTTCTCAGCACCAGGGATAGAACTCACAACTTCATACCTGCCAGACAGGCGCTTCAGCCACTGAGCCAAACTCCCAGCCCTGGGTTTTTGAGGCAGGGTCGCACTATGTAGCTCAGGCAAGCCTTGCGCTCGCGTTGTAGCCCAAGCCAGCCTTGAACTCACAACGCTCCTCCTACCTCAGCCTCCTGAGTGCTGGGATTAAAGGCGTGCGCCACCACGCCCAGCGAGATATTCCATTTTTTAAAAATGAGTAAAAGCATCGGAAATGGTGCTTTTGCCTCTATCTCTCTGTTGAAATGAGTCGGACAGAGCAGAGGGAAAAGTGGCAATAGGCCAGAGAGTGGGCAGGGGGCTCCTGGAAGGGGCGATATTTGAGCAGAGATCTTTAATGATGAACAGAAACTTGCCAGATGTGATCAGGGATGTGCATGGAGCCGTAGGCATCTATGTCTTTCTCATCAGCTGGGATCTGTGGTCCTTGTGACCAACAGTGCAAAATGAAACTTTAAAAGTTAGATTTTTTAAATAGATAAACAACTTCTCCAGTCTTCCTCCCGCTGAGCACATAACCAACTCGTCCTCTTCTCCTCAGCCCAAAACTGTGACAGACTATATAGATGCTGATCCCAGAAGGCTGGAGCCCAGTTTTCTTTCCACAAGAAGAGTGTATGTGTGCATGTGTGGGTACGTGTGTGTGTGTTGGGGGGGTGGTCTGTGACTGCTGGAAGTGATAAAGTGAGTGTAGAGATCTGCGTTGTCTCTTTGTTCCCCCCTCCCCTCTGTTCCTTACTATAAAAGTCCGTTGCCCACCTGCACACGATAAGATGGTGATTTGAGGTGAATGGGCCCCTCCATTTCCTCGGAGCTAGCTTTGAATAAATCCTTTGTCTTTTTTTTTTTTTTTTAAACCAAAATAAATGGCCTCCTTTGATTTGGTCTGCAGCAAGCAAACAAACCTGAGCATATGAACTTGAATGGTCAATGACATCACGGGAAGGTGCTGCAGGTTTCAGAGAAACAACAACAGGATGCCAGCCCCCCTTCCAGTTGTTAGCCCAGAGTGGGCAAGGGTGTCAGAATTATCCACTGGTTGCAGGGGCTCCAAGAGTTAATAATATAATCTTCTTTTTAAAATAAGACAGATGCTTCTCAGGGGGTCACTTCTGCCTCCATGCTGAATCTGTCCTGACCCCTACAAAGCCAAATTCATCATTTTCTCTACAGCATCCTGTGTAGCTGTTTGTGGCAGTCACTGCCTTCTTACCCTACAATTATAGTTATTTGTATCCTGTCTCAGGCTCCCCAGTGAACCTTCAACCCCTCTTGGGCAGGAATTGGGTCCTGTACACTCCTGTCCCTTAAAGACATGCACTCATACATACACTTAGCAGATACCCAGTGGATATTTATTGATCCTTATGACAACGAATAATGAGAATTTCTGACTGATACTTTAGAGATATGCCTATTATTAAAAAGAGAGGAGTTCTGATGTATGGAAGAGTAAAGATTGCTTTGGAACACAGATACCCTATTGATGGTTTTTCCAGTGGAGAGCACTGAATGATCTTAAGCCTTTCCAATGGTAGTGGCCAGGGTAAGAAAAGAAAGTTATAGGGGCCACTAAAAAGGGAAGGAACAAGAGGAACTGACTACCTAGTCTCCTGTTCTGCTCTTGGTAGTGGGAAAAGCCATTAGAATTTATCTTGCATTCCCCCTGCAACTCTGAGGCACAAATGTTCAGGTTTGTACTGAGATTTCTAATGTCTGGTTGGTTAGTGGGTTTATTTGGGGTTTGGTTGGGTTTCTTGTCTTCTTGTATTTTCTGCATCATTTCATTTTTTTGAGGGGGTTTAATTTTCTGTACCATGTTTTGTTCTCAAGAATTTAGACTTAAACAACTAAGATGCATTTTATGTTGTTATTTAATTAGTATTTTTGAAGTTGAATTAATGTTTAAAACTGAAATTAATTTTAAATGGAACCTTGCATCACTCCAGAAAATGTAAAACCAGTATTACTTGCCGCAGACAGCCGCTGTAAAAGTAAATATAATTCAAAATTAAGCCACATATAACTAGTTTAATTTACTTGCACTAAATTGAGTATTTATATTTGGTAAGATACATGTTATTTCATGTACATGTATGTTATCTCATGATTAATCTGTCATAGCTTACGGGGTGTATTCTCATTTTTACAAACAAGAAAACTGAGATCTTGAGAAATTAAGTAACTCCTGAGTTAGGAGTTATTTTAAAAATCCAAACAACTACTATATACAGACTTTATTTGCAAATGAATTATGTAAAGAGAATCTTGTGGATTTTGTGGAGCTGAAAAGTAGAACAGAAGGTGATGGGAGATGATTAACTTTTAAAATAGCCACCATCATTATTTAATTGTTTACTTCTGTAAACAAGAAGCAAATCTAGTGAAGTATGGGCAGACAAAGCAGAAAAGCCCAAGTGAAACAGAAGTTCTCTCTTAAGAGGAGCAAGCCCTAGGACCCGCCCGGGTCAGAGGAGCCGGCTGACCTTTGGCTTCTAGGATCCACAGTGGATGTTGTTGGCCATGATATCTCCTCCCTTCAGGACCAGGAGTGGCCCAGAGAGAAAAGCATTGCATAGAGATAGAGCAGGAAAGAGAAGAACTTTGGTGGGAAGGACATATTGAAGATTGAACCCAGGGCCTTGGCACTGAGCTACATCCTCAGCCTGTTTTTATTTTTTTATTTTGAGACAGTCTCGCTAAGTTGCTAAACTGCGCAGGCTGAGCTTGAACTTCTGATCCTCCTGCCTCCGGGTGCTTTGGTTTCCTCTTTCATTTTCCTTATCCCCTTGGAGGTAAAGTTCTGATCAAGCCTGAGAGATAGTTCTATGGGGGCATTCCAAGGTCAGAAGACACAGGCAAGCAGTGTCTGGACCAGCAAACCCAGCTGCATTGTGCAAGCACTCGGTCTGCCCCTGACTCCCAACACAAAACAGATGTCTGGTGTATGAAGAGGGAACACATAGTGCTCCTGAACTGGTAGGACTTTGTCTTGATGGTTTGGGAAAGGAGATAGGTGGCCCTGGTATGCCAAGAATCGACAACAGTGGCAACTGAACAGACCTCACTTTGTGTTGGGGATGCCACATGGCCTCAGAGAGGAGATGCTGGGGAGGCCAGCGAAGGCCGCTGCGTTCCAGCCCCAGAGACCTAGAGCTTTGTGTGCTGTGCTGTGGGCTTTTTTGGCTGGGATGGGGGAAGAGGCGGGATCTTCCAGGCCAGTGAAAGGGAACTGGGATCTGGACAAAGATCCCACTTGGAGCTCAGCCCTAAGAACTGTTCTTCTGGTTTTTGTCAATATAATATTATTGAATACCATGCACATCATAGCTTATGTTATCAAGCTATCCTAATAAATAAATGGTTGTCTGATTAGGTACTGAACAACTTTCGGGCAAGGTTTGCCAGGTAGAAATATTAATAAATAGTGAACAACCAAGTATTCCTTAACTGCACAGGCAGGCCCCTCTAATCAGTGTCTGCATGCCTTCAGTTTGAACAGCTAGCACAATAACAGACCTTAAGATTCAAATACCTCCCATGAGAGAGGTGATAGCTAAAGGATTCAGCTTCCAGTTCCTTAATACGCATTTAGCATAGAAAACAATTCACTCCTCAGATGAGCTTTTTTCTTCTAACTCTTGCTTTTGCATGTCTCTGCCAACAGACTCTTAGTTACACTGGAACAGACTGACATCTGCATCCCAGCTCCACAATTGCTAACCACAGGATCTTAGCCAACTCAGTCATTTCATATCTTTGTGCCTCAGTCTGTTCATCTGTGAATTAACAGGTTTGCCATGAGGATGAGATGGAATAATGCATGTCAGCTCACATAGGTTCTGGCAGTTCCTGTTATGCCATTGGCTCGCTCCCATCATCTTTGCCAACTGTCACGCACAAAGCATTTTTCTGAGGTACCTGAGCTCAGAACAGGTAATGAGAACTGTGTACTTCCAGAATGGCCCCCAGAGCACTCAAAGAAAACAACACAGGAAAGGCTTAAAACATAGTCTCTACTTACCGGTCGGCACATAGCTGGTTTCCTTGCCGAGGTGGCAGAGCCTTCTGTGGAGTAAACTTCACTCACCAAGGTGTTCCCAGGAGCCTGGCTGTGCCCCAGTGCCTGCCTGCCTGCCTCACTCGGTCAGCATTCTCTGTAGCTGTTCCTTTTGGTTCCTCTGACTCAGAGCGTCTTAGGTCATTCTGACACAGCCTGCTCCCCACCGCTGTCCCCGCTTCTACCTGCTGTCTACGACATTTGTCATCTTTTTTGACTGTTCAGCATCTGAAGCCCCACCCCTGTATTTGAGAGTCACCATCCCACCTCTCTCATCCCAGCACACACACACCCACACCGTTTTGGTCTGGCAGGATCATTCCCGACGTGTGACTTGGGGCCACCATGCCTTGCCAGTGACTCATTGGCAACACCAGGTTCTCCAAATTCTCTTTCTGGAATCAGTTTTGGTTGCTTACAATTAAAAAAAAAAAACTTGCCATCTCCTCCTTGTCCTTCCTGCCCACTGTGGCTGTGGGCTTCCAAGATTCCCTGAGCTCCCGTGTTGCATTTATCTATTGGTTATGGCATTTTGTCGTATTTGCCTGCTTATTTCCCCTGGACTGTTCTCTCCCTGAGGACAAGAATAAAAACTATGTAGCTCTTGGCAGTAACTCTGTCATAAAGCAGAGTGCCTGACACATAGTAGGCCCTCAAGAAATGCCAAATGAACAATCACACAACCTTCGTATATACAATTGGACTAGAAGTAAGACAGTAGTTTCCTGTCGAGAATCAGCTAACTGGCTAATTGTTTGATATTCTGGCACCACGCTTAGTCTGATCTCAGGGGAAACCAAATTTCCTTCAGGCTTCAGCATGGAAGAAGGTCTTCCAGCAGCATCCTGAGTAGGAGGGTGTGCTGTTGGCCACATCTTGAAGTGGGTGAGTAATCCCCCAGGCAGCACTTAGCTTCAAATCCTGGCTTAGAATGCAGTCATCTCCTGAAGCTCCCAGCTTAAAATGGAAAGTGACATTACTCATGGTGAAGGGCAGACAATAAAAAAAACATTTAGGTGTGGTCCAACAATGGGCTGAGTATTCCCTGATGATGGATGAGTACATCTCTGCTCTGAGCACTCTGATCCCTAGCAGACAGCTCAGTCATAGCAGGGTTTTTGAGCTACACATCCAAATTAGCTCATCACCCAGCACCTTGCTCTTTGGGGGTGTCAGGAGATGTTTTGTTCCTCAGCCTACAGCATTCATGATGGAAGGAAGCCCCTTGTATAAATACCAGAATGTGGGCTTTGTCACTCAACAAAACTGGATTCAAATCCGAAATCATAGACTCAGTAGCTCAGTGATTCTGTGTAAGTAATCTAACCGCCCTGACCCTCAAGTTCCTCATCTGTAAAATGAGTAAAATAGCACACCTATAGGGGCCCTGGGATAAGTACTTAAGACCATCTACATGAGACCACAAAATTCAATGCCTGCGATGTCATTAATACTCACCAGACAGTAGCTGCTTTCATCCACTGTGTTCCTTGATCATCCACCTTCAAGAGCCTCCATTCACTTCTCCACCCTTCATGTTTTTATTTCTTTGTTAATGTCACCTAGTCTCCGTATCCTTAGTTTTTCTAAGAGTTGTCTTCTACCTCTGCCACCCTCCTGGGCTCAGCCCACACCCCAGACTCCCTCCATGGTCACTGCTCTCCATTTGTAAATTGTCTTTTTGTCACTTTGTAGTGTCTGTCATCTTGTGTACCAAGACCTCACCATGCAATAGCCCACCCTGTCACTAGTTCTTCTCCACTTCAGAATCCATGGCCTGGCACACCAGGAAGCAAAATTTGTTAGAATAAGCCAATAGGATTTTAATGAAG
The DNA here is from genome assembly GCA_004363535.1 of Dasyprocta punctata. Classification (NCBI taxonomy): domain Eukaryota; kingdom Metazoa; phylum Chordata; class Mammalia; order Rodentia; family Dasyproctidae; genus Dasyprocta; species Dasyprocta punctata. The sequence goes on from RJWM01000454.1 coordinate 122,495, forward strand.
CCTTGTGGACAGATTGTGCATAAGGTCATTAAAGAATTAGGGTTCATCACCAGTTTCCAGGGCTCCAGGATAATGGACCTACAACTACAGAAAGCAAAGGGGGCCCAAGTCCAGTTCTATCAAAGTGGAGCATAGGATGGAAATGGTGACAATGAAAAAATTACAGATGCATTTTTCTATGGGAAAGAATATACCACCAACTTGCTAACAACAGCTGCTTTAATGAGTTCATAAATCAGATTCAAAATTTTTAAAGGAATATGCACTTTGCCTAAAGCAGTCTGCATGCATGTACAAGCGCTGAGATCCTTAGCATTGAGCAGGTAGTTGTACACCAATGAACAAGAGACACATTGATCAACAGTTGCTCTAGGGTTTAGAAAATGTCCCGCCTTTGAGTACAAATGCCTAGATTTACCTATTCATCATTTCAGCCCATATCCTAATTATTCACTTATCCAGCACATTTAATGTGTAGTTTTCTTTATGCTGAGCACATTTCTGGATACCATGGAAGATATTATAAAAATAGATAAATAAAATAAATAAGCAAGTAAGTTGTTTCAAACCCTGCATTCCAGGAACTTATGACCCAAGAGAGGAGGTTAATTTACAGTAATGACTTTTATGGGGAAAAGTGTGGAAAATGTCCAAAACAAAGCATGTGGTTTTAATATGGATCCCTCCCAGGTACCAATCATTTGTGATGGAGATTTGGGGAAGAGAGGTCACTTGAGATGGTTTGTATACCTGACTAGGGTCTCTACAGGGCCCAAGTGGCAGGTGCACCAGGCAGAGGGTCCAACTGACAAAGAATAGAGCTGGGAAGATGCAAGGTGGGAAGAGGAAGCAGTCCAGGTGGAGTTAAGGATGCTGCACACAGTGAGTTCATGGGACAAGGAGGCTGGAAAGATCACACTTAGCCAGATCTTACCTCGCACTGCCAACTCAGCATTTCTACTTGGATATCAACTCATTATCTTAAAGTTAACACGGTCCAGCTAGAACTGTTGATTCCCCTACCCAATTCCCCAGCTGTTTGTTTGGGGATATTTCAAATCTTAGTAAATGGTTCCTCAGCCCAAACATGAAATCAGTGTTTCTCTCCTGCATCTGTCCCCATCCAATTCATCAGCAAGTTCTATTATGCCCAAAATACATCATCAACCTGATCGCTCTCTCTTCTGCATTATTTCTGCCATGTTCCAAGTCACCATCACTCCTCCCTGCCTCCAGTTCCCATCCTTGACTGTCCAGAGCAACTCGCTTCACACAGGTCCTATCCTATTGCTTGCTCAGAGCTCTCTAATAGAGGCAGGGGACATAGCTCAGTGGCAGAGCACACGCTTACCATGTAATATGCCCTGGACTCCATCCCCACCACCAAAATACACCTGCAAACAAAGAAAAACACCAAGATACAATAGGCTGGCTGCCTCTGGAAAAGAAAACTGCATGACAGGGAAAAAGAGGACAACACTTTTAAATCTTTGTTTTGGTCGGTGCTGGGGATCAAACTCACAACCTCACACCTACCAGGTAGGTGCTTAAGCCAATGAGCCAAACTCCCAGCCCTACTGAGGCAAGGTTGCACTACGTAGTTCAGGTCAGCCTTGCTCCCGTTGTAGCCCAAGCCGGCCTCGAACTCACAACACTCCATCTACCTCAGCCTCCAGAGTGCTGGGATTAAAGGCGTGCGACACCACACCAGTCTTTAAATCTTTGTTTTAAAAAAAAAAAAAGAAACATCTGTGTGCTGATTGAACAAATGTCAACATTTTCTCAAATTACTTCAGTTCTTTATTTATGTAAAGAAATGAAACATGAGTGAGAAAGTTGAAATCTCCCTTGGTTCTCTTTGTCGTAACATTTCTACCCCTCTTCTTCTGAAGACACCACTATTATTACGTGTGTGTGTGTGTATGTGTGTGTGTCCACTGTACATAAACAGTGTGCTTGGTGCATATGGCTTGCAATCTACTTTTATACATTTAATATTGTTCTTGAAGTAATCCATTTTCTTCATACATTATCTATACTGCTTGTAACTATAAGAAATTCCAAACTGATAGCTTGCATTGTATTTATATATAATCTCCAGGGATTGACATTAATGCTACTTTTAATTTTTCACTATTATTAAAACTGCTGCCATGAACAACTCTATATAGAGAGCTTCGGGCTGTACTGTCTACCCTTTTGAACTTTCTTATTTACCTTTTATATGCATTTGAACAGACTTTTTTTTTTAAACTAAGTTTCTTTAAAAACCTTCAGGGTGGTGTTTCTCATAGTAGGAGCTCAGGAACACAGTACAGTCAGAATTACATGGAACCTTTGTCTTCAGCTGAAGATTTTTGGCCTGCCCTAGACCACTGAGTCAGGATCGTCAGGGCTGAGCAGGCTGGGGGCAGTACTGTGACAAACTGCCTTGCGTGATCCTTAGATGTAGTTCAGTGGGAGGCACAGGGCAGCCAGGTGGGGTCCGGAGAAAGGGAGGAGCAGCAAGTCAGTGGCAGGAACAGGGTGTGGGGAGGGAGCGCTGGAGAGTAGCACTGGCTGACAGCTTTCCTGGGCCAGACACGCGCTTGGTGTGACAGATGTCCTGTATCACTTCAAGACGAATGGTTAGGGAACCTATGGGTTTCATTAGGATAACGTAGCAAGAGATTCCAAAAGACAGGAAAGGTGAACATGGCAGTCAAAACATGGTCTATGGATTCTGTCAGCCCTGGCCTCAAACACTGGCCTTCTCACTCCCTGTGTGACTGTGTGACCTTGGGAAGTGAGGTAACCTCTCTGAGCTTCAGTTTCCTCACCTGCAAAAATGATAACGGTGCAGCACAGGAATTTTGTAACACCTGTGACTAAGGCACAGGGACTGTTCAACGCAGAACCTCTTGCAGGGCTGATAAATGATGATGGTGGAATAACTGACGCCTGCAGCAGTTGCTATGTGCATCCAATAGAGTTTGGTCTAAAGTATTGTTATTTGAAATGCTAAGAGATTCTTAGCATGGATGTCATTCTAGTATCATTTGATAGAAATCTCAAGTATGTACTCCTCAATCACTCTATTATTTTCACAGGAAAATATCAACAGAGTGAGCTATGAGATGCAGATTCTAGAAATGTATTAGAATGGAAAATGGGACCTCTTGTGTCGTTGGCTGTGGGAGGCCAAGTCAGAAGGACCAACACTGAACTTCCCATCGCACACACACATACTCAGCCCTGGCACACGCAGGCCCCACCCCCGCAGTATGCTCATAGGGGGTCACTGTCCGTGCAGGGTCAATGCAATTCAGTGGCCTTGTGCTCAGAGAGAGGCCAGGGCCCAGGGGTCGCAGCCAGAGCTAAGACCCAAGAAATCCCCAGCGCCCTTCCTCCCTAGCCCACCCGCATCTTTCTAGGATCCTCCATTGCACAGGGGCTCGCGCTTACCACAGCAGCTGAGGGCAGGCGGTGAGAACGCTGGCTTGATTTGAGTATCAGCTTTGCCTCTTAAGAGCTGGATTACTTAACCTTTTGATTTTTTTTTCAATACTAGGCTTCATTTTTTAAAAGCAGTTTGAGGGTCACAATAAAATCGAACAGAATATAGTGGGAGTTCCTTCTCCCCAACTCCCAAACAGCTTCTCCCAAGATCAACATCCTCCACCATGTTTGGTACAGTCCATGGACCTACGTCTATGTCACCCAGAGCTGTGTCACATTATGGTTCACTCCTGGTGTGCCATCATGGGGTTTGATGAGTGTAGTGACATATATTTACTCTTAGAGTATCAAACAGATGATTTCATAGCCCAAAAATCCTCCATGTTCCATGGCTTCAGCCTTCCCTTCCCCCTAACCACCATGAATGGTTTTCTGCCTACATAGTTTCAGCTCTTCCAGAAAGTCATATGGTAGAAATCAGAGAGCATCTAGCCTTTTCAGACTGACTTCTTTCACTTAGTAATAAGGCCACATTAAGATTCATTCCTTCATGTCTTCTTGTGGCTTGATGGCTCATTTTTTTAGTGCTGAATAATATTCTATCATGTGGACACATCACCTCTTTTTAGACCCAGTTTCCTGGACTGTACTATAGGAGGAACTGAGAGAATTAGTAATGAAGGTAAACAGAAACACCAAGTGAGTGTGAGGTCCAGGTGCTCTGCTAAGTGCCTCTCTGCACTTATCCTTCCTGAACCCTGTGTTGTAGGCATTATTCACACTTTGCAGAGGAAGAAAATGAAGCCCGGGGGCGTTAAATAGTTGCTCGAGGTCACATATTCAGGAAGGGGTCAGTTTGCAGTTTGAACCCAGATATTCTGATTCCAGGTCTTAGTACAAACTTCACTTAGCAGTGAGAATGCGTTCTGAGAAATGTGTTAGCAGGAGGCTCTGTCGTGTGAACCTCCTAGAATGTACTTGTACAAACTAAGGCAGCTATGACGTCGCTAGGATTTATAACCTGATGGGGCCACCATTGTATATATGGTCCACAGTTGACTGAAAAGGCATTATGCAGTGCACAACTATATTTGGGTTATCAACTCCCAGGAAGTTTCTTAATAGTTTTGCACATAGTAAAGACATGTCACCAAATGGTGTCTCCTGTTATTGTTAATATTTTGAATTATAGCTGCTAACATTATAAGGTCACAGTTCTTCTCTGATGAAGAACATGAGATGATCAGACATTATCTTCTACTCTGCTGCAGATGGGTCAAAGAACTAGGCTAATGACCTAGGGTATGGAGGCCCTGGTGGTTACTGATTGTATTTTTCCAGGTGAGTTGTCCCGTTTGATGCAATGATGACGCTTATCCCAAAGGTCCCATTAGAGGAAGCAGAAGCACCCCAGGCCCCAGCAGTGCTCCATGGGCTTCTCCCTGCACTGTCTGCCTGTTCCCCTAGAACCACTGGCCGGCCTGTGCCATCCAACCCTCAGCCCAGCACACAGGCAGCCCCAGGAGCCCTGGCTCTGTTTGAGTTTGAGTCTGGCCAGAGGTGTGGGCGCCTTGGCAGTCAGCTGCGACGGCCCTTCCCCGTGGTACCCCGTCAGAGTACCTGCGTGTCCCCACCGGCCCGGCACATCTGCTCACTCCCTGTCCCCTCCACTTCCTTCTGCCCTGCTGGATTTCCAGACAGTCAAAAATGGGTTCGCATCAAATAAGATTTGTTTTCCTTTGGTGTAATTTTCCATTTATAGCTGGCCTTCTCTTGGGAGGCTCTGTCCTCCTTCCTCTGTCTTGTTTTTTTCTGGGTATTTGGGATAAACTCTCAGTGGTTTGTTTTGAGCTCTGTGGTCAGCAGCTCAGCCGGTCACTCATTCAGAATGTCTCCCGAAAGCCAGTGGCTACCTTCACAGGAGTTTATGCTAATTTCTGTGGCTTCTGAGACTTGGATGGCACTGTGCCCACAGAGCCAGTGTGAACGGTTTAAAAGAAACATCCCACCCAGCCCTGCAGGCCCTGCCCCACAGAGTTGGCCTGCGGGTGGTAATTACGGTAAAGCTGATATGGACAGCGCACTCCTGTGTGCTCTGCAGAGGTGAACTCACTTACTCCTGTGAGGTCGGCACTGCCCAGACCTCCTTTATTACACGGGAGGAAATGAACACACAGAAGTGAAAGCTGTGGTCGGCTAGACCCTTTGGGGGATCTGGCCCTGCTGACTCACTGGCCCAGCAGCCTCTCCCAGCCCTGAGCCCTAGCCACACCAGCCTTGGTTTGGTCCTTCAAATCCACTATGCGTCGCGGTTCCTTTGCACATATTCCCTCCTGCCTGGACCACTGGTTCCCTCCTCTGCAGCTTATTCACCCTGGCCCATCTTTTAGACCTCAAGCGTACCTTTGTTTTGAGGATAACCTTCTGGACACTCCCTAACACACACACACACACCCCGAGCCCAGTCAGCTACTGCATGAAGGCTCTCATGGCACCACCTGCCTGTGCTCTGTGGCACTGGATGGAATTTAAGTTCCACTTTTATTTGCACAATTTTTCAATTAACATCTGGCTCTCCCTCCAAACCATAACTCCCCAAGGGTAGAGGCTTGAAAGTGCTGCCTGTGGGCAACTCTCATGGCACTTACCAGGCCGGACTGAAATGGTCTGTTTATCATGTGTCTCATCTCGCAGTCCATTAATTTCCTGAGGGTGGTGTCCAGGTATTTTTCTAACAGTTCTCAGCTCAGTAAATATTTGCTGAGTTGTACTGAATGAACCACATTTAATTGAACAGAGTAACTTGGTAGGGACTATCTGAAATCTCGGAACTTTTGATGGAGCAAGCCCACAAAATACAAACCTTGGTACCATCCCCTTGGAAATTGGGAATGTTTTTAGAGAGAATGTTAGCTTTTTTTTTTTTTAAAGCCCATTTCACTTGTAATGAAATAGTACATATTTCACTGAACTGTGGAGAACAGACTAGGAGAATGTACGACTTTCCCAAAGCAGCATCATATTGTGGTTGCAATTCCAAGAAGTGAGAAAGAGAGGCTGCCTGTCCCTCCAGAGTTCATCTGAAGTTTACTAAAAGCAAGGCCATAAATAATGAGTGGAATCTCATTGGATGCACATGGAATTTGGTTCCTGTCAGCCCTAGGCTTCTGTCATTTCCTTATCTCTCCTGGATGACACTGCCTGGCTCATTTACTGGAGCTGTCATCTGCTGTCAGCTCCATACCTGATGTGCCCTGGGTGGAGGGAAATGTGCCCTCTTCAGGGCTGGCCCTCTCCAGGGCTGGCAAATGCGCCCTTTAATGACAGGAAGAGAGGAGAATAGGGGCTTCTCTCCTCTCTGGAGGAGGTACAGGGTAAGGGACAAGCAGAGTGACAGGCCTGCTGGTCACCCTCCAGGGTTTATGAAGATAGCGCCAGGTAACCACAGGCTCCCACACTGTAACAGGGCCTGGCCTCAGCTCAGCCCACCTGAGTTCCAAGGAAAATAGTTATTTGGAAAAACTGTTTTCTTTCATGCTGACTTCTCCTCCCTATCATAACAGATCATGGGCATATTCCTTGGAGCATTGAATAACCCCCTTTAAGGCATTATAAAGAAGCCATTTCTGAGTCTAGAGGATTAGCCTAGTTAAATTTAGTAGCAGCAGCACAGGAGACATGAACGGCAATTTGAAAGAATATCACCTAGGCTCCGGTAGGCCATTATGATGCTCTTAGATTTCCGCATTTTGCAATAAAAACCCACCTGGTTATCACATGTCAGGCTGAAAACTGACACTGTTTTCATCTTGTCCATCACTGAGACCTGTTCCTAGCATAGTAGGTACTCAGCAGATACTGCTCTGTGAGTACAGAAAAGAAGAGGCTGACCTAAGGTTCTGACAGCTTCCCACAGGGGACCTACACCCTCAACCTGCCCGCGCTTTGTTAAATGCTTCGGGCAACATGTAGAACTGTTTGCCATTCTGCTTTGGCTTCCAGCTCTAGTTTCTGTTTATCCAGAATTATAAAGTTTATTCCTAACAGTTAACAAACATAAGTAGAATCCTACTGGCTTAATTCACATCTAAGAAGGGCATTTAAGGGGAAAAACACACAACACTTTAGGTATCAAGAAACCATTTGTAGAAGAGGCAGAACCCTGGGTAACCTGAAAACAGCACCAGTACTGGAACAGAACATACTGGGTGCAAGAAGTCAAAGGTTCCTTGATGTTAGCATTGCGGAGTGAGCCAGCCCTTGGGTAGGCTGGACTCGGGCAGGTGCAGTGGAGCCCGGGGCCAGAAGAGGGCGCGCTGAGCTAAGTGTGCCGCCGCTGCCGTGGAGGAGTAGGAGAGCCTAAGATGCAAAGAAACTGTTTTAGGTTTCTTCTGGGGTTTTTGCTGCGTGTTTGTGTCCTCTGCAGGAGGAGAAAGAGGTTTACCCGATCTTTCCCAAATAATGATTTGGTGACGCCACATATTAAATACCAAATCCCAGAAATATAATGTCTGCAATTTGCGAGCAAATTTCCCACACTGTAACTCCTTTAGCAGCTTAAATGTGCTCTCGGGAATCAATGACTTCTTCAAATACTGACTCTAGGCATCCATATTCAGGAGGTTAGTGAGAGTTACTTATGCATAAATGCAACCACTCACAATAGCTTGGTTTTTTTTAAGAAAAGCTATATACTCATCCGGTTGGAACACTGTAAAGCCTTGCGTTTTATTTACAAGCTTCCTTGGAAATGCATCTTCTTCCTTGCCCTTTTCATCCCCAGTCCTGACGGAAGAACGAGTCCAGGAAGTCCTGCTAGGACACAGCACATCTATGTGTGGACCCCGTTCCGGGCAAGGCCAGAAGGATTTGTGTGAGTCCCCAGATCAGTGTATGAAGTTCACCTGAGTGCAGTTTGCAATAGCAAAAATTTAGAAACAAGATTACATCAATAATGGGGTGAAAAAATAAATTCTACAGTCAAACAAACAGTAAGTACTATTAAAAAAAAAAAAAGAAACACATTCATGCGTTTATGAGTGGAGGAAAAAGAAAGCCCTAGAACAAAATATATAGACTTACTCATAACTGATTTAAACCAGTGTGTGTTTGTGTGTGTGCATAGATAGAAACCCAAAGACATGATTACCTCTGGGTGGGGGGGAGGAAGTCACATTTTTATTTTGTTACTCTAGATACTTTTCTATTTTTTTGTTTTGTTTTGTTTTGTTTTGTTTTTCTGAGACAGGATGTCGCTCTATAGTTCAGGCTAGTTTTGGACTCACTATGTAGCCCAGGCTGGCCTTGATCTCCTGGTGATCCTCCTGCTTGGCCACCCAAGCTCAGCGATCATACGTGTGCACCACCACATCCGGCTTGGTATTTTTCTAATTTAAAGGGAAAAACCCAATAGCACTTGAGTGCTGTTCACTGACTTTTCCCTTCAGCCCCAGATGTGCTAAGTCCCTTCCTCCCGCCTGGGGCTCTTCCCCTCACTCCTTTCCCGCCCTCTACTCAGCTGAGCTTCCTGAGAGAAGCAGCAGGTTTCACATTCATCTCATGCTGTCTGGCTTCCTCTAACCGTCACAGAGCCCACCCTTGTGCTGGCCATCACCAGGTCTACACCGCTGTCCCACGGAGTTTCTAGCCCAGTGGGCGCTAAGACTTTCAGTCCCACTTCAGACAGTTGTGCTGGTTTCACCAAGAGCCCTGCTTCTAGGCTTCAAGCATTGTCTTCCTTCCTTTACCTGCTCTTGGTTAAAGTCCTGCCCAGGTTTCTTTTCCTTTAATCACCCTTTGAAATGTGGCTTCCCTTGGGAGTCTGTCCTAGGTCATCTTTTTTAATGTTTATGTGCACCTCGGCTTCTTCAGTCTACTCCCAAATGCCGTCCTGTGCCTCCACCCCAGTCTGCAGAGTGACAGCTCCATCACCACCAAGAAGCCTTCCGAGACATTCTGCAGACACTTCCCAAGGGCGAGGCCCATGTCCTCCTCCTCCTGTCACCTCCACTGGATTAACGGCCAGTACAGTGGTTACAAGGTAGCACCAGCTTCAGACAGAGTCACATTCCCTTTCCCTCGGTACACACTGCATCTCCCCACAGTTCTACCTAAATATCTACTAAATTTTCCTTCCCTTTTGTCAGTGTCTTAGCTCATATCAAAAAATTCTCAATCTTGATCCATGGCAATTGCTTCTACGTTTCTCTCCGTAACTTAATCCTGTTAATTCATCCATGGTATCCCCAACCTTGTCTTCTTGAGCCACAGATCTGACCATGCCTGCCCTTGATCACATTTCCTATGTTATTTCTCACTGGGCACAAGCCAAGCTTCTTAACTTGCCAGTCAAAGCTCTGCATGATCTGGTTACAGCCCACATTCATTCAGACAACAAACTAGACACACACTACGGGTCAGGCCTTGGAGATACTTCTGTGAATTAGAGAGCCGTGGTCCCTGCGTTGATGGATCACACTGTAGTGGGGCTTTACAGCCAGTGTGCACACACTCAAACAAGAGAGGAAGGGATAAAGAAAAATTGCAAATTGTATTTTGGAGGTTATTTCCTTCAGTACCAAACAACCAAGTCAATAGGACCAAGAGGCAGTTGTAAAGAGTAGGTGGTGAGCTGAGACATGAAGGAAGGAAAGAAGCAGAAAACCTCCCTCCTAGGGCCTGTTCATATTGCTCTCTCAGGGAGTATCTTCCCTGTTTCTGAACTCATTAGAGGGAAGAGTTCTCTGGTAATTTGAGTACCCAGTACCTGGCACACGGTAGGCTCAATAATTATAAGCTAAAAAGCTGGCTGAGCCTGTAATCCCAGCACTCGGGAGGCTGAGGCAGGAGGATCATTGCAAGTTCAAGACCAGCCTGGGCTACAAAGTGAGTTCAAGGCCAGCCTGAACTGCATAGTGAGACCCTGTCTCAAAAAATAGGGCTGGGGATTTAGCTCAGTGGCTTAAGTACCTGCCTGGCAGGCATGAGGTTGTGAGTTCGTTCCCCAATACCAAAAAACAAAACAAAACAAAGCAAACAAATAAACAAAAACTGGCTAGCTGGCTAGGTGGATGGATAGGTAGATATGGTTGGATGCACACAGTTTGAGCCAAAAAGGGTGTAACATTTTGGGGGCCAGTTAAATAACCAACCATGCTGAAGTCTTGAGTACGATGGCATTGACTTGTGTGGGAGAAAGAATGGCTAACTTAAGTTCTCCGGTTCTCTGCCACTGTGGTTACATGTCAGTTTTCTGCTTAAACATTGCTATGGTTGTGAAATGAGCACAAAGGTTTTGTTTTTTTCAAATAAAAAGCAATAGTATTTTTGTATTTTTCTTTAGTGAACAGCTCTTAACCAGAGCTTGCTTCAGCTCTAAGGGGAATCTGTAAGCAGAATAACCAGGGGCAGTGAACAGAGTGGCTGAGTGCCCGGCCCCTGCTGCTGGGACGCTGGGCTCACACACTGGCTGGGCCACTTACCTAGACCTGAGGACTCTTCACCAAGCCCCCAGTTTCTTTAGCTGAGACATACAAATAACAGCAGTACCTTCTTTCAGAGGGCTGCTGGGAAGGCTTGAGGACACAGGCAGTGCCAATATTTGAGGATGGCCATTTCTTTAGCCTGGCCTGTTCACGGGCCTCCCATGCATCTGAAAGAACCGCAGCCAGTGATGGCCAAGGATGTGCACCTTGGACTGTTTTTCTGGTTGAAAGGGACAGAAGCTCCAGCTGGGTGCTCCTTGACTCCAGAGCAGCCCGAGAGTGGCCACTGCTGGCAGTGCTAGGGCATCCGGGTCTCGTCGCCCTGTCTCTGCGTGGGCTGGTTCGCTGCCAAGCCAGCCAGGGCCAGTTCCCAGGGCTGTGCCATGAGTTTCTTCACACAGGGTGGCCCTGGTTCCTCTTAGTTTGTCTGTGGTTGGGGCTTCTTCACATGACCACACCTGTCAGGTCGCTGAAAGCATCTGCGTTCTCACCCCATGTAGAACTGAAGTGGTCCTGTGAGGTAGCACCGCAGCCCTCATCTTCCTTCAGCCTAGCCACGCCCTGCCCCTCTCTGAGGTGGCACCTGGCTGGAGGAGGAGTCGGGGGGGGGTCACTCAGCCTCTCTGCAGAAGGGGAGAACTGAGATCTTCCTGTGCAGGGTCCCCTGGGGCCCAGCCCTCCAGCATGAGCCCTTTGCCTGCTGTGCTCTGCCCACCCCTTGACCTTTATGACTCAAGTTGAGGCTGCTGGTCTCTCTTGGCTGGGTCATGGCCCAGGGCGGCTCCTTGGCCGACCAGCTCTTGCTGGACATGTGCCTTCTCTTCCCCACACAGGAGGTCTGTCCTGCCCCCGCTGTAGGGTCACCCCACGATGCCTCTGGCTCACAACTCAGTATCTGTATCATGTGGGGTCAGCACCGCTGTCCACCCACTCACCATCTCATCACACCCAGTCAACTTCTTGGCCCTGTGGGCCACCCCATGTTGCAGGATGCCTTGTCCTCAGCGTTCCCTCTACTTATCTGAACATTTCTAAAGTCAAAGCACACATACACATATGCAATCATCCTGTCTTCTTTTAAACTCTATCTCTGCTAACCCTTGTGGTACAAGCTCTGCAGTCTGTCTGCCAGGCCTCGCCTTCACTATGTGAAATGGGAGCTGAGCCATTGCACACATCTTCCTGCATCTTAAAGTTGATTCAACTGTTTTTTTTTTTTCCTCTCTTATTCTACGCTCCCCCTTCCTCCTCTGGCTCCAGGTGGCAAGCTTCCTGGTGCAGCCTCTGAGAAGGGTGGCCCCACTGGAAGATGGTTGGTATAAAAAGGGGTGAATTTGCTTCATATTTCAAAACATTTCCCTCATGGCACCATTCCTGGGGAAGCCCTGCCATAGTTAACAGAACTGGCACCCTGAGAGGCATGCTTCTTTTTACCTTTTGCAGTTACTTACATTTGTCAAGTGTTACCGAGCACCAACAACATGCAGGCACTATGCTGGGAGTCTAGTCAGCAGCTGCTACCCAAACATAATACAGATGTCCTCATCTCTACATGAAAAGATGTTTGATGTGGTTGGCCACCAGGGAAATGCAAATCAAAAGCACAATCTTGCCAGAAAGGCTTTAATAAAACAGACAATGATAAGTGTTGACAGGGGTATGGAGAAACTGGAGCCCTCATTGCTGATGGGAATGCGAAATAGTGCAGCCACTGTGGAGAGCAGTTTGGCAGTTCTTCAAATGGTGAAGCATAGAGTTGCCGTATGACCCAACAACCCTGCATCTAAGTGCATCTTCCAGAGAAGTGAAAACATATTCATACAAAAGGGAGTTCACTATGTTCATAGAATTCCTCATAATAGCCGAAAAATAAGAGCAACCCAAATGGCCATCAAATGATAAATGGATAAAGAAATCTGTACAACAATAGCAATAAAAAGAAATGAACACGACGTGAGGAACCTTGAAGACATTATGTGAGATGAAAAGATCCAATTACAAAGACTCCAAGTTGTATGGTTTTGTTTGTATGAAATGTTCAAACTAGGCAAGTCCATAGAGACAGAAAGTAAATTAGTGGTTGCCAAGGCTCCGTGGAAGGAGGGGAATAAATAGGGAATAATTGCTTTAAAGGTATTTTTTAAGGGACTGAAACTGTCCTGAAATTAGATAGCATGAAATGTACTAAAAACCATTGATCTGTATACTTTAAATGGTGAATTGTATGGAAAATGAATTACATCTCAATGGTGCTGTTAAGAAATGTCCTTATCTCATTCTTTAATGTTCTCTTTTTGCCAATTTTTTAGCTTTCTTGAACAAATAGGAATTGCATTCTGTCATTTGGAGACTTTCTCCAACATACTGATTAGAATCTGATATTAAATGGACACCAATATAATGCTTTTTAAATAGCCACTTTTCCATTGGAAGGTAAGGTTCAAGAGGGGAGAAGTTTTTGATTGTTTTGTTATCTCTTATATCCATCATGCTTAACACAGGATCTGACATACAGCAGGGTCTCGATAGATGTTTGTTGAATGAATGAATGACTGAATGCCTGAGTGGTGCTCACAGATCAGATGGACATGCGGACCCAGCCACAGCCTCTAACCATTCCTTCACCCAGCCATCGGTTTTGTGGCCACCTCAGTGTGTGAAGGGCATCAGTGAAGCAGACATTTCTCTGCCATAGGGCATTTAGAACAAAAGAAATATGAATTGAGCCATCTTCACACTTTGATCAAACACTGAAAGCAAATAGCTAACATTGAATACAGGTTGCTATGTATTGAATTTGTATACAGGTTGCTATGTATTGAATTTGTAAGTTGTTTTCAAGTTCTTTTTTGTGAGGCTTGGTGGGAAAGTTAGGCTCAGTTGAGGCTCACACAAGGGAAAAGAAGGGAGATTCTCAGGGGCAGAGGGAAGGTGGGAAGAAGGATGGTTAGGAAAGAAGAAAACCAGCATTTCCAGTAGAGGAGTTTTGACAGTTAGCTAGCATTTTCAAGTCATTATCTCTGTGTTTGGTCACAACGGGGAGTAAAACCAGGAGAGGGTGAAGTGCCGTGCCCCCTCCTTCACGTCTAGGGTCGGGAAAGGTTTTGCAGAGAAGTGTGACTGGAAAGTGTGACTCAGCCGTTGGGAGGGGAGAGAACAAGCATGTCTTAAAGAGACGGGGAAGAGTTAATGAAGTAGGGTTTCCTTGGAATTGCCATGGAAAATCATGTGAGGACAGCCAAGGGGTCAAGACAGGGGCAAGGAGATACACGGTGACGACATGAGTGGGAAACCCAGAAGCCAGCTGGGCAGTGGGGATGGGGGCCTTGGGGTCAACATGAGAGCAAAGTCGCTCCTCCAGCTGATGATTTTCCAAAACGCAACCCCTTTGTTGCACCTCTGTCTTTTCCCATATTTTCGTCTTACTATGCAGTTTTCAGGAAACCTTCCGTAAGAAGTATGAACAGGGCTGGGAGGTGATTAAGATAGGGATAAGGCTCTTGAAGAAGGCAGAATGAGACTGAGAAGTGAAGATGCTTGGGGAAATGGGAGGAGGCAAGGAAGATGTGGGAAGAATACAGTTCAGGGTCAAGAATGACGCTACAAAGTCTGGCAGAAATCACACGCAGGGTTTGGGAAAGGGGAGAGATGGGTGAGAGCAAGAGTCCAGATTGAGAATGTGGAGAATTGGGAAATGAGTGACTAAAGCTCAAGGACGCCATGAAGGCTTAGCCTAACTTCACAACCAAAAGACACGTGCCCAGAGCCCGGGACAGTCTGGGACGCCATGTGAGCCTGGGCACAGATGATTCCAGGAAGGGGCTCAAGGCAAGTTTTCCCTTCTCCCTGCAGCCGGTGCCCCTGCTGTGTCTCTGTTTGCCAACACCACCAGCAGGAGCAGATGACAAATATGGCCCTTGTCCTTCTGAGGCCGTGTGGCTGGCTGGTTAAGGGCAGGGCGTTTGGGGCCAGGAAGTTGCAAGGATAGACCCGGGCTCTGCGGCTCACTAGCTCTATGTCAGAGACAGCAGACCACTGCTCTAAAGCCCTGTGTCCCTTTTTGCACAAGCAGGGGTGTTGTCGGCATGAAGTGGCACCACAGAGGCAGAGCTCTTAGCCCTCTGTGGCACCTAAAATCAAATTTCAGGCACACATATGGTTAGAACTTCAACATTTTGAAAATCAAGCTATGTAGCACTTTTTCTTAGTGGTACACAAAATGATGGTGCGTCTTGTAATTCGTGGCGTCTTAGGTTTGATAAAGTACACAGAGAGACATCCAGGAAGTGATTGTGGTGGTGTTTGGTGGTGGTTTTACCTGTGTTTGATTCGAGGCACCATTGCTATCTGGGGGTTTCCTGTTTTTCCAGTAGCTTGGGTCAGCCCGACTGAGGGCAAATCTCAGCTCCACTAGTACAGTCTGTGAGAACTGGACAAGCCGGCATCACCTCTCTGAACCTCAGTCTTCTCTTCTCTACAATAGGGATAGCGATGTAACTCATAGGGTTATTGTGAGGATAAAATGTGATAACATTATGTGAAGTACTTAGTACAGTGCTGCACTATATAAATTAAATTGTGATATAAATTATTAAATAATATTACCTTATTATCTTTTTTGAAAGATATCTGGGTCAGAATCTTGTTGTCTACTTCCGACTAGCCTTGCACTCACTATGTAGCCCAGCCTGGGCCTTGAACTCAAAGTAATCCTCCTACTTCAGCCTCCTTTTCTTCAGCTGAGAAAACAACTGTGGACCACCAGACCCAGCTATTACATATTACACAAAGAATTCTTTTAGTATTATCCCGGAGAGACCCTGGGAGCCCCACCACAAATTACCCATCTGGAGTCCTCATGGGAAGAGATTTCAGAATCCAGATCACCCCTTAAGCTCAGCCTCAACATCAGGGACACAGGTACCCAACTCCTGTCCCCATCCATCCACCCTCCACCCCCCTCGTCTGCTGTCCTCCGTTCTGAACTAGGCTCCCTGTACCTACAGCACTCCCTCCTCGGGGCTTTGGACACTACTGGACTCCCTACTTCAGAACTGTTTACCTTGGAGAGACAGCAGCTCTCCCCTCCCCGGGAAAGGCCACCCCAAATCCTGGCTGGGCTTTCTCTGACAGTGAGTGACCTCCCCCACCCCAGCCACCCACAAGGCTCCCCTTTGTGTCTTCACCTTCCTGTTCCCTCCTGCTCCCTTGCTCACTTCATCCAGCTGGCTGCCTCTGGCCTTACCAGAACCGTCAGGACACTCAGTGATGTAAGAAATGGTATTTTCTCCTAAAGTCTCTCGCCTCTACCTGGTAGGCCTCACTTGTCCCTATTGGTGAAGCTTTGTTTGTAATGTTGGAACCTCCTGGGGTCCTCAGAGACCTCAGAGACCCATCCAGAGTCCTCCTGAGGCCAAGGGAGTGTGGTCAGGTTTCCTCCTCCAGTGTGACAAAGAGCTCTTCCTGCAGGGAGGCCGGGATGGCTGTGAGCAGACAGCTTCTGCCTACTCTTCCTGATCCTTGGTCTATCTCGCCATCTCATGAGTACTGAAAATGGAGCTGGTGGCTTCTCGCCGGCTTGGCTCTCTGCAAACCGTCTCTTCAAGGTGAGCCCCCTCCTGCGTCTGTCTTCTATAACTGGCCTGTTTCACCACCACAAGCCCAGGGGCAGGAAATCCACACCCCTCTCTAGCATGGCGTCTGATAAAGTCTTGGACTTGGCTGAATGAAGCTCAGCCCCAGACTTAGCCTTGAGGTCCTGTTACTGTGGGTTTGGATCTGTAGTAGAACCCTGGGCCCGGCACATGCCCCTGGGGGGCTGTGGAATAGGAATACAACTCCAGTGGTCTAAGGAACATGTCTAGTCCCTGTTTCTCAAAACTTGTTTCTGCCCATGTAAAATCATGTCATACATACAGTAATGCACCAACTGGGATGTGGTGTAAGATTTCATGAGATCCAGTGGCAGTGTGATATTGTTGAATTAGAGTCTAGAAAGTACAGTGTATTAGACAAGAGTCCTGCTATTCCTCAGCACTCTGTCCATCTGTGTGTCTGACGTGTCCCCCAAAACATGGCACCTCAGCCAGGATGTGGAGGACACAGTGGCATATGAACCTGTCTATCATATGGATGACACAAGCCAAACTCAAGCTAAATAAAACTATAAAGCAAAGAAAGGCTCTATAACTTCCATCCCTTTTCTGTTGCTATGACAGTACTGCTGACTTGGGAGTTTATAGAGAAGGAAGGGTTTTTCTAGCTCATGCTTTTGCAGGGGATCCCAGGTTGAGGTGCTGCATCTGATGAGGAACTTCTAGCTGGTAGGGACTCTGCAGGGTCCGGAGGCAGCAGCATGGGCGGCGGTGCCAGAGATGACGCAGCATTGATAACAGACCCACACAGCAGAGAACACGTTAGATCCATTACTCCATGAGAGTCCAAGAAGCCTCCATGACCCAGTAACCTCTTAAGGGACCCACCTGGTCACCCCTCAGAATAACTCACAATGAAGATTAAGTTTCAGTGTGAGTTTGGGTTGTGACATCAAGCCATAGCCACCACCAACTTCTCAGTCCCTCCCAAGCTGGTGGGGAAAGGAAGGGAGAGAGAGGAGCAGGCGATCTTCCTGCTATCCATGTCAGCTTACAATGTTGCAGGCTTTGGGCTCTGCTCCCCCAAGCTTTCTGGGGCTTGCTGTCATCTCATTCACACCCTCTGCTGCCCATGTCCCAGACAGGAAAGGAGGAAGTGCCTGGGCTGCTGGCTGGCTGTGTGCGGCAGTCTGGGAAACCAGCCCTTTGCCTTTCCCAACTTTCCCATCCCCACTGGCCCTCCTGGCCCTGCTCCTGCTGACTAGGGAGGCCACAGAGGTCCTGTCTAGACCAAGGGGCCACCGTCTGCCTGTCCCCACAAAGGCAGGCTTGTCTGGTACTGAGCAGGCGGCCCGTGGGGGAGCCTGGGGCCACACCACTCTTCTCCCCTAAGGAAGCAGACAGGTACAGTCCAGAGAGGGAGAAAGAGGGCGACCTTGTTAAATGTGCCCTCTCAGCTCGGGGAGGTAGTAGCAGCTATGTGACAGACAAGTTCTTTGCCTTGGGAGCCTGGGTCTACCAGGGCTGGGTGATGGGACATGCTACCACCCACATCCAATCAGATTTGATCAGTATGGATTTAACAAACTGCCATCTAATCCTTTGCCACCAAGTCAGCCAAAATATTTAGGCTTTCTTTGGAAACTATTGCTTCCATTTCCTAGTTAATAAGTGTAGGAGAAGGTATAGCTACTAACAGCCCATATTTGTCATGTCTCAGTGACTGGAACTTATAGCAGGACCTTGAAGAGACTGCCCTTGGCTTCCGGTCCCTTTTCTTTTCATGATCCACCCCTGTTAAGGATATTGTGAATGAGGAACAAAAACAGACACGCTGAGGGAATGAAGGTGGAGTTATGGTTAAGGACATGGGATTTAATGTGAGGCTCCTTGCATTTAAATCCACAAAGTCATTTTACCTCTCTGAGCTTTAGCTACTTCACTTATAAAAGCAGGCCTGTGCTGGAATCCAGCCTGAGTGTTTCTAACCCGGATGCCATAAGAGAATGCAGGTGAAGCTCTCAGCACAATGCCTGGATTATAAATAAAATATGCATTATAGAATCTCCTAACTTTAGCTATTATTTTTGCCATTCTGATCACTCAGGATGAATAAAATAAACTCAATTGAGGCTGAGAAGCTAAATCATAAACAAGTCAGGCTGTGAGGCAGATGCCAAGAGCTGGGGAAATCAAGAGCTGGTATGGAAGAAGAAGGCAGGAGAATTTCATGAAAGGAGAGACAGACAGGTTTTATAGGTGTGAAACAGAATAAAGGAATTGCTTGAGCAAAAATCTGGGCAGGAGAGGTAGAGGGCATCCTTGCCGGGTGAGTGGCGAATGCCAATGAGCAGGGAGTTTTCCAGAGATGCTTATCATTAGTGCAGGCTGGTTTGGAGTCAAACCATGGAGGACCTCAAGGGATGCCATTCAAAGTATCCAGGCTTTCATCTGCAAGCAAAGAAAAGTGGAGCTAGTGGAGCTTTTCTGAGAAGGGAACTTGGGGAAGTGCTCCTGGAAACAGGAAAATTTGGGTTACTGATGGGAATGGGCTGAGGCAGAGTAGAGGCTGCAGAGGACAGTACCCTGTACTCTGAAAAGTTAACCAGTTTTCCACTCCTGGCTTAATGTTCATCTTCTTCCCTAGACTGCAAGCTAGTCGAAGCCAGGGCCCCTGTACTTCCTTCTCACCAGTGTAGCCCCAGTACAGGCCCTGGGAATGGTAGCTTGTTGAATCCAAACAGACAAAAGATCTTGACCTTGAAGCATAAAGGAGAAAGGAGAGGGTGGTTTTGAGTCCGGTGAAGACGAGGAAGGAACAATAATTCAGGTTGTAGGGAGGGAGGTGTGAGTGCAGAGCTATTTGCTGAAAGAATGGAGAAGCCTATTTGGCAGAGCAAATGAGGGGGCTCTCTGTGAGGTGCATCACTGGCAGGCAGTGGAAGTGGGGCTCCGGGGAGAAGAAGAATGAGAGGAAGATGCAGGAGAGTCAGAGCAGAGAGCAAGAGAAGGGCGAGAGGGCTCTTCAGGGGGAGTGACCTGGAGACAGGAGGGCAGAGTAGCTACCCTGAAGTCACCCATATGCCTAGAGTGCCCCAACACACCCAGTTACCTCAGAGGAGAAGCTGCAGGAGCCAGGCAAGAAGAGGCCAAGTCAGGAGGAGAGCAAAAGGGCTCTGGGTCCCAGCGTTTGATGACGTGTTGGGGCTGGGCCACACTGCCCAAAGCCCCCAAGAGACCAAACAGAATGGAAAATGGACACCAAAGCCTCAGGATTGGTCTCCTGCCTCCCAACCCTTCTGCACATGGCCACTAGTGTCCTCCTGAAGGAAAGTCTGCATGCGACAAATCTTTCTTCAGCAGCTTTCCCGTGCTTCCTGCTTCTGAGATCTCAAGGCCCAAAGCCCTTGACCAAGCATTTAAGTGACTCCAAATCTGGTCTGAAAGCCCTTGCCTTTCGCCATGTCCTTCCACACCCCAGCAACCTGAGCAGCTCCTCCTTCCCTGTTGCACATGGAGAACTTCCATGCCTTTACCAGTTGGGTCATGCTGTCCCCTCAGCCTGGGAGGCCCTTCTCTATACTCCAGTATCCTTCTGTCCCTCAAGGCTGAATACCACCTCCATCACAAAGCCTTCCTGGGCCTCCCTTGTAAAAAGATTCTTTCTTTCCTTCAAGGACCCACAGTGTGGTACCTAATGATAATTTCATCCCTTCTCTAATCAAATTTTTGCCTTGTCTGTCCCCTCCATGAGCTCATGAAAGTAGAAAATGTATTTTATCTTTGACTTCCTTGTAGCATGTTATCCTAGAGAAAGCATTCAACAAATACCAGCAATGCATATGCCCAGATTTAGCCTTCTTACAGTCAAGTGTGTTAGCTGAGATCTCTGGGCACACACCCTTATGCATACATACTAAGACTTCCGAACGTTTCCCATGGCTAGTCAGAAGTGGAAAAATTTGGCATGGCCATCAGAAGTGCTTTATCATATGTACTGCCTAGTATGGTGGTTTAGAAAAATTCCAACAAAATCCCACCATGATTATAAACATAGTCATTCCAAGGGCCAGGAATTGGGAGGAAAAAGTTTCTCAACATTCAACTTACAAACTCAAAAAGCATCTGTTCATTATCTATCATCTTCTAATCCTCCCATAAGGCCCTAACAGTGTTTAGATTAAATTAATACACTGTTTCTTTACTCAATGACTTGTTGGAAACAACCTACTCTTGCTGTAAGAAAAACGGATAGTTCACATACGAACTCAACATGGTTCAGTGAGGACCTACTGTGTGTCAGTAGTGTGTCTGCAGTAACAAATATGGTACCGTAAATGAGTCTGGTCAGCTACTCCCGTGGTCTGTGTTAGAGGCTAGACATTTTCTGTATTGTTCTATAAAACAGCAATTTAGGGTTGATCTAGACAATCCTGCTTCTTTTTTTCCTTTTTTGTCTCCTTTGTTTTTATTTTAGGAGAGGCTGTTATAAAACACAGCTGGCTCCGTGGAAAGGAAGACTACATTCCCAATGCAGCTGTGAACAACAGAATTGTTTAAATCTATCTCTAATCTAACCAGCCTGGCTCTTGGTGAGGAAGAGAAAAAAACTGCTAATGGTCTTTAGCACTTAGACTTTGACATGCCCCTCCCAGAAAGAAAGAAGGATAATGTATTTTTGAGTGATTATAAAATCCGTTTTCCTTGGATCTTACAGACTAGGATGGGGGGGCGGTCTCCAAAGCACAGAACTAGCAAGAAGTCCCCTCCATCTTCATAATAAACATTTTTTGCACATTTGTTCCCTGCTAGTCAGAATGCCCAGAAGAGCTTTGCCCATTTTACCTCATTATGACCTCCAAGGTAAGAGCCATTTATGTACGGCGAAGTTGAGGCTCAGAAAAATGAGCCTGCCTTTGGTCACATAGCTGGTACAGGGTAGGATTGGAATTTAAACCCAGCTGTCTAACTTTGAGACCCATATTTTAGTCACAACTGGGATTTTTCCTAACCTATCACCATTGTGGCAGAATTGCACCAAAAACATACTTGCGAGATGAGTAATGACCAGAGCTGAGAAAATGGAAGATATGTTAAATGAAAGCTCCTTGTCTTGAAGTGATTCTGAAGGATACAGGCAAAAAATGTGCCACTTGGACTACCCAAAAAAATCCCTCAATATAGGTTTTGGTCTGCGTCTGTGTGTCCCCCAGATTCCTATGCTGAAATTCTAATCCTCAAGATGATGCCATTAGGAGGTGGGATCTTGGGGGAGTGATTAGATCATGAGGGTGAAGCCCACATGAATGGGATCACTGGCTTATAACACACACCCTAGAGAGCTCCCTCACCCCTTCCACTGTGTGGGGTTCCAGGGGACAGATGGCCTTCTAGGAAGCAGCCCTCTTAGACCTTGACTTTGCAACTTCCCAAGTCATGAGAAATGTCTGTCATGTATAAGCTTCCAGTCTGTAGCATTTTGTTATAGCAGACTAAACATACTAAGACAGTTGCTATGCGTGCTTTTTAGAAGGATGTCCAATACAGTCTTATTAATAATTGTGACGACAAACTGAATATCCAATTAGCAAAAGACCAGTAAATAAATTACAGAGGATTGTACCTACTCCTTGTGATGATGTACTCATTATGTATTACAAATACGTATTATTATTACTACTAATAAACATAATACAGGAATGCTTCTATTTTAGAAAAATATTGAATGAAATGGTGAATGCTCATAATATATTCTTGAGTGCAAAAATTAAGTTAAAAGCCTCAAAATACATTGTGATGCTATATATGTTTATACACACACAAACACACACATATGTACATAAATTGATGAGAAGGTAGTTAGCTGGATGGGTAAAGACAGACAAACAGATAAAATCATGGGAAAAACTGGAAAGGTAACAATCAATATTACCAACATTTCAATACCTCTTCATGATGGGTAAATTTTTATTTTCTTTAGAGTATTTAAATTTAATTTTCTTTTTTTTTTTTTTTTTTTTTTTTGCGGCACTGGGGATTGAACTCACAGCTTCACACCTGCCAGACAGGCGCTTAGGCCACTGAGCCAAACTCCTGGCCCTAGTTTTTTGAGGCAGGGTCGCACTGTGTAGCTCAGACCAGTCTTGCGCTCATGTTGTAGCCCAAGCCGGCCTCGAACTCACAACGCTCCGCCTACCTCAGCCTCCCGAGTGTTGGGATTAAAAAATTTAATATTTTCTATAATGAGGTCTATATCCAAAATTAAGTTTTGAGTAACATATACTTATTAACTCAACAATTTCATTAAACAAGTAGATTTTGAGAATCCACTATGTACCCCTGCCGCCACATGCTGTCTTCTAAACAATAAAAAAACTAAAAGTGAGAAAATACAATGCATTTACTCACATCCTTGCTCTGCTAACATTTGGGATGATCTCCTGCTAGTCTTTTCCAGTTTTTAAAAACACAGTAGTGGCCAAGCCAGGTAACACTGAGCCCTGGTGTGTAGCTACGAGTCTAGCCAGGCTCCAAACCCTGACTTTGCCCCTTCTACCGTGGGACAGTGTCACCACCCTCTAAGCCTCTGTTCCTTCATCTATAGGGATTGGTACTTGCTCCCTGACCTTTCAAAGGACTAAATGAGTTAATACAATTACGGTTCCTCCAAAAGCCACAATTAATAGCTGCTATCATTATGCTCTACAGAATCTGTATGTGGTGGTTCTGTTCATACCCACGGCTTTCTTCAGAAGAGCAATAGCACGAAAGTGTTTCCATAAAGAAGAGGGACAACTGTTCAGATCTTGTGGAAAACAGAGATCATTTAGTCAAAGTACATTCTATCAAAGCCGTGAATTTTTGCCCTTGTTTTTTGAATCAATTTTTATTCCTAGTTGATCAAATAGTTCCTCAAGTAAAGTGAATTAGGCCCATTTGGCCTCATATTCCAGCCAAAGATGGAAAAGACAGAGAGAGCTAGCATGGTACAAAGAAAGAAAAGCATTTACACACCTTTCAGAAAAGTCAAAGGGGCACATGTTGGACAAAGCTTACTCTCTTTTTTGAGAAAAGAATAGAAATAAAAATAACAGTTTCATAACAGGCTAATAGGAGACTAACAATAATTAATACATTATGTATTGTTATCATCTCAGTAGTTACTCAGAGTATAAAATATAGGCATGAAATATTGTCCAAACAGTATGAGCACGAACCTTTCTTTTCAATGAACTGAAAGAAACTAGCTGTGTAACTATCATAACTATCTTGTATATATATTTTTTCCTTTTCTCTTCCTTACTTTCTCCTTTCCCCCATCACAGTTTCTCTTTTGTTTTGAACAGTTTCTTCCCTATTCACAATATCTATTGTACATTTTGCATCTTATTTATTCTTTCAGCTTCTCATACTAATGAAACAATACAATGTTTACACATGTGGGTCTGATTTATTTCACTTGCGAGTATGGTCTTCAGTTGTATCTGCTTACCTACAGAAGTCTCAAGTTATCCTTTCTGGCTGAGCAGTATTTCATTATATTTTTGAAAAATCACATCTTTTTTATCCATTCCTTGGTTGATGGGCATTTGGGTTGCTTCCAAAGCGTAGCCATTACGAATTATATTGCTATAAACATGGGTGCATATATATCACTGTGCTATGATGTTTTTAATTCTTCTGGGAAGATACCCAGAAGGGGAATGGCTGGGTCGAATGGGACCTGTAATCCTAATTTTTTGAGGAATCTCCACATTGATTTCCACAGCGGTTGTACTAGTATACACTCCCACCAACAGTGGAGAAGGGTTCTTTTTTCTCCACAGCCCTGCCAGCATTTATTATTGGTTGATTTCTTGATGATAGCCATTCTTTCTGGAGTGAGGTGGAATTTCAGTGTTGTTTTAATTTGCATCTCTCAAATGACCAATGATGTTGAACATTTTTTCATGTATTTGTTTACCATTTTTATTTTTTCATCTGAGAAGTGTGAATTCATCTCAGATGCCCATTTTTGTATTGGGTCTTTGCATTTGGGGGCCTGGTGTTTTTCAATTCTTTATATGTTCTAGATAGAAGTCCTTTGTCTAAGGGACAAATGGCTAGAATTTTTTTCCACTATGTGGGTTTTCTTTTTATTCTGTTGGTGATTTCTTTTTTTGTACAAAAGCCTTTTAATAAGGTGAGATCCGACTTGTTGATTCATTGTAGTATTTCCCATGTGATCTGGGTTTTGTTCCTTAACTCTCTGCCTACACCTATGTCTTTAGAGTTCTACCAATTTACTCTTCCAGCAGATCTAGTGTTTCTGTTTTAATATTTAGATCTTTGATCCATTTTGACTTTAGTTGAGTACATGGTGATAGACATAGGTCTAGTTTTAGTTTTTGGCATGTGGAAAGCCAGTTTTTCCAGCACCATTTATTAAAAAGACTACCTTTCTTCCAATAAACATGTTTGGCTGCTTTGTCAAAAATAAGGTGGCTAAGTGTGTTTGCAGTTGTGTCTAAATCTTCTATTCTGTTCCAGTGATCCTCAGGTCTTTTTTTTTTTTTTTTTTTTTGCCAGTATCATGCTGATTTTATCATAGTAACTTTGAACAAAGCTAACTTATTTGAGTTTGGAAACCTCCTACACAAGACCTCTTATAGGCAAGGGCAATCTAAATTCTATATCTTTTCCTGAGCAGCCCTGCAACTTTGGCCTTGGTGTTCTAGTCCATCTGATGACTCTAGGACACAGTGCCGTGAGCACTCTGCAAAGAAAGTGTTCAGTAACCAGTGAACTCCTGGCAGCACCAGCCTCTGTTCTGTTGTGGTTCTGATCCCACTAGAGCCTCAGCTGTGGTCACTTCCTCTGCATGACTCTCCAGCCTCCTAATCCACATCCCAGCCTTCCCTCCTGCCTCTCTTAGGGTCAGTTCTCCTCTCGGAAACCAAGGGAGGGTCTTAAAATGTTCACCCCTACATGTCACCTCCTGCCTCCAGCCTGCCCAGTGACTTTCCACTTCACTCCCGACGAACCTCAATGTCTCTTCGTGACTGCAGGGCCGCTGCATGCCTTCCCAGCTTTTCTTGACCACCCAGCCCTCTTGTCTGCCAGGCTTTCTGTGTTCTGGCCTCCTGCTACATTCTAGAGCACACTCAGCTCCTTCCCATGCTGGGGCCTTACTGCGTGTTCTTCCTGCCTGCGATCAGCCTTCTCCCTGTTCCTTGCATGCATGTAGTCCTCATTGTTTGGATTTCTGCTTCTGTGTCACCACCTCAGAGAGGCCCCTTTGTACCCATACCAATGACTTGTTCTCTTTATAGCATAGATTTTTTTTTTTTTTGAGACAAGGTCTTACTACATAGTTTAGGCTGGCCATGAACTCACTATGTAGTCCAAGCTGACCTTAAACTCAAACTCGAGGCAAACCTCCTGCCTCAGTTTCTCAAGTACTGGGACTACATGTGTACTCCAACACACACAGCTCTACAGGGTAAATCTTGCCCCAGTTTCTTCACTGACTTACTTGGTTTGTGTGTGGGTGCTAGACTTGTCACCCACTTCCCTGCCCCATCAGAATATAAATTCCTCAAGGGCCAGGCTGTATCTATCCTTTTGATGTCCTGTTGCAGGACATCTCGTGGAGTTGGTGCTCAATGAACATTAAAGGAAGTGAGGCAGGGAGAGAGTAAGAAAGTCCTAAAAAGGGGGGACACCTCTCCAGGCAGCCCGGTTTCCTGTGGATGTAGGCAGTATGTCCTGCTGAGCCCTAAAATTATGGTGCAAGTTAAAAATAACAGCCTGGGTGGAGTGAGAGCCTTTAAAGAGGATGGGGGAAAGATAATGAGAAACATGAGCTGGCCAATGCAGATCCAGCAGGATGTGGGGACTGGCCAGGAAGAAAAAGATCTTGACTCCAGGAAAATACTGCCTTTGGGGCTGCCGTTGTCTGATGAATGTACAGCTCCTAATTAGTCACCAGAGTCTTTCTCTTGATCTGCCTGTGCATGAAGGACTTTAAAGTAGCCAACTCAGAACTCACTTCTATCCTAGAGCAGGACAGGATTAGAGATTTTTACAAAGACAGTTCCTAGAACAGACAATTTCTGCCCACAGTGAGAAGAGGGAGAGGCTTGGAGGTAGCAGAGGCCAAGAAACCTACTTTGGCTCACCCTTCCCTTGACCTCCTCCAGGGCCCATCCAGCGTGGGATCCGAACCGCCCACCACAGTGGGCTCCAGCTAGCTATCCAGGGTGAAGCCACCCTCCAAAGGCTTGGCTTGGTTCAGGGGCAGCGCAAGGCAGGGAGGCTCAGGTCAATGGGTCAGTAGAAACAACTCAGACATTGCCTTGGAAACGCTCCCCACCCCCTTGTACTGTAGGCATCTGGACCCACCCTGAACCAGCTGTGTATTAAACCCCCAGGCCTCAGAAGAAGGTGGAGAAGCTCTGGGAAGGGTCAGAATGAAGCAGGAAGGGGTCCACCTCTTTTATGGGGCTGTATCAATCTTCAGGCCTCAGTGAGAAGTCTGAAGTCCCAGGAGAGCTACAGCCTACAAATCCATCTTTCAAGCCTGGCCCCGTAGTGAGTGGATGAGCCGAGCGGAGCGTGGGGGCTGCCAGCATCCCCTCCTCCAGACCGCAGCCTGGACCCAATCCCAGAATCCATCTCTCTGTGCTGCTTTGGCAGCCAAGTGATGTGCTCATGGTCACCTGGTGCAAGGGAATATTCACAGACCTCTAAGACATTGATCACCGCTGAGTTTTTCCATATCCACAGCTACGAGACAGGCAAGGGGCCACAAAGGGAGGGAGGGAGGGGGAATTAGCAAGTATCAAGAAAGACTGCTATGCTGTAGGCTTTACACGGCACCTCTGTTTAAGCCCCGACATCCAGCCCTGAGAGAGGAGCTGTTGGGGGGGAAATTAAAAATAAAAGAGGATCAGATCCCTACCCCAGGCTACTCTGGAAAGGAGGGTACAGCATCAGGAAACAGAGCTGCAAATCCCGGTGCATTTGCCACCTGTAACAGGCCATCCCTCTAGTCTCAGAAGTCATTTGTCAAGTGATTTGAACTCATAGCCCTGTTCCAAAGGAACTGAGCAGAATTTTCAACAAGTTCACATACTAAGGAGCCACTAGGCCCCTGGCCTGGCCAAAGACTTTTGGTGCCCTGAGCAAAGGGAGCAAAGGCCAACACTGCTTTAATCATCTTTTGGGAACATCTACAGCTTGAAACTGCTGGGCAAGCTTGTGTCTGCTGGGGCTTGAACCATTTAACAGGCTATTGCTTTCTTGGCCGGATCTAGATTCCTGACCTGAGAATTTTAAATACTGAAAAAGTACAAGATAATCTTCCCTCCCCTGAAACAAGAAAGGATGACAGGGAATAGCAGGGCGGACTGACCATCATGTCCCAGGGTCATTGCTAAAATTTCAGATATATTTATATGAAGATTCCTGAAAACCTTAACCAGGTGGCAAAGTGTGTCAGCAGCAATAACAACACATATTTTGTGGAGCAAATACTATGTACAATGCACTGTGTACTAAAACATTTTGAACAGTTAACATGTGTTCTCTCTAAATTTTTATGGTAACTCTAAGCGATAAAAACAACTAACATTGACATAGTGTCGACACGTACTTTAGATTTTGCCTGTACTAACTCACATATTCCTGTTAACAGCACTTGAATACAGCTGTCGTTATTGCGTCTATTCTCTAGAGACAGAGATGTTATATAATTGACCTGGGCCACACAGTTATTGAGTAGCAAGCAGATCCCAAGTTTAAACCCAGACAGCCCTCTCCAGAGACCCCGCTCTTGCCCACCATGGTAGCCCACCAGAGCACCACAGGTTGTTTCTGAAATAATGGCAATGCAATGCGACACAGGTCCTCACTGGAACCTGGTCTCCCTCGTCAGAAACACAGGGCTCTGCTTCTCGAGTCCTCAGCGTGGATGTTCCGGGCCAGGCCAATTGCGTGGTGACGTCACCCTTGGGAAGCAAGTTTCCTCTTAAAAGGTGCCATTCTGAAACTGACCTGCATCTTCACCCTTTAGAACAATTCCCATCATCACTCCAAACGTAAGAAACTGAGCAAGCTCAAGAAGGCATGTTTTGCTCTGGTAACTGAAATGCCACCTATCATTGTGCTGCTGTGGAGAAGCCGGGCTATCCTGGCCTGTGACCCTGAGTCAGGGAAATCCTGCGCTGTGGACCGCTGAGCTTGCTGCATGGCCTGCGCCCAGCTCTTGAGCATCAGCACCTAGCTTGCCCTTCTTGGCACTGTCACCTTCCTACAGGGATTCTGAGGAAGGACATGAAAAGGTCCCTCTCGGAAGCTCTTTCTGTCCCCAGAGGTAGTAGGCAGCACTTTGCACACATTGATTAACTGCTGTAAACCACACCTGCCACCCCCATGAGATTGTCAAGGAAGGCAGAGGCCACCTGCTCTGGCTGCTTCCATGGGTTTGAGGGCTCAACGTGCTGGCTTGATGTCCCCCTTCTGGGCACCTGGAATCACTTGTCTGCCTTTGATGCCCATCACCCAACAATATTACTTGTTTCCGTGCATGAATAACATCACAAGAGTGGGTTTTTCCAGGTCCAAAGTGGGTTCTGTGTGGAGATGGGACCAAGCCTTCTAAGCCAGAGCACATGACACACAGCACAGAGTTCTGAGAGCTGTGAGGAGATCCTGGATGCATGTGTCTCAGCTTTGCTCTCGGACATACCTGCCCCCTTCAGAGCAGCAAGGACCAGCCTTATGCAGTCCCACTGCTGTCCCTAGACAAGGTCGTGTTCCTGGCCTCACGCAGTTACATTCTAGTGGAGAGAATAAGCAATAGAAAAATTATTTAAAACTAGTGAGATGACTATTGACTGGGGCAAGTCCCAAGAAGGAAAATAGGACAATGGAGAGTACCAGGAAAGCCTCTTTGAGGAGTTGGCATGAGAAAGGAGGCCTGATGATGAAAAGGCGTCTGCTCTGCAGAGAATGGAGGGAGGGGGAGCATCCAGGCAGGAGGAGCAGCACCTGCAAAGTCTCAGCTGCAGGAAAGGGCATGGAACAGAGAGGAAGCCCAGGGGCTCCAGGAGGTGCCTCGTATGCTGACTGCTCTCTCTCCTCTGAAATATACTTCAAGACTTTGTCCTTGCTTAGCCAAATCCAGTCACTCTGCTGAAATCCAAAGGAAAGCAATTGGGGTTTTTTGGTTTTGTTTTGTTTTGTTTGTTTGTTTGTTTGGAAAGGAATTGTTTTTGTGGCTGGCAAGGAACTGTGGCAAAGACCTGGCATGCATTTTTCTGTAGTGGGATTTTTGTTGCATATGGATTTTGCCCACAGTGGTTGGCCCTGACCTAATGTTTCTCACTGATGAGAAAGAGGCATCAGGTAGCCGAGGAATGCAGGCAGCTGGCAGGGCTGCCAACACCAAGCTGGAATTCCCCCTCCCCTGCCCCTGGCCCCCAGGTCATTTCACTGCTTCTTATAGGAAATCATAAACAAGGCAAGGTTTGCCAGTTGGGTCTGTGCTTTCTCTTTTCAGCACCTTCTGCCCCTTGTTGTCCTGCCCACTCTTTCCCCTGAGGTCCTTGGTGTTCGTTTGGGCTTCCTGCTGCACACTTTGCCTCCTGAACGTGACCTGATCCTGTAATCTCACTAAATAGCCTCACTGACAGGGAAGAATGGACCCTCTTTAGGCCCTTGTGATGGGGCCCTTATGACACCTAGAAATATGCTGCTGAGGGTGCACCATCGCTGGAAGACTATTTGGGAAGTAGCCTGGAACTCTATTCTTCGTGTCCACACAGCCAACCCTGGGTGGTGAAGCTAAGAAGCCCTTTGCCTGCTTCAGGACTGACCTGAGGTTGACCATGCCCGGGGCATCTCCAGCCCAAGGGTCCCTTTGTTGAAATGAGATCTTACCCTTCAGGGGATTATGGCCTCATCTGCCATTTGATAACTTACAACTTCAGGAACTAAGTCCTCAAAGGGCCACTTATCTGACCCTGCCTGCCTAGGACCCTGGGCTTCTGTTTCCGCTGCCCCTGCAGTCAAGTCACACTGGACTTCCGGTGACCTGGCTGTGCTACGCTGCCTCACACCATTCAACCTTCCACATGCTCTTCCCACACCCAATCTCAACCAAGCATTGCCTCTCTTGGAAGCTTTTCTGGACCTCCCACCCTGACCGGCTCAGGTGCCTCTGCCATCTGCTTTGCAGACCACCTAGAAAAGTTACCCGTGGACTGATGTCCATGCCTCCATCTAACTCATGGGGATGCTGGTCACAGTGCTGCGACTGTGTTTACAATCTCCCTGGCAAACAGGAGATACCCTGTGACCATGACAGAGCCGAGTGACCCTGAAGTGGTTATTACTGGCCTTCTGTAAGCCCCATCCCAGTCCTCGCTCCTTCTCTTTCTCTTCCTGACTCCTTTCATCCTCCTTCTTCACCCTTTCTGTTCAGTCTTTCTTCTCTCCTGGTTCTTAAGCCTGTTTGTAACTCCCAAGAATGCTATTTTTGGTGTGTGTGTGTGTGTGTGTGTGTGTGCGCACATGCATGTGTATTTGATTGCCATTGGGCTCAAACTCAGGGCCTTTTGTATGGCAGGCAAACACTCTACCACTGAACTACACCCACAGCCCAAGATATCATTTAAATCACAAGAAAGGTACTCAGAGTTATTCTTTTCTTTTCTTTTTGAGATGTTACAACTTAGCATTCTATGCTGAACTGCAACTAGATCACCCCAAAATCACGGCCTAGTCAGGGAACCTAGAATCTGGTTTCCTACTTTCTGCTTTTTCTGAAGCTGCTATAACAAGTCCCACAGACTAAGTGGCTGAGACAACAGGCATTTGTTGCCTCAGTTCTGAATGCTAGAAGTTCAAGGTCAAGGTATCGGCAGATTTGGCTGCTTTGTAGGGTGGTGAGGAAGGATCTGTTTCAGGCTTCTCTCCTTGGCTTGAGGATGGCTGCCTTAATCCTATGTCTCTTCACATCATCTTTCTTCTATATACATCTCTATGTCCAAATTTCTCAGTTTTATAAGGATACCAGACATTGTGGATTAGGGACCCTTTGGTGGCCTCATTTTATCTCAGTTATCTCTGAAAAGACCTTATCTCCAAATAAGGATCCTTGGGGTTAGGGAGTTAATTTCAGCACATGTCATGTTTTAAATGTACTCTCTTGAGGGGTCAGTTCTTTCATATCATTAGAAACCTTACTGTGTCAAGGCGTTGAGTTTTGAATTATCTATCCTTCCTCTCCCCACAGCGAGGGTTACCCAGCATTAACCTCAGGCTTAGCTCAAGGTAACCTCTGCCCTTAGGGTAGAGAGGTATACGGAGTCCTGGCCAGCATGCTTGGTGTGCTGCGGTCTGTGTCCTCAGGCCCCTTTTCCTCTGTTTTGGGGCACCATCTGTGGTTCAGGAAAGCCAGAGCTCACCTTGCCCCTTGGTGCCCATATTCTTGTCTAGAGACTCTCTGCCCTCTAGGCCAAGGTTCTGCCTTTGGTCCAAGTAGGTCCTGCCATCTCTTAGCAGAGTCTCCCAATTCCGGCCTATTTCCTAGGGTCTTCTCAAAGCATCTGTTGCCAAATTTCGGTTATTAAGTTCTATCTGCCTCTTATGACACCTCTCATTGTCCCCCAAACAAATATAGACCCCCAGTTAGGAGCACAGACTCACAGGACAGCCTGGGTGTAAAGCGTGGCTCTGTCACTTTGGTACCTGTGGGACCACAGGCAAAGGGTTCACCCACCGAGCCTCAAGTCCTGCATCTGTAACAGCTCTGCGGGTTGACAAACTGAAATCCTAGC
Organism: Dasyprocta punctata; assembly: GCA_004363535.1. NCBI lineage: Eukaryota > Metazoa > Chordata > Mammalia > Rodentia > Dasyproctidae > Dasyprocta > Dasyprocta punctata. Next base: position 154,835 of record RJWM01000454.1, read on the forward strand.
CCGGCGCTCAAAGGAAGGGCTCAAGAAACACTGGTGACCAAGATGGAAGCTCTTTGCTCTCCAAATGCTCGTAGATGCAAAGTTCCATGCCAAAAAAAGTACCTCGATGCTGCCAATAGGTGGCACCAATAATCACTCGTAGGATATCACTTTAGACTGTGAGCAGCCTCTGTGGAGGGCACAGTTTAATAGCATGATACCAGTTACTCACATGGCATGCACTGTGAGCCAGGCATTGCACTAAGGCAGCTACTCCTTTGATCTTTTCCATGTCAAAGTATATGCTTCATTACCTACTTTACAGATAAGGAAACTGAAGCAGATCACAGGACTAACAAGTGGCAGTCAGAATTTTAAGTTACAGAATCCATACACTTAGACTCCATGTTGCACTATTTCTCTTGTACAGTATGATTCAGGCGGTAAAATAATTGCTAGTCCCCTCCCACTTTCAGTCCCTTCAGGCCACGAGCCCAGTTCGACACCTTTGGCTCCTTCCAGCTAAGTTGGACAACTTCTCAGCCCAGCTCATCTCTGTAACCAGCTCACCTTATAGGTCCCCTCCCTTCTCTGTGGTTGGTCAGGCTGGACCCAGTCACATGTGAAATGGGTCACTTTGTGGGTATTTCATGAACAATTGCTGATTAATGGGTCCTTTCCTAAGAAAAAAATACTCATTCACCCACAATTGATGGATCACAGATAGATTTTACTTTACTGAAAGCATGGTATGTCTGTGGCACAAATGGCTACAGATTGTTTTTCCAGCAACCTAAGTAAGTCAGGGGGTTCTGCCTCAGCCAAACAATGTGTATTTAATGAGGTAGAAGTGGGTGTGCCTGGCACTCTGTACAATGCCTAGCTCCTGGCCACTGGTACTACAGGACTGCAGGACCAAGCTCCTTAATGGCTTATTCAGGGTCCACAAAATGCGTGTCCACGCACAGATTGACCATGCTGTCCCTCCAGGGATGGGACGTCCTTTGCTAGTGTAGTGGAAAGTTATGGTCATCTGTTCTCTATCTCTCCAGAAACTCTTATCTTCATGGTTGGTGGTACTCACCTGTAAATCAAACACTTACCTAGATTCTGCTTTTTTAACCCCTCTTCGAACCCAAGGAAGGCTTATGTAAACAGATTTGGGGGGCAGTGTACAGGAAGTTCATCGGTTCCTTCCTGAACTTTTTGGATATAAATTTTGCCTTGGGTTGAGAACTTCATTTGCATACCTATGCATTCCTACTAAAAACAGCAAGGATAGCCGGTCTCCCCGCATCTTCAGCCAGCTGCCCTCAGCAGCAAACTGGTGCTCTCACATGCAGAGATAGAGTTTCAAAAGGGGACTTTCCTAGGAAGTCCTCAGTGACCGACACAAAGAAAACAGAGGAAAAGGGAATTGTGGCTGTGAATCAGAGTCTCCACCAGTATCCACACTTATGCACACAAACAGCCCTGATAAACAGCTGGCCAACCCCTTGCTGGACACCACTCCCAAAGCAAGACTCTTTTCTTTTATCCCTTTGTTACCACCAGGCCGGTTCATCCTCTGCAAAGCCCCAGGGAGGCAGCCCAATTCTCCCTCCGCCTCATGTTCTTGTTCTCTCACTGGGGCTTAGGGAGCTAAACCCTGAACAATCGCATCCCTGTAGAGAATGAAAGGGAAAGCGCTGGTCACCAAAGCAGAGGGAGGGGCAGGGGAGGTGCCCATGAAGCAGCCAGAGGAAGCGCCAAGTGCTGGAATTCTGCTGAGACATCATGAGCTCTCAGGCTGAGATGCTAGGTGTGGGTTCTGAGAAACGGTACTTGATTAAATGCCTGAGATGCCCATCCCAGCATCTGGAGGCCTGAATTTCCCAGGCACTTCAGTGCAGGAGCCCTGCATACCTTTGGTACACAATAGTAGGGAGGGTATGGATAGCATGCGTGCATAGTGGTTAGCCATTCTGGCTCCTTTTTACTTGGTGGCATGGAAGGGGTCCAAGATGAGGATGAGACAGTCAACAATGATCAGACAAAAGGTGAGAAGTAACCAGGTGGCCCAGGGTAGGGACATCAGAAAACCCAGAGCTCATACCCTCAGGTAATCCTATTATTCTGCTTGGCATTATAGCAAAAGCTTCTTAAGATCTGAGCTGCCCACCAGGTGGACTGGTCTCTCAAGGCATTGAATTTTCAGCCTTCCCCTGGACGGTGAGTGTGACACAGCAAGATAATGTCAGCCAGACTCACTGGCCACAGCCTGCGGCTTCCGCACCACGACCGCAGGGGCCGTATCCAGCACTGTAGTAAGCAGGAACATTCTAGCTCCCGCCTGTCCCTGGGGCAAGTGCAGGGGGCAGGAAGATAATGCGGCAGAGAGCATGATTGCTTTTGCAGTGCCTAAACCTGAAGTGCTGTTTTCGCAAGTCTGTGCCATTCGCAAGCCCTTCCCCCACACAGGGGTCAGGGATCTGCTCAGCCAGAGGTGAGCTCCTGGGGAGTCTCTGGTGGGTGGGTGGCTCCGTGCTATCTGCTTTACACCCTTCTCGGCCTTAATGTCCCTTTTCTATTTTCCTCTCCCAGTAGCCTTCTATTTTCACCTGGACACAACACCCTCAGCTCCCTATACAACCTGTTCTCTCAGCAGAGCACACCCCCTGATTCTTACCTGAGACGCTGTCCCTCTTGGTGCCCTCTGCTCTGTCGGTCACCGTCACCTTGCAGTGGCTGCTTCCCCAGCAGCCCTGAGCCGGCTCTCTGAGCCTCCGGGTTACTGCAGCTCTGTGGGGAGAGGGACGGGCCGCCGCATGCACATCAGGTTGCTGGCTCTCCTCCAGACACCGTGCCACAGAGCCACTACCAGTCCCGGAGGGCCGTGTGAGAAGCAGGCCAGGAGAACCGGCCTGTCTCTACCCCTCATTCATCAGCAGAGGGGACCTGCCTTACCACACTGCCCCCCACAGCAGGACATTCAGAACTCGGAGTGCTCCCAGCTCCAGCCACAGGACCAGGAACCCAGAGCCTTTGGCCAGTACAGAGAGAGAGAGAGAGAGAGAGAGAGAGAGAGGGAGGCAGAGATGGCAGACAGTGAGAACCACTACACTGGGTGTTATTTTACCATAGTTTGTCTTCGGGCAGATGCCTGAGCCCAGTGGACTACTAGCCCGTCTGAGAAGGATCCTGTTTATTTTGAGGCTTCAGTCACCAGGGAAACAGCAGGTCATGGCTCGGAGACACTCCTCTGGAATCAGAAGGCTGCTGGATGAAAGGGAGCCCTTTTCTGTTCTGTCATCTGGCATCCCTGCCAGATGCCTGTAGGTGTCTCTGTGTGGCAGCATGTCTGTCTGTCTGTCTGTCTACACCATTCCTAGAGCCAAGCCCTACAGAGGGCATTTTACAAAGCCAGTCAGGGTAATGAGCATCAGGGTTAGCCCTGGGAAGGGGCTGCGGAGAGCAACTGTCACTCCTCACACTGCACAACCCGCTCCCCTTTGGACTCCGTGAGTCCTCAGGTGACCCCCATTTCAGGGAGGCGATTTCTTCAATGGGGCCTTCATACCACTGCCAAGATGGGGGAGGGAGAGAGGGAGGGAGGGAAAGAGGAAGGGAGGGACACAGGTGGAGAAGGAGGGAAGCTGAACAAATAACTCCGGCTAAAAGGTGGGGAAGGAGCAAAGGTAGATTGAAAGGATAAGAATGGGTGTCTGAAGAGACTAAATGGAAACATGATGAATAGTTTCCTATACTTGGCAAAGAGTTCCTCCTCCTTATGTAGCTATTCAAGCCTTGAAGGCAAGAGTGAGTGGCAAGTGTGAGTTCACATTCCCGTGCACACACAAGCCTGCCCACTGGATGATTCGAATACAGAGGACAAAGGGACCTGGATGAGCTTTGTTTCTTTCTGCTCTTCTGTCGCTTGGGTACAATAAAGGTTGAGGTGAATACTTTTCTCCACACAACTCACCCAGGGGCTCACCCCTGTACCCGCAGCAGGGAGAAGTGCTGGAGAGCCCATCTCCCATGTCTGGGAACCAGAGATGTGGACGCCTCATGGCTCTGACCATGGATCTCCCCATTGCAGGGTGACACCCTTGGACCTGACCACACGGTGCCAGTGGCCACTTCTGTGCAACTCAGCTCTGCAGGGCCCAGATTCACTCTTTCCTGAAGGAGATCAGCAGGACTTTCCCACTCACGTTATCTCTGCAGACTCAAAGAATCAGCATGAAGTGTGATAATCAAGTGTGTCCAAGTGTGTGAAAGCACCCTAAACACCAGGGATACAAAACCAATTGTTATCTCATTTCTCCACTATATCCAGTTGTGAACCATTCTTTCACACACACACACATACACACACACACACACACACATGCACAGTTTTTAGTAAATGTAATCCTTAGTTATTGACTTACACTAATTTCTCTGCTATATATTGAGTTACAGTTGAAATGCTGAGAAATAATTAATTCTCAGTTCCTTAAAATACATAGTCACAAAAAAAATTTAGTCACATATTTCCCTGCATGTTGAAATTTTTTAAAAATTCCATTTTAACATCCCTCGGTCTCTATATTTATTTCAACTTCCATGTCAAGTGTCTAGATTTATCTTTTAAATATGCATGGATATTTTTTAAGACCTAAGACATGATGATATGATACTTTTTGGCCCCACTGTTATTTAGAGTGGGAAGGGACTCTGAGATTACCTATTGGAAAAGTCTGGCCTCAGAATAGCACTTAGTTTATGCCAGGAAATAGTCCATGGAAATAATAGCTGTCAAAACCACTTATTAAGCATGCACAATCTACTTATCCTATACAGAGAATGTAACAAATCATACCTTACCCAAAGCTCTTATACCACTTCAAAAGTCATTTCTGCCATGATAAAACCTTTTTTGAGAGCCATACCACCCCTGCAGAGACAATCTGAGAAAGAAAGAAAATTATAGATTTTGAGGACCAAGAAAAATCCTAGCTGGTTTACCTTCAGATTTGTGGGCTTGCCCAAAGTCATCCATATCTAAAATGTTGGGCTTGTGCTAGCTGTGAGATTTCCCTTCCACGTCCGGAGAGGGAGGCTCCATGAGAGCACTTAGGCAGTTGTTATTACAGAAAGTTTCCCCACACCTCTTACAAGAGAGTTAGAAGGATCATAAAGGTAGAATGTGGCTTTTCTGTGGTTTTATTTATTCCGTGCTCAGACATAAAACTCACTTTTTAACTTAAGCATGAAAGAAGCAGCCAGGCATGATAGATTCAGAGGATGCAATATGCCACCCACCCATAAATACATTTTCTTCCACTCCTGGAATAACATAAGCTCTGGCATCTTGTCCTAGAATCTTGAGACTGACATTTGGTATTTGCTTCAAAATTTCCCCCTCATTCATCCTGTTTACACGAGTGACGCAGTTATGTGAAATGCATACCAGACACACTGCATTTTCTTCCTAATCTCATTTGACCTTGCTCAGGCACTACAAATCCTAATCAGCTGACAGGAAAAATCAGATGCTGCAGGCCACTTTCTTCTCCCAGCTGAGACCTTCCTTCTGTTTACGACCAATCAGGCAGTTAAATCAAAGCCTCTGGCCTCCCTGCGGGCCAGGTGCCAGGAGGATGGAGAGGCCTGGGAAATGCGGCCGACAGCCCCAGGAAATTGCATTTGTTGCCCAAGGAGACCCGAAGGCGGTACACACCAGCAGAGCTGCCCAACAGAAACGAGTTCCAGCAACTTCCAAGAAAGGAGGCGCCTCACCCCACCCAGATGCAAGCCAGCTCTCCAGTGCTCCAGGACAGAGTGTTGGCCAAAGTTCCTATTCATGAGAGGTGGGCTGCTTCCCCTCTGATACTCATCAGCCATTGCCTATCCTATTTTCCTTGATTCTAGTTTTTAAGTTGTATTTTGAATATTTTAAGTAAGAACACCTCATGCACATGACTGAAATGTACAACGTACAAAAAGATGTAAAATGATCCTCATCTCTTTTCTTCTCGAAGATAACCACTAGCAGCTTGTGTGTGTGTGTGTGTGTGGTGTGTAGGGGGACTGAGATCTTCTCAAGGTGAAAAATGTCTTTACATGGCTAGATGAGTGTATGTTTAAAAGCACTTTACTGGGCACATTATTGTTTGTTTTTTACTTAGTAACAAATCTTAGCACGTTGGTCTAGTACACTCAAGCCTAGATCTCTGGTCCCTCTATAGTTCATTCCAGAAAGATCTTGCTAAAAAGTAAATCAGGTTGCATCTCTATTTATTCAAAACTGTCCAGTGCCTTCCCCTTGCAAGAAGAGCAAATGCTAAGCATGCGGCCACCACCTGCTCCTCCCCAAGCTCACCCCTCCCTGCCCTCCTTGCTCCAGGCATACTGCTTTTTCTATGCGAGACTTGGTGCTACCTCAGGGTCTTTGCACTTGTTGTCCCCTCTTCACAAAATGTACACATTTATTTTCTGCTCCTTGATTACTTGCATGGCTGTCCCTTTGTTGTCTATCAGGTCTCAGCATAGAACTTCTCCTCCCACACCACCTATTTTAAAAGTCAACCTCTTGTCATCATCCTTCACATCCCCTGCTCTCCTTTTCTTCACAGAATTTACTACTATCTGAAAATTATCACATTCATAAAATGTTAGCTTATTTGTTTTCTGTCTCTCCCACCACACACACTGAAATGGAACTCCATGAGGAGAGTAGGGTTTTTGTCTCTTCTTCGTTGTATCCTCCAGTGGTTCACAAACATGAATGTGCGTCGCGTCACCTTACGTGTTTATTAAACTCCACATTGCTGGGTTTTGGATTCAGCAGGTCTGGGTGGGCCTACTGGGTTAGAGTTTGCATTTCTAACATGCTTGCGGTGGGTGCAGCTGGTCCGGGGTCAGCACTTTGAGACTCGCTGTGTGGACTATGAGGCGTGGGGTTGCATACATGTTCATTACGTGATGTGTGAGGCTGCATATGAGGACCTGCCACCTTGGTTTTTCCATTTTTCAGTTATTCTTGTGTTTGACTGCAAACCTCCTCAAAGTCTTTGTGACGGGAAGGTTTTAAATTTGTCAGTTAGAATGGTTTATCAGCTCCATGGACTTATCAGCAGGTGATTAGCACGCCAAAGCTTCACAGACCCATGTGGGAGCCTGTGACAGCCCTGTCCTCCGCCTCAGGAGATACTCACCCCCAAACTGTGGTGTGGCTCTCACATGGTACGGGACACACGACTTCCCCAGGAGCAGTCGCTTGCCCGGTGTGGCTCAGCACCTCTGCTGTTGGTTCAGGGTTTGGCCTCCGTGCATGAGAATGCACAAAACCTGGACCCCAGGCAGCTTATAAAGCAGAGATTTATAACCCTGTTACCCAGAAAAATAGATGTGTGTATGCATGCACTCATGTGCAAGCTCACATACTTTTTTACATTTCGTTTCAGAAGTCACAAGATGCCCTAACTCCTGGTTAATAATTAGCTTGCTCTTTGGCAAAACCAACAAAACCAATCTGCATCCCAGCTCATTATTTAAATTCCTGATGAATTAGAAGTTTAAATGTAAAAAGTCAAATCTTAGAGGAAAGTACTAAAGGAAAGTATTATAGCAAAACATTACCTAATGAGATTTATTATCTTAGAATGTGAATTACTTTTTGAAGCAGAATTTGTAACCCAGAAGTAAAAGCAGAATACTAAGAGTGATTCCACAAAATACTAAGTGTTCTATGCAAAAAAGAGGGGAGAAATCTCCCTGGTTTAGACTCGGGGGAGAAATCTGTGGGTCCTATCTTTTCCATCAATAGTCTTTCCACTGGAATTATGGGAGTGTACAATAGCCAGGCTCTCTGGGACAAGACATGTGTTTATCAGATCAGAAAGAGACCACTTTCTTCAGCAAAACCTTGTTATTAGGTTAATGGTTCCATTAGTCGTGGCTTGGGTTTTTAAACAATTTTATCAAGATACAACTATATGCCATATCATTCACCCATTAAAAATGTACAGTTAAGTAGTTTTGGTATATTACAAAGCCCTATAACCATCACCACTATCATTTTAGAATATTTAGAAAGAAACCCATACTCTATAGCAGTTGTTTCCCATTCCTTGCTCCCACCAGATCCAGGCAACCACTAATGTACTTTCTGGTCTCCATAGATTTCCCTGTTCTATTTCATGCAAATAGAATCACGCAATATAGTTTTTTTTCTTTGTATATGATCTTCAAGGTTCATCTGTGTTGTAGTATGCATCAAAATTTCTTTCCTTTTTATTGCTGAATAATATTTCATTCTATTTTATTGACCCATTCATCGGCTGATGGATATTTGAATCATTCCCTCTATTTAGCTATTATAAATAATCCTGTTATGAATGCTCATGTATAAGTGTTCGTGTGGACATATGCTTTCATTTCTCTTAGGTCTAGGGATAGTTTTTCTCTTAAGGCTTTAGACAAAGAATTCTACTACCGACACACACAGACCCATTCATAACCTCATGGAGAAGTAAGCAGGCTTGGACCTGAAGACCTCGGTGTACTCCCATCTCCTCTCTGGGACTTTCTTGTGATCTCAGGACATGACTCAGTCTCACTGTGCCTCAGTTGTGCCATCAAGAGAAGAAAGATGAGAAAACTAGCTCTTTGAGCTTCTCACAGGATATTGGGAAGACAAGTGAAATGACAGAAGTCAAATGGGATCTGCTTTTTTGAAGATTTAAACCATATGAATACATTTGTGTGTATCAAAGAAACAAGATATGCTTGGACAAAAAATTTCACTAGCTTGCAGATGACTATAGCAGCCAAGAGGCCTGTGGCCTGTGACTTGTAGGCACAGATGATATAAAAAAAAAAACTAACCATTTTCTCAGGTTTTAGTTTCCTCTGGGATGAGACTTTGGTTACCTACCAAATCCTGTCAGCCACTGTCTTGAGAGAAAACCCTGGGATGGCCATCCTGGTCAGGGCAGGAAGGAGGGGAGGGTCGTGTCTAATGACTGGTGGCCAGATGACCAGGTTTAAATTCCAAAGCCCACACAGTTCCCCAAATATCACCCTTTTAATTAAGAAAGCATCTTGCTTTCTACAGAGCTCCTTTTGGGAAATCTCTGACCCTTTGATGTTCTTAATGGCTCTGGGGAGGGGCATAACTGCTCGAGTATGGCTAGAATCTAGTAAGGACTGTTCCCCAAGGGACGCTGGGGTCCTACCCAGCAGAAGAGGGTTTTCAAAAATTAGGCAGTAGGAAATTGTACTGATAAGCGTGTGAATTATGAATGGAATAGCAAATGAGATGGCAGGTGTTCCTGGGTTCTAATCCCAACATTGCCACTTACTGTTCCCATGACCTAGAACCTGTGAATTCATTATTTTAACCTCAGTTTTCCCACCTGTTAAATGGAATATTCACAATACTTTCCTGGTAGGTTCATTGTGAAAATTATGTATGATGATACCTGTAAGGCTCCCATGTATATTCTGAGCTCAATCAATGTTTGCTTTGGTTATTATACAACTTTTTTATGGTGCTGGGGATTGAACCTAGAGAGAGCTGAGCTACTTCTCTAACCCTTTTAATTTTACTTCGAGACCATCTAAGTTGCCCATATTGGCTCTGGATTTGTTGTCTCTCTGCTTCCGACTCCCAAGCAGTCAAGGTTACAGGCATGTGCTACCACACCCAGCTTATTTATTATGTTGCTTTTAAAGAAGGAATTAAGGGTTGCAAGAAATCTAGCTATTCATCTTGTTTAGGAAGTCTTATTTTCTGTTGGTCTATTAACTGGACTTACTTAAATTTGGCACCTTCTATTAAATACCACAAAGAGGGTTCCCACAACACTTAATTCTCACCACCCCATGTGGAAAATTCAAGTTGAGAGAGACACTGAGAATCATGAAGTTTTTAAAGAATATTTAAACAAGAAAAAACAGTCCTGATAGTCACTGCCATGCAGGTTTGGGGAGGGAAGAGATCATAAAGGTCTGGAAGAGCTAGACAGGGTCCCAGTGGGAGGCAGCGCCGAGGCTGGATGAGTTCGCTTCAGCACAGGGGTCCGGAGAGAGGAAGTGGGTGAGGGGAAAGGAAGACCCAGGTGAGCACAGGCAAATTGGGGGTTCAGGCAGCCAGGGCCCAGTAGGTGACTAGAGACTGAGCCACAGTAAAGCCATTTCATGCCAGTGGCTTTCCCACTAGGCCCGCCTTCTCCTGGACCAGCATGTTAAGTAGCATTGAGGAACCAGCCTTTGCTGCTCTCAGTCTATGTGGGTTTGAATGGGGATCATTGTACCCCCCAGGCAGGAATGGGCACAGTCCCCACCTTGGTTCCATGACAAGTGTACTAGCCAGAGCCCACAGGCACAAGAAGCACCTGCACTTGCAAGGTGGCTCTGTCAGCCCAAGCTGCTGAGGCCATATCACTGCCATAACAGCAAGTCTTCCTGGAAACAGAATGACACAGGGCATGCAAAGCCAAGAGACAGAGAGGGACAGCCTCAAATGCCACCAGTTTATACCTGGACCTACCATACCCAAACTGGCTTTTCAGTTACATCATCCAAAAAGAAAAAAAATAAATTCCCTTCTTGTTCAAGACTCTTCAAACTGGGTTTCAGTTTATGGTTACTAAAAGAATTGGGACTTTGAATTTGATTGAGGTTTTCTTAGCATGGATATTTGCAGTCCATATCTTAAGAGTACTCTGTAGCCGGGACAATAACATGCATGTTATTGTGACCCCATGCTTGCCCCTAAATAGACTCAGATTCTGTGATGTGCTAGGGTGTACCGGCACATTAGAAAGGAAGATCAGGAGGGAAAATTTACTATTTTTCCCTGACTCTGCTTACCAAACCCTTGATTTTATTCCTCTGTTTTCAACTGAAACAAAGAATTCTTGGATCTGTTAAGCATATTTTGTAGGACTCTTACGAAGTCAGGAAGAGAAGGGGAGGGAAAGCTCTGCAGATTCCAGTTTTTTGTTTTTTCCCTTTTGCCTAATAACAAAGAATCAGCTGGCATCCTTTTATTTCCTACTTCACGCAGTGCTTTTTAAAATGAAGCATTAACTCTACTGTAATGGGATTTCTCTAATGACTTCCTGGTAAATGTCTTCTCAGCAAAGATAATTCACTTGGTAGGAATCACTTCCTGCTTTCCCACTCAGAACTAGATCTACCTAGTTCTTTCCGGGAGTCAAATGGCCTCTGAATGAAGGAGCACAGGAAACTTTCTACCATAGCACCTATCACGTAGCCTCAAACCTGCCACAGATCCAGATCAGGGGAAGGAGAAAGGAAGGCGTGGGGGCTAAGGGAGAGCATGCATGCTGAGCTCAAGGGGGAAGCCGAGCTGTAATCCGACAGTCTGTAGCAATCTGAGCCCCTCACAGAAACAGATGCACTCACCTCTGCCTGGGCTCTGGGGGCGCTTCCTTCAGGGCAGAGACAGCTGCTGCAGTGTTCGCTCTGCACTACTAGGGCGCTGCTGCAGGAGGAAGGGAGTTCCCATCCACCATCCGAAGGGAGTGTCCTTCAGGAAAAAGGGGCGATGCCCTTATCCCCCCTGAGGCTGTTGGATCACTTGTCCTCCCTTCCTAGTGTGAATGGAACACAAGGGAGCCCCAAGGGAGAACTGAATGCAACACTCCACGCCCACCCAGTAGCAGGTGGCCTTCCGCTTTGAGATCCTGGGGAAAGCCACCTTCTTGGGCCCCTGCATCGGCAGCGGACGCTAGTGTGCCCACAGAGAGCCCAAGGACCAGCACTTGCATACTTATTCTCTCATGTGATCTTATTTTTGGACTAGACCCACAAGCTATTTGAGGGCTGGACAACTGCCAGGTGAAAGGACAAGTATCTTTCCCAAGCTGTCTTCACGCACCTCTGAGCCAGTCGCTGTTTCTTTTCCTCACAGAGGCAGAGGGGAAGCGATTTGCTCCAAGCAATTTGTTCAGTTTGCCAACTTTTCTGACCAGTTGATTGCCCCCCTTTCAGTTCAGAGAGGATAGGTGTAATGGGAAAGGTCATCGCTTCTGTATCTGAGGCAGATGGGTGTTTCTGAGGCTAGAGGTCATATCACACAGTCATACTGTCGCGGGAAAGTTTCCAAGTCAAACCAAAAGGCAGACTCCTGGCACTAAGAAGATAAGAAGGCAGTGTTTAATATTTATACCAGTGGACTGTTGCTGGATCATTCCCAAAGGCAACAGCCCTGAGTTTACAGAGAGTTTAGTTTATATAGCATTTAGAAGTGGGAGGTACAAAGCAAGTGACACAACATTACATAATTGGTTACATGCATTAAGTCATATATTGACAGGCAGGCTAGTCTTGAACAGATTTATTGAAACAAAGGAATTGTTTATCATAATACAGGAACATTTCAGGAACAAGGGGAGGGGGCCCTTACAGGGAGAGCATAGTTAAAGGGGTCCTTGACTAGCCCAGGGTGCCTTAAGGTATAGACAGTTACTCTGACTCAGTGCTTATCAGACATATGCAGCTGGGCTTCAGACACTGTCAAGGTCAATGAATTTGGCAGAAGCAGCAGAAACTTGGTCAGAGACCTCCGATTGCTCTCTAATTAGTATCATGAAATATGTATAGGGTTGCTATTTTATAAATGTGTTCTTACATTATAATTGTGCCCCGACAATACACACTCTTTTAGACTAAGAGACCGTCTTGTCAACATAAGGATCCCAACCCTGGCAGGCAAGTGTGAGCAATGTCAGGGAGCCCGGCTCTAACACTGGACATACCGGCTCGGCGCTCCTGGCTGTTTCTGCTTCTAACCCCTGGACTTGTAAAACCTCCAACACTGACACACGTAGCTTGATTTTTCACCAGATTCTTCATCTTTGGGCAGGAATGGAGTGTTGAAATAGTCACGCCAGACTGAATGCCAGTTCCATACCATCATCCTAGCTAGCTATCATCACCGTGATTACTGAGTGCTTTCTCAACACCATCCATACTCTCAGCACCTTTCCTGCCTCATTACATTTAATCCTCACAACAGCCCACCAGGAAGGTGACAGCTACACCTGTCTTACAGCCAGGGAGACTGAGGTTTGGAAAGGTCTTCACCCTGACCTTTGGAACAGCTAGAGTCACACCAGAGAGTTGGGGCTCTTGGCCACTTTGTTCCTCTGCCTCCTGAACCCATTCCTTGTTGAGATTTCACTGCTGTTTTCATTTCAAAAGAGAAAAAAACCAAAAACTTTATGGTTAATTCAGACCCCATAATTTCAATCTCCAATTTCTATCCCAAATTCAGTTCTTAAAGGGGACAATAAGGTTTTAACTGTTTACAGGTTCAGACTCTGATTCTAGGTACAAAAAAGGAGAGTCTCTGGCCGCCATCCTCGTTGGAGCCATTTTCCTATGAATAATTCACTGTGCAGACACATTTTAGAGAGCACTTGGTTCTCGCTGCTTCAAGCTGAAGTTGTCCTTTCCACTGCCGAGATGGAGCCCAACCGCTTGTGCAACACTGCCCTCTGCCGGCCGTAGACTGTATTACCTCAAAACTGTGGTCTCCCTGGCTTTCCAAGAGTTTTTAGATCAGTTTCCAGGTTTTTCCTTTCTGTAAATAGTCTTTCCTAAAATTGGTTTGGCTGACAACAAACTTGTGTTCAGAGTAATGCTTTTACCCTAGTTTACAAAAAGAAATCATACTTGTCACTATGCAAATCTTAATAGATAACTCTGCCAAAAGTGTAAAATTCTCATTTCCCAAATTGGAAGCTTCCTTTGATTACTTAATTCAATATCTCTTAATGATCTATTGGGCAATTTTTTTTTCGTTTGACAAGTTTCTCTTCCATTCCTCGAAAACTGAGAGACTTAACTAGGAAAACAAATCAAAGGTAGACTATTAATCATAATAATAGGTACATGTTGAGAATGATGTCATTGCTTATTTATTAAATCTGGCATTAACAGTAGACTAAACCCCCAGTTTACAAACATTTGAGTTGCAAACTTTTACAGATACAAATAGATCTTGTACATTCTTGATTGCAAGTCAAGGATTTACTGTACCTTATTTATAGTTGTACTATGCCATACTATCATTTTAAGGTAAAAGTAAAAGTAGTTTATGCTATTTTTGTATGTGTGTTTGTTTGTTTTGTTTTATGCTTTACATTGTGTATTTGTGTATAAGACTCACTCTCGGCTACTTATGAACAAATCTGACTTATGAACATTCTTCTAGACTGGAAGTTGTTCCTATGTTGGAGACTTCATGTATGCTGGAAATTATAGTTTTCAAACTATATGAACTTAATGATGAGCATTAACATATCAATTTTATTTATCTATTTATTTATTTATCTATCTATCTATTTATTTACTTACTTACCTAGATGAGGATCTCCCCATGTTACCTACATTTGTCTCGAACTCCTGGGCTCAAGCAATCCTCCTGTCTCGGCTTCCCAAGTACCTGGGACTACAGGTACGCATCATCTTTCCAAACTAACATACTGATTTTTTTTTTTTTTTGAGACAGAGTCTCACTATGTAGTTCAGGTTGGCCTTGGACTCATTGTGTAGCCCAGGCTGGCCTTGAACTTGCAGCAATCCTCCTGCCTCTGTCTCCTGAGAGCTGGAATTACAGTCGTGTGCTACCATGCCTGGCCTAACATATCCATTTTAAAGGAGATGTGTTATGATTTAGATCTAGAATGTTCCCCAAGAGTCTTCTGTGTTCAGAGGAAGAACTGGCTCGTGGGGGCACTATAATCATCCATGGACTGATCCATTGCTCAGTTATGAGCCTGGCTAAAAAGATGTATGCCATTGAGGGAATGCTTTTGGAGGGTTTTGTGGCTTATATCTAGACATCCCCCTAAATCCTTATGCACTCACAGGTGGGACTTTTGAGAGGTGACTGGATCATGGGTGTGTGATACTGAATTAGTCCCCTGATGGGTTTATAGCTGGGTGTGATGTTAGGAAGTGAAGACCCATGGGTTGCTAAGAGCGTGGCCTGGAAATGTGTATAAACACATCCCCCCTCCTCCTTGCTTTATGGCACTGGTTCTTGACTACCTTTCCCTGAGTTCTTTCTCCTCTGCTGTCCCCTTCTGCCATGCCTCCTGCCTTGGAACCAGATGACAATGGGTTAAATGTCTACAAACCGTGAGCCAAAAATAAACCTTTCCTCCTTTAAATTGTAGGTGTTGGGTATTGTGCTTCAGCAATGGGAAAGTAACCAAGGCAGATTTTGCTACCAAAGAAGTGGGGTTGTTGCTGTGACACTACCTGGCCACCTGGTTCAGAAGCCATTGGAACTAGATTATAGAAGGAGTTTGGAAAGCGTTGGAGATGCCAGCTGGGAAAGCAGCCCCAGGATGCTGTAGACCAAGATTGATGAGAGATTCTGGTTGGAACTCAGAAGACCAGGATGCTGATAGAAATGCAGCCAGTAAAGACCGGGCTCAGGAAGCTTCAGTTTGGAAGAGGGACTGTATTGGCAGCTGAGCTCCAAGCTATTTATGTTATGCGTTAGCAGAAAATCTGTCTGCATTTTGTTCATGAGCAGAGACATTGCAGGAAACTGATATTAAGGGCAGAGAACTAATTAATCCAAAGAAATTTCAAGGTACGCTAATATTGAAGATGTAGCATGGCTACTATGGGGGACTTTTAGCCAGTCGTACCTTGAGAATCATGATTTTAAAAGTTTTGAATCTGGCCATAAAGGAAGCTCCAGTAAAGTTGTGGCCTGTAAAGATGGAGCAGAGAACTTGACTGCTGAAAATATTAGCATTAAAAAGTCAAATACTTTGGAACAAGACTATAGAAAAGATAGCCTTGAGAGCATCACAAGAACCAGCAGGACTCTAACCTTGCAGTCTCAACATGGCCAAGACTGTGCTTTGAGAAAAGACCCTCAGGGCACCATGTTCCGAAACGGCAGTGGCCTACACAGCAGTCCAGGTACTAAACCCTTATAACCAACAGAGACAAGGTCTTCAAATTGCCCAGGCTTGGCTAGAACTTGCAATCATCCTGCCTCAACCACCCCATCCCCCACCTCCACCCCCACCCCCCATGCTGGGACTACAAGGGTGTACTATCGCTCCTGGATGAATTAGTTATTTTTTAGAAACAACTCATTTAGTCAATCCATATCATAATCAGTGGTTCTCAATTAAAGTTATTTTCTCCAGGGGATGTTTGACAATTTCTGGAGATATTTTAGTTGTTGCAACTGGAATTATGTTAGTGGCATACAGTGAGTGAGGACAGGTATGCTGTTCAACATTTCATAACATACAGGACAGCCTCCCTTTCCCCCTCGACACACAACAAAGACTTACCTGCTCCTAAAAATTAACAGCACTATGCTGAGAAATCCTGTTATAGATGAGGGCAGAGTGGGCCCACCAAGTGTCTACAATGAGTGAGAATTCTTATTTGTTCATTCTATTCATTTGTTTAACAAATACTGAGTATTCACTGTGTCCTTGTATTTTTTACACATCCCAAAATTTTCATCATTGGAAAGATGGCAAAACTGGCCTTCTTGTTTGCAAATGAAGATATTAAAATGTCTGAATATTATTCACAATGACGGTCATTGAACCTTTTTATGGGAACAATTTAAATGTCAACAGAGAAATGGACATATACAGTAAATGGCATAATGGCATACCAAGTAGCTAATAAAAAAATCAAAGGGGCAAATCTCTTTGAGATAACATGGAAAATAACCATGAAGCTATTGTAAGTTGGAATTTTGTTTTTCAGGATAGCAGGTAGAGTGTGATCGATTTGTGTTTTTAAATATTGGTTTGTGTGTGCTTGCATGTGCATACAACTGTTGGGGAAATTCTCAGAAATCTCTTAATAATGACTACCTGTAAGGAGTGAAAAATCACACACAAAAATTTAGCACATTTGTTGGTAACAGCTCTCTGAGTCCCTCTTCCTCCACATTGATTGGATTTCCCCTGATCCATCCTTTCCATTACTACTAATATTCAGTCACCAAACTCTTGCTTATCTTTAAATTCAAATCCCCTTTAAACTTACCTGTAACCAATCTTCCCAAACTATTCCTGGGATCTGGTCTCCCTGCCCCACTCTACCTCCCTGGAATTTAAGACACAGTGAGCTCATCAGGCCTTCAGCACCTCATGTCCTTTCAAACAAACTTACCTTAAGCCTGGAAAACAGTCCTTTTCTCCTACCTATATTAACCGGATATACTAGGTTATACTGTAGTTGTAAATAATCACCAATTTCAATGTCTTAACGTAACAAAGGGTCATTTCTCTCCAACCACTGTTAACATCAACATGTCCATCGGAAGGCTGGATGGGACACCTCATCATCCTCACTCAAGGGCCTGGACTTCTGGAAGGAGCTCCAGATCTCTGTTTTTGGGAATAAAAAAGGAGGCACATTTATTAATAATGGAAGTTACTGCTCCCATTCTATTGGCCAAATCAAGTCTTATGAATATTCCTAACAAATAAGGTGAATTCTAATCCTATTATTTTCTTAGAAGGAGAGATGTCATAAATATATGGGCAACATGGATTCTATAATTGTTGGGTGATTTTATATATATATATATATATATATATATATAGTCAATAAATAGACTATATATATATAGTCAAATTTGCTCATCTTATCCAAACCTATATCCTTATTCATTGTGTCACATGATTTTTCCAGAGAGATGTGAAAGCACCTTCTGCCTCCAAACTAAGAGGAACCCACAGATGAAACAAAAACTTGGACAGGCCCAGTGTGGTGAGTAACGAGTTTACTGGGGATTATTTACAGGGCAGTGGACAGCTCGGTGGGAAGATGAGTTTACTAAGGTTACATACAGAGCAGCGAATGACTTGTGGGCTGGAGCACCACTGAAATCACCAACATCCCCCCACTCCATGTTTTCTAGGACATTAATTAGAATAGCAAAAGCAGGATCAAAAAGCAAGGAAGGTCCCTGGGAAAAGTTCTGCTATTCCGCTCCTATACTGTCCTTACTAGAAAAGTCCTCTGGAATCGGCAGGCGTATGTCCAGCTGCAATAATGGATGACATTTTAGTGTTGCAGTCTGACACAGTCTCTGCACCTGGCTTGGACCCCACTGGACAGCTAAGCAATGGGCCTACCTCAAGATGGAGTTACTTTGGCTAGGATTTGGAGGCCAATTCACACTATAACTTATCTGATCACTTCTTGTCAATGTTAACTCAGTATTTTAGAAGCTACATTATAAGATGTATACAAGGTTTTTTTTTTTCTCAGCACATTGCATTTATTTTCTTTTCTTTCTTTTTTTTTTTTTTTTTTTTTACTACTGCATTATTGTTCTATGTTGTGATTATATTCCTCATGGGGACTGATACATGTACATAACACATCTTAATTCTTTTTTCATCCCTTTGCCTTCCCCTCCTTCCTGCTCCCTCCATTTCTCAGTCCCCTTCACTTTTGCAAAAGATTTATCTCCATGTTTCCTATTATCTACCTTTCATTTTGCTCTTCAATTTATTTATACTTTAGATTTCTCACATAGTGTACGAGTTTTATCTCATATAGTGTAAAAGCATTTTCCTTTAAATTAAACTTTTTATCATTACATATTCCTCCTTAGCTTTATAAATGTTTATTGCCTCAAAGTCTATGCTGTCTGATATTAATAGAGACACTCTTAGTATAACTTTGTTAATATTTACATTTTCTATTCTTTAATTTCAACATTTTAATAATATTTTAGATGATTTTCTTATGAACAGTATATAGTTTTTATCTAGTTTGGTAATCTTTGACTTTTAACCAAAGTATTTAGTTTATTTATGGTTAATGTAATCAATCTATTTGGATTTAAATCTACCATCTTGTTAGTAGTTTTCATTTGTCCAAGTCTTCTTACCTTCTTTTTTTTTGGTCTGCTTTTAGAGTAGTTGAATATTTTATTTTTTCCTCAATTGTATTGGAAGTTATATATATCTTTTAAATATCTTTTAGAAGTGATTTGGAAATCATGATATGTATCACTGATTATCCAAATCTAATGTTAAGTGATAATTTTCTTTCTTTCTAATTTTTTTTTTTTTTTTTTTTTTTTTTTTTTTTTTTTTTTTTTTTTTTTTTTTTTTTTTTTTTTTTTTTTTTTTTTTTTTTTTTTTTTTTTTTTTTTTTTTTTTTTTTTTTTTTTTTTTTTTTTTTTGGTACCAGGGATTGAACTCATGACTTCACACTTGCCAGACAGGCACTTGGGCCACTGAGCTAAACAGGGAAGTAGCACAGTGTTAGAATTTTTGCGTAGCATGTACAAGGATCTATGTTCATTTCCTGGCACTGCACAATTAGGTAATAATAACACAAGGATCTTAGAACATTTCATTCCACTTGCTACCCCTCCTGATTTATATGGACTTTTTAATGTTGTAATATTTTATTTTTAAAAAGCAAAATAGGAAAAAGGTAGAAGTAATACAGAATTTCAAAAAAAGACTAGGAAATCAATACTAGTCAATATATTACATATTGTTATCTTAGAAGTAGTTGTTCAAGTTACAAAATCTAGGCATAAAAAAAGTCAGACAATCAAACAAAGACAAGACAAATTATTCTTTCTAATGAACTAACAGAGAATTAGTAGTACAGTTATCTATCTTGCATACTTATACATATATACAGTTACATGTGTATATCTACAAAGATACAATCTTTTCCTTTCTTCCATTTCTCCTTTCCCCTGTTGTAATATTTTAAACCTTCAGTGGACATCACTATGTTCTAGATTTCCTTGAATTAAGCCTCATTGTATTTCACTTCTTCCTGCATCCTTAACCTGTCATCTTAACACTCTTTAGTATTTGCTGTTGGTAAAAAAAAAAAAAAAAAATGTATCCTGAAAATGTCTTGATTTCATTTTTATTGTTATTTTATTGTTATTGTTTCCCTGGGTATAGAATTTTATGTTGACAGTTATTTCTTTCAGCACCTGAAAGATATTTAAATTTCACTAATTTATACTTTCATTGTTTGACCGTAGAAATTAGTTAATGGTCTATTATATTTTTTCAAGTTACGGTGGCTACTTGTAATATTTTCTTTTTGCCTTTGGTGTCATACTGTGATGTGCCTCGGTGTTGCACTTAAAAAATTTATCCTGCTTGTGAATTTTGGAACTTCTGGAATCTGTGATTTGATGCCTTTAACCAGTGTTGACAATTTCTCAACCAAATTTTTTTTTTTTTTAAATACTGCTCCTCCCTTCTTTCCTCTCATCTCCTACTAGAACTTATTTCCACTTTACCTCCTACCTCTTATTCTCTCTATGGCATTTTCCATCCTGTTATCTTCGTGTTTCATTCTTTTATTGTCTTCTAACCTACAACCCAGCTTATCAATTCTCTCTCCAGCTATGTCTGATCTCCTGTTAAACTTATCCACTGAGCTCTTTACTATTATTGGTATATTTTTCAATTCTAAATTTCTATTTATTTTTCTAATTTTCATCATCTTTTTAAGTTGCCAGTTACCTGCCAATTTTCTGAAATTGTCTTTTATCTCATTATCCTTAGTAAACATTTTAAAGTCTATTTCTGATAACTCCAAAAACTGGAGTTTTCTGGGATTGTTTCTATTGTAGTTGTTCCAACTGTATCTCTTTCATGTTGTCTTATTTCCACGTGTCTAGTCATTTTCACGTGTGCTAAAATTATATGTGAAAAATTGTTGATAGAAGTAAAGTGAGACTTATTAGACTTACCCTTTTCTTATAGGATGTTATTATAATTCCCCACAGAGTATTTGCACTTTGGTTTTGCAAGGAACCTAAGGACACCAGCAATCTCGGATCACCTTAATAGATTAACAGATTTGAAGTATTAAGTTCATTGGATCTTGGTGAAGGCTTTGTGAAGTCCAGTTCATCTAGTTCTAAGGTGTACTCCTTTAGGGTGAGTCCTAGCCTAAAATGGGGAGTTACAGGTACCCCCTCCTTCGATGGGCTCTGTATTCCACTTTGTCCCCACAGCATGAGTAGCTGCCTCAGTGTTTCTTAGTCTCTCAGCTTCTTAGTTGCCTTTTCTAGAAGCAGCCAATGAGGGGAGAAGAGGGGCAGTTATCAGGCTTGCCTCCCTGAATGCCCATCTTCTGATTGACAAGTCTTCATTATCTTTTTAAAGCTGATGTTTTCCAGCAGTTTTTGTTTTTATTTTTTCCTGCTTTTCCAAGTCTCAGCAGGAGATCAGGACCACATTCTCTAATCTCCATTACCAGATGGTAAGAGATACAAATGCAGAACACGGCCGAGGCGTGTGTACATTTGCACAGCTCATAGAGGTGGTGGGCGCTGGGGTTAACTAGAAAGCGTGAGCGTGTTTGCCTTGTGGAGATGAGGGCCTCATATTACCAGGTGTCTGATTTTTTCAAGTGAAGTAGGAATGAAAATGTGGGCTTTTGAAATATGAAATTCTAATTCTCCATGGTGGTTCAAGAAAATTAACTCTCAGCTGAACCAACAAAATACTTCTGGGTCCACACCTAGCCCAGGACACCAATGCAAACTATTAGGAACATGGTCAGCATTGATGGAAGGTGTAGGGGAAGACGAAACTCCCTTCCGTTAAATTCTCGCCTCCATGTAGCCTGAGCTTCCTTAAATATCACCAACCCCCTCATACAAAGCATAGTTTTTAAGCCAATTTATGTTTTTACTGAAATCTCTTTAAAAAATACCAAAGAAAGGGGGTGGATTCCATTCACAAGACAACATTTCTAAAAATCCACTTTTCCAAATGTTCTTCATGACAGCCCAGTTGTCAACCCCTTGATTTATATCTTGAACCTTCCAATTCAATGTATCTTGTCTCCTGTCCTATCCCTGGCTCCTGGCTCTCTTATTCTCCCTCTTACCTTCTGATCTATTCTGCTTTCTTTAGGAGGTGACTTCCTGGCTTTTCTTAGGTGGACCTACTGAACTGTCCCACCCACAAAATTGCATCATTCAGAATCCCTTCCCACATGCTTCCATATTATGCATGAGAAACACTTGAGAACTTAGCGGGCCAAGACCCATCCTCCTTCACAGGAAGTGGGGGTGGGGGAAATCGTGCTGTAAATACTTCAAGACACATACTTTCTCCTGTCCCACAACTATGCCATCTGGGATTGGGTGGAGCTAGGTGTAGATGTCATTTTGAAGGAGGCAAAGCCCATTTCTGGGATGCTATGGCAACAAGATAAGTAGCGAGGTGGCTGCCATTTTCTTGTCATTTACCTCCTATTGGTAAGACAGTGCCTCTGCCCAAACGACCACCCCTGCAAAATTGGGAGGGAGAAGCTGGAAGGGAAAGAAATCGAATTCAGACTTTCTCTGATCTGTCTAATAATAGAATGTTGGCAAAGCATGACACAGAATAGAAAGTATTTGATAAAAATAGCATCTGTTTAGCTTGGGACTCAAGCTGGAGAAGCATGGAAATGTAATTTATTCCTTTCTTGAGTGTTCCTGTACTCCTATAACAATTCTGTCTCTCTAGTCATTGAGAGATGTTTAAAATGCTGCTTTGTGTAACCAAAATGGCTTCCTTTCCCAGGGTCCATTGGAGAAGGCAGTATCAGCCAAGCTAAGGTGAGCATGAGGCTGAGTGGCCGCCCTGGCTGGGCACTGTCTTCAGCTCCTCATCCACGCCATGATATGGTGGGGCAGTGTAGTGGCCTCCCTTACACAGGTTGTGAGGAGGAAGATCTTGTTCTCACAAAGACTAGCTTGCCAGTGTCTGGGTTTTCATGGTCTTTTGCTCCCCAGGACCCAGCAGGCTGCATCCCTCAAATCAGGCTGGGAACCCCAGACCTGGCCTGGCTTTAAGCACCCCAGAGTCTAGCGGGAGATACCAGCCCCAGGACTCAGTCTCTACCTGCAACTCTTCAGGGCCCCAGCTCCTTAAAGTCCTGATGTGGGTACAGTGCTCTCCACTGAAAAGCAAATCTGGGCACAGCAGGAATAGGGGTGAAGGAGTGACCAAGAGCTGGTCACTTTAAATGACTCAGTTTGGGTTGGTTTAATTATAGTAAAATTTAATGTATAGTTCAATGGCATAAGATATACTCACACACAGTTGTGCAAACATCCTACCCTCCAACTCCAGGATTTTCTCATTATCCTAAACTGAAACTCCCTCTCCCTTACCCCTGGTCTCCTCTATCTTCAGCTTTTAACTTTTTTCCCATCAGCATCACCATGTCCTCAGTCCCCATGCACTGCACCCTCTGGTGACTTACATTCTGCTTTCTGTCCCTGTGAAGTTGATGCCTCTAGGTAACTCAGGTAAATGGCATGGTCAAGTATTTGTCTTTTTGTGTCTGGCTTGTTTCACTTCACATAGTGTCTTCAAGATACATTCGTATTGTAGCTGTCGTCAGAACACTGCATTTTGTTTTCCACTTGTTCACCAATGGGCATAGGTTGTTTCCACCATCTGGCCATTGGGAATAATGTCTGATGAACGTGGGTGTGCTTTGCAAGATTGTTTTGGTCCATTTGTATTTTCACAGGACTCCTTAGGAAGATAATTCAAGTGGTAGAATAGTTCAAGGACTTGTAGCTGACAATTTTAAGCGGAGGTAGACTTAGTGTCCATTGCATTAAACCATCTCACCTACATAGGGGGCTGCCGCAGTGTACTCATTCTGGTATCATATGTTTTCGATTTCTTCACTAAAAAGCACATGAAGTTATGCCCAGCAGACGTAAAATGTTTTTGACTGTAACAATTTCCCAAGCCACTTGTCCCTGGGAATATTTAATAGTGATAGTGGGAAGCCATCATGGGATGAAGATGCAAGTGGGCTTAAGTATTAGGATCAACAAGCATGTTCCCCCCAAAATGGGCCCCAAACATCTCCCGGGCCCAATTCACTGGGGATCCTGGCTCGTTCAGCATCTGCCCCCTCCCTAGGCTCTCCTCTATCTTCAGCTCCTAATTTTCTTCCCAACAGCCCTGCCATGTACTCGTCTTTAACAAAATGAAGTTACTGAGGGAAAGCACGGAACCCCTTGAAGCTCTGCCTCCCTCCCTCGCCCTCCTTCCTCTCCTGGAGGCCTGTCTCCACCCTCAGATTCCACAGCTCTACCCCCATTCAGTCCTGAGCCTGCTGCCCTCTGCTTTCTGCACTCTCTGCCGCCACTGGGTTCTGATAGGACTGCTTGACTTGAGCTCCTGATGTTTTGCTTCACAGGTGGTTCTGAGAATACTAAGGACAAAAGAAACATATATATATAATTTTTTCCTTAGGTTTTCAAAACAAGATGATAGGAATTTAATGATGGTTGTTATACTGCATATTGTTATTTTCCAAATAGTTGATTGGGTCACCAGATACAGGAATAAAACAAAACAGTAAAACAGAATGAAACATTGGATTTCAAAAACAAGATGAGGAAATTCCCACAGTTGCTGCAATGCACACTGCCATCCTCCAAATAGATGCCCAGACCACCAGCCCCAGACCTGCAAAGTCAATCAGACAATACGAGCATTGATCTGTTCCTTTCACCTCAGTTGCTATCATCTCACCCTGAGTCCTCTGAATCAGCCAGTTACTTAGGAGGAGTGGGGATGGGGATGGGGGAGGGATGGTGGGCGGGGCAGGGTGTGTGTGTGTGTGAGGCTCCTCTGGTTTCCCAGCCCATGCACAGGCTAGCTCATGGCAAGGCATGGTTTGTCTTCTTGCTGAGTCTCTTCCCAATCCCCATGACTGAGCCTGGCTCATGGGAAGGCCATGTGTATATTTTTTTAATTTCCCATCAAGGGAAGTCCTATGGTGTCCTGGGTACACTATGTAATCTATAGAGCTATGTCTTCACAAACTCAGAAACAAGAGCAACATTTGCAAATTGTCTTTGCTGACAGTTAAGTATAGAATTTAGGAGATCAACTCAATCATTAAGCAAACTTCCATACAACGCCCAGCTCTGTCTGTTGCTGGCTGGGTGATCTTGAGCTAATTACTTAAACTCTCTGTGCCACCTTACCTTGACTCAAATATGGCAGTTGTCACAGTACCTACCTAATACTCCTATTAGAAAAAATAAGTAAGATAAGCCTTGTTCAGTGCTTAGCACAGGGTATAGCTCATAGGAAGCATTTCATGAGGCTTAGCTCTCATTGTTACTTTTTCTTAGTATAAGTTGACTGTAGCATTTAAGTGTATCTTGATTTTTATATTTGTAAAATTTGAGTGAGAAAATATGGTAAGATTTAGGATTTATTGAAAAATTCTCTAGTGAATAAGTGATTAGAAGCGAACAGAACTACTTACCAAGAAGTACACGAGAAACTATAGGGGGAAACGTCACATAGAGAGGTTAACGGAAAGGCAGAATCCTGAAATCAACCGAAAAGCACAAGAGTGTGACTGTCTTAGTTACTTGCCCATTGCTGGGACAAAATACCTGACACCCACAAGTTAAAGAAGGAAAGATTTATTTTAGCTCACAGTTTGTAGAGTTTCAGTCCATGGTTGCCTGGATCCAAGGCAGGGGAGTGTGGTAGAGATGGTAGAGGCCTGTGGCAGGGAGAAAGCTCATGGCAGGGCAGCGGACAGCAGTGAGCACTAAAGGCAGGAGGGGATGCGTGCACTCTGTCTAGTCCAGGCCACGCCCACAGGGACCCACTGCCTCCCACCAGGCTTCACCTCTCAACAACACACCCAGCTACAAACCCGCCGGTAGGCTAATCCAGTATCACACACCCATGATTCAGTCACCTCCCCCAAACCCCACCTATGAACACAAGAGCCTTAGGGGGAACATCTAGATATAGGTCATAGAGATGTAGTTCAGCAGGCACAGTGCTTGCCTGGCAAGTGTGAGGCCCTGAGTTCCATTTTCAGTACCAAAAAAAAGAAAAAAAAGAAAAAAATTAGGCATAGGCTGTAACAATGACTGACACATGCATTAGCGATGAGCATCAGATAGGATGAAGGAGCTCAGTTGTGCCTGTGCAAACACAGGCTGTGTTAGAAAACAGCCTCTAGAAAAGCTACTGGCACTAAAAGACAATAATAATCAACACAGTCTGGCCACCAACAGTGTTCCACTATTTAACAAATTTCATAGACTGTAGACCTCATTTAAAAATAAGTGAAACTATCCCAAGGACAGATTGCAGAGTACATGAATAGGTATACGAGACTGAGAAAACAGTTGGAGTGTGACCAGGAGGACACTGAGGCAAAAGTGAAGTAAAACTGGCTAGTATCATTTCATACATTAAGGTCCGAAGGCTCAGAGCCCAGAACTCTGCTATGCAGTGTGGCAGCCAGTAGCATGCATAGCTGTGGAGTACTTGAAATGAGGGCAATGTGAATTAAGATCTGCCATGAGTGAAAATATGTAGCAAGTACAAAGACAAGAACAGAAAATATGCTGACAAGTTTTGAAATATCAATGACACATTTTAAAAATGTTAGCAGAAACCAGATATGGTGACACGTACCGGCAGTCTTAGCTACTCAGGAGGCTGAGGTAGGAGAATCCCTTGAACCAAGAAGTTAAGACAAGCTCAGGCAATTTAGGAAGTCCCCATCTTAAAAAAAAAAAAATGTGAACAGAGTGATTTGCATGCAGTAGGCACTCAAGAAATGTAAGCTACTTTTTCTGTTGCTATTTAAACTTCAAGGAGATGTGAATATATTGTTCCCTTGCTGTAGCTTGAATACAGTGTGTTTCCATAAAAACTCATATTGAGGCTTGGTCTCCAGAATTGTGGCACTGGAAAGTGGGGCCTTCAAGAGGTGGGTCCTAGAGGAAGGTGACTCAGTCACAGGGGAATCATCCTTAGAAGAGGTGCATGCTTTTCTCAAGGTTCTGGATTGGTTACCACAAGACAGAATTATTACAAAGTGAGCTCGACTTTCTCAGCTCACTCTTTGCTCCTTCTCTTACAATGTATTATGGTTTAGGTCTAAAATGGTCCCCTGAATCTCACATTCAGAGTGGGGCCTTGTCATAAGGGACAGGGGACTGGGTGTGGAGGACCAACCAAGACAGCTCCCCCTGAAAAAAGGCACTTTGCCTCCATTTTTATTCACCTTTGCTCTACTTCCATGTACTGCTCTGTACAGAGCTGGCTAGGAAAATGCTCTTCCCCCTCGACTGGCTTTAAGCACTGCAAATGCGGCCAGTTGAGGCAAGGTAGCGATGGATGGCCTTTGAAGCAAAGCCACAGGTCTGTGATGCCCCGCCTGCAGCTTCCTGCTACTAAATGTGAGCTAGGCCGAGAGACGCTGCGCTGTTGGCTGGGATTGAATTTGAAGAAAGAGGCAGTGAGGTCCCAGGGCAATAAAAGCTAGATATCAGAGCTGAAGCAGCGGACCCAAAACACAGAACACTTCCTCAAACTGTGTTATGCAGATTCCTCCAAACTTAGAGCTGTTACCAGAATCCAGTACTCTTTCTACATACCTCACTCTGCATGTTGCAAACATGCCCTTGTGCCTCCTACCTAGTTCAGTGTATAGTGCTCACGTACTTCCCACCATTCTCACAGTCACTCAGCACCAAGTTTCTCCCCTCTTCATGAATTAATAAAATCCGGGTCTGGCCCTGGGTCATGGCCTTTGTTCCATTTAGCCTTTGTTCTGACTGGACTTAGGACCCCCTTTCTCCCCACAGCTGCAGATATGTCTTTGTTTCTTCTTGTTGTGGCTTGCATTGGAAGCGGTAGATTGGAATTTACTAGCGAGGATTCCAATCATTTTTCCCTAGGATTACAATTTATCAACTCCTCCAGACCATGACAAGTTCCGGACGGGCTCCCATAATTGAGGCATGAGATTGAATGGTGTATTTTTGTTCCGAGCTCTGACCTTCTCTCTCTCTACTTCCTGAGGTGGACAGCATTCCTCCAACGTGCCATTCTGCAATGTCATTTCTGCCTGGCAGAATGCTAACTATGGACTGAATCCAATAAAACTGAGTCAAAATAGGCCTCTCCTGCTTTAAATTGTCCCAGTGGCAGGAAAGCTAACACAGGACGTAAATACCAGGAGTAGAGTTATTACTTTGACTGTAGCTGATCATGTAGTATAAAAGCCTTTGGAACTGATTTGCAGGAGGAGTTTGGGAAGGTTTAGAGATGCAGGACAGAGAAGCCCTAGAATGTTGTGAGTAGTGTTGTGTGATACTGGTCAGAGTTCAGAAGACCATCATGCTAATAGGAATGTGGACAGTCAAGGCCAGGGTCATGATGTTGCAGTTGAGGAAAAAGGACTCCATTGGTGGCTAGGGTAGAGGCCATGTGTATAATGTTCTGATAAAAAAAAAATTGTCTATATTTTGCCCATGACTTGAGACTTTGCAGGAGACTGAGATTAAGGGCAGCAAACTAATGAATCTGGGAATGGAAATTGCAAGGCAGCCCATTGGTCAGACTGGGATATGGATAAAGCTGGATACTTTTAGTTAGATCTACTGTGTGAATCAGGAATAGACAGTGGAGCAAAAAAGCATGGCTGCTGAAAAGACTAGCATTAAAAAGAAGTCAAGTACTTTGCACAAGGAGAGGAAGTCTGTAAAGCCCCACCCATCACACGTTCAAGGGTGCAAAATTGCAAACCCTGCATTTGAGAAAAGTCCCTGTGACACTTCCTCATTCAGGGCTACCTGAAGAAATGTATCCCTAAGCTTAGCCATTCAAGCACTCAGAGGCCACTATAGCTATGATCCAAGAGGATCCACTTAAGTTCTCAAGCTGGTGGCCAACTTTTGCATCATCCACATGGTGGTGGTTTTTTTGGCATGGACAATATGCAGGAGTTATGGGGGTCACAGTGACTTCTACTAAGATTTCAAAAGATGGCCTTGGATCAGGAGTCCATGAGAGGACAGTGTGTGATGTTATAAGAATGAAACCAAGATGTAGTAGAGACCCTAAGAAGTTGGAACTGCCAGGAATTGGAACATCTGCTAAGAAAAGCCATAGGCAGTGAATAGATCCAGCCCAAGTAAGAAACCATGTGGGTTGCAACCAACAAGGCCATAGAGGCAGGGCTACTCAAGCCCTTTGGAGCTCACAACCTGCCCTGGACTCTGGATGTGGAGCTATTGGATTTAATATTTGCCCTGCTGGGTTTTGTCTAGATTTCTGTCTATTCCTCTATTCCCTTTTCGAATGGGTATGTTTACCCTGTTGAAAGTGTTTAACATCCAATGGTTCACAGCTAAGACTTTGCCTCTCTTCCTATAAGTTGTGGATGTTGGCTTATTCTAGTGATGGGAAAGTGACTAATATACCAGGTGCTCTGTCATGAGAGTACATGCACCCAACATTGGACTTTCAGCCTCCAAAACTGTAACTAAATAAACTTCTTCTCTTCGTAAGTTAGGCAGTCACAAGTATCTTGTTACAGTAACACAAAATAGACTAAGGCAGTCAGGATCATTATGGAAGGCAACTTGAAGATGCCTTCACAGTCTATCAGATGAGAGAGGAAAACATTACTACCTTTTAGAGCGATGCTTCTCTACTGGGGGGCAATTTTACCTTCCAAGGCCACCCATTGACATCTGAGATGTGTTTGATAACCAAACCTGGGGAGAAGAGGATGCTACTCACAGGCAGAGGCTGGGGATCCTGGTAAAGTCTCTGCAATAGCATAGCTATGCACATGTGAACATGCACACACACACATGCACACACACACACACTGCAAAGAATTATCAGTCAGAATATCAGTAGTGCTCATGTCAAGACACCTGAATTAAAGCTTTCTGATTGCTTATAGATTTTCACTGATTAATAATCAAGCTCTGTAAGTGTGTGGTACAGGAGGGGTTTTGTTCCACTTGGGAACAAGAGCAGCCAGGAAGTTATTAGAACAGTCAGTTGTCAGGCCCCACCTAGTCATGTTGAGTCAGAATCTGGGGGCAGAGTGCAAAAATCTGTTGTAACAAGGCTTCCAGGTGATGCTAGTGCACTCAGCAGTCTGAGAAGACAGCTTAGCTGATCCTGTTTCCTAGTTACCAACTCCTGGCTCTAGCATTATGTGGCAGTGACTCTTATAACAGTATTGTAATGGTTACTAAAAGCTGAGAAGCTGACTGCACCAAATCAATTGATGACAGAGTTGGTGACCATCATTCCAAAGTACTTTTGCAGGACACCCACAGTTAATCATGCCAGCTTTCAAAAAAGAATTAAGTTAAATCATGTACAGGTACAAATTCCCTATGATGAATGTGATCATTATGTATACCTAACATATACCAACAAATTTAATTACAAAACTGCCGGCTTTCTGATAGGACTGTTGTAGTCAGGGGTTACAGGGAGAACAGCTGCATACAGGACACAGAGTTTATAATACTGTTTTATGATGGTCACCCAGAGTTAAACACAAGAAAGTGCAGGAAAATCTATCCACAACATTAAGACCCAGGATATTTAACAAGGGCCTGAATCCCACAGCTATGTCATGCAAGAGTTCAGCTAAAGACCCAAAACACATGAAAATGCCTCCCACAAATCCAACTGGAAATCTAAGAGCCCACAATAAGGACTCACACCAGTTTATTTTACAGTTCTGTGCCATGAAGGCCAATGGTCAGCGGTGGAAACTATAAAGAGGACATTGAAGTTGAGGAACCAACCATGGTTCAGTTAGTCTATGGTTCCTTCTTTGTCACGTAGTCTTTCTAAGGCTTTGACATTATGTACTTTTAACTTACGTTACAAAGGTTTATTCTCCTACAGAGAATTTGTGTCTAGTTTACATGATTTTAGACATCTCATCCTTTCTGCCATACTTGGACATCTGTAGGTCAGTGTTTGACCCGTTACATACTCAGTAGACCCTTGACTCCCCCTCTACATGGCGGATCTGGTGAATGATGAATTTCCCTGGATCTTTTGTCAGGCAGATGAAATTCAATGTTTGGCAAACCTTAACTATAAAAAGAGCAGGAGAGTGCATTACGATTCGGGTAGTTTTTCACTTGGACCATAAGAGGGCACACTCTGCTCAGCCATGAGCATCTGTGGTCTGCAAAGCATTTGAAGGGGAAGTGTGAGCTACTGGCCAAGTGTGGAGGGGGTTTGGAGGGGATTACCACTTCTTTCCCATAGAGTGATAGGACTTCACCGCTAGACCTCAGCCCTGAACTCTAGAGCTGAATTTCTCCAAGCATGGTCCTAGATCAGCAGCAGCAGCATCACCCTGGGAAGTTGTTAGAAAGGAAATTCTTGAGACAGGCCTGAGTGCCTCCAACCAGGACACAAGTAAGATAGCCTTCAGGGGGCCTGCGCGACCGGCGTGGACCCCAGGAGGAGAAACCTGCGCATCCCTCCCTCCCTGTAGGTCTACCGGCCTGCGGGCTAAGAATCAAGGACAAAACTCTCCACCCACCACCCCACCCCCATAAAGCAACCTGCTCATTTGGAGGTCTGGGTACATTGATAGCAACTAAGGTACATAAAACAACCAAATGCTAGTATTGTTTTGTTCATTTTGCAGGCCTGGGGCTGGCAACCTGAGCATCTCTTTGGAAGATGACAGTATGCAATGTAGCAAAAATGGGGGACTCTCTTCTGTCTTGTCTTCAAGGCCCAATATTGTTCTTGTTGTTTTGCTTTATTCTGATTAATTTTTTTTGGTCTTATTTTATACTCTGTTTTCATTGGTTTTATTGTGTTTTTTTGTTTTGTTTCAGTTTGGTTTGGTTTGATTTTACTATACCTGTTGAAAAGGTCAACTATTCTAAAAATAGCAAGATATACTATAGTAACTATTGTTTTCATAGTGTCTTTCTTAGAAGTTCTGTACCAGTTCTACTGCTTTGTTTTAATTTTCATTCTGTTTTGTTTTGTTGGATTTTACTATCTTTAAAATTTAATTAAAAAAAAAATAAAAAGGGAATTCTTACCCCAGTGCTCTGGATCCAAAGCTCCAGAGGCAGGGCCCCACAATCTCTATTCTAACAATTGCCCTCCCCTTCCAGGTGAATGCATTCTTGGCTCAAGCCCCAGAACCCCTACTCCCTAGACTAGAGCAACTTGCTGCTTATTCGAAGGCCACAAAACCATGGTGGTATCTGATCTTTTCACACTTCTGCCAGGAGATTAATGGAAGAGGCCACGTTGTTTTTTTTTGTTTGTTTGTTTTTGTTTCAAATCCATTTTATTCATAGATAAAAAGAAAGAAAAACTACAACAAAATTTTAAAGTATGTTAATTAGGGGGTAACAGTGGTACATACATTGCACATTGTCATCCCCAAATCATTCACCCAGAGCACAAGACATCTGAGAGGCCACATTCTTGATGCCCAAAGTCTTCTTCAGGTCACTGCCCTGGGAACACCTGCGGACACCCAGGTCAGTCCCTCTGCAGAATCCTGTGCAGTCTCTAGGCTCAGCCCCGTGCTCTGAGGAAGCAAAGGAGCTATAATCGAGGTAGCACTTTCATGGGCTCCCAAGGCGCTGTGGGAGGCAAGTGTTGGAAGAATCAGGAGGGTGCAGGGCATGTCAAGGAGCAGTGGTCAGTATGGAGGAGCCAGAGGACAGTATGGCTGAACCTGCCCGAGACAGCTAGTGGAGAGGAGGGGGGAGAGACAATGCCAGGGGGCAGGCAGGTCAGGGTGTGAGTTACCTGAGCGTGTTGGCAGGTCTAGAGGAAGACCCTATAGTGAGAATGAAGTTTGGTTTTTGTGTAGATGAATGGATGCAATGAAGCCACGGAACAGCAGGAGTGGGCAGTGTGGCAGCTTTGCCTGGCACTCGGGTGAGTGGTCAGCTAGCAGGCTGCTTCTCTTCACAGATCGTTTGTGTCCTCATGTGTGAAGCAGACTCTCTAATTTATATAGTTTGGTGAATAATGAATAAAAATTTGCCGGTTTCAAGTCTAATATGGTACCTGACTTAGAGCAATCACCCAGACAGTGTTGTTACAGTTGTTTCTGGCGGCACTTGGTTAATGTTTGTTGAAAGAAGAAAGCAGTGGCTGGCGGCTAAGCGGGTCAGCAGCTTAAGTTTCTGCTGACCCATGATTCCTACTTGTCTTCAGAAGACTGGGAAATAAGGGTTACATTGATTTGAATGAGACTCACCTTAACATAAACTCAAAGCTGTATCTACCACCTCTAGCCCCTAAAAGCAGCCTGCTCCAAGGCAAGTCTGACCCTGGATCCTGTTGTTAATTTGACTAGAATTTGGTACCCAGGCTGATTTTCCCCAGAGAACTTGAGTGCTCTCCAGTGACCCTAGCATTCCTGTGGGTTACATCATCGTGTTCAGGTGCAAACAGCTCCCCCAGTAGGGCATCTCTCCCAGGCCAATGTGATATGCTGGCACCTGATATAAAGGAGTCCACCTGGTGGCAATGTGCAGCTGTCCAGGATGCACGAGGCCTGCCGGCTCCAGGGTGACTAATAGACAAAGCTGCCACTGTAACTCAGAGTGGGACAGTCGCCCAGCCAGGTGGGTAGTGATGGCCACTTTTACCTTTGAGATTCCCACCAGACCCAGGAAAAGAGAGAAAAGCTCTGTAAAATCATTATAATAATACTTTCTCCTTTTGAAAGATCTTAGCTGCTGGGTCACATGCAAGTTTTTCTCCAAGGTTTCTATGCCAGCACTGTGTGCCTTGATTTTCAGGCAGTGGTGGGAACCCACACTGGAGACCTCAAAAACAAGTCTGGCTCATCTCGTCTGAAAGAAATACATTCTGTAGCAGTGCTTCCCAGACTTAGCTGGGCACCAGATTCCTCTGTGGAATGTAGCACACGTGCAAATTCTGCATCAGTAGGTGTGTGGCCAGATCCAAACACCAGTCTAGATGTTCACACTGTACAATGAGTCATATCCTGACAAGCCCATTGTAAGTCAGAACTGTGTTTAATACACCCAGCCTGCCAAGCATCATAACTTAGCAATATGCACACTGACCGCATGGTGATTTACCCCTGTCACAGTCACTTCCCAGCCTAGTGAGAGGGTATTACAAATGTGTCATTAGCCCAGGAAAATATCAGAATTTGAAGCACAGTTTTTATTGCATGTGTATTGCTTTCATGCCCCATCTGAAAGTCAAGACTATATTGTATTGCTAACCAGCACTATAGGATTTAGCTCTCACAGTGTGGTCTACAGACTGCCTTCTTCCAATCACCTGCAACACTTGATAAAGATGCAGCTTCCTGGGCCAGGGATTTAGCTCAGTGGCAAAAGCACCTGCCTGGCAGGCGCGAGGTTGTGAGTTTAATCCCTGGAACCAAAAAATCAAAACAAAACAAAACAAAAGTTGCAGCTTCCTCAGCCCTGCCCCACACCCACTCAGAACTACAGGTAGAACATGTCTGTGTTATAATAAACAATATTTTTAGAAGAAAGACTTGTTAAGTACATTAACTAAATTATATATGTTATATGTGGCCCAGGACAATTCCTCTTCATTCAGTGTGGCCGAGTAACCAGATGTGTGCAGCCCACAGGCCACAGGTTGGAATCACCTGTGACAGCTGTAGGGTATGGGCTGCCTTGTTTTGAACAGGCGACCTTCACAGAGCTCCACTTTGAGAACTGCTGCCAGTATGATGATTCTGATGTGTCATGAGCCACTGCCATAGAACAATTAAGCTTGAATTTCTGACTTACAACAGACTCCTGACTCAACTAGAGTCCTCAGCAACTAAGGGAAAGTCTCAACCCACATAACACAAAGAGGCAAAGAAAGTAGAATAAGTGATGTAATCCGAGGCCATGTGGAGTCTGACGTCAAGAAATTGTGCTGGAAAAACACAGGACTCCTCACCTTGACTCTGACCCAGCCTTGCGGGTGGATGACCAGGGTGTGACAGACAGCACATTTCTTCAGCAAAGAGACTGGTTGTAGTTAGCATCTCCTTCTGGAGAGGATGCTTCCGTCCCTGCTCCTGCCTGTACATTTATCCTGGCTGTGCTGTAACAGAAAAGCACCCCCCACCCCTGCCCATCAGTATACATCAGTTTCTTAGTTACCCAGGTAATAGTTCCTGTTCCACTTCTGGTTGTTCCTGTCTTTTAAAAACAGCTGGTCACTATGATGCACACTGTATAAACTAGTCCCCAATCAACAAGCCATTCTGCCTCTGTACTTCCTGTTTGCTTATCCCATATAAGCCATAGACGACCAGAGATCAGGGCCTGATATTCTGGGAATGATCTGGATCAGTGCCCATCAACGTAAATAAATCTGCCTCCAATCCTGGGTGTCATTTCGGTTTTTCTGGTTGCCATTACAGTGTGAGCAGAGGCTGGAACTAGGATCCCAAAGGGCTGGCGCTGGGCCCAACCTCAGCCTGCGGGGCCTATCGTCCCAGGGAGCAGAGGGAGCTATCCACATGTCTGTGCAGTGGCCCAAGGAGGTTTTGCTGCCAGCCCCACAGAGTCTTTCTTCCCTGTGGAGCCCAGGGCCAGAGCCAGTCTCCAGGGATCCAGCCAGCTGGACAATGAATGGCCCCTCTGTTCCTGTGATTCTAGGCACCCAGGCAGCTAACCCAGAAACCGCCCTCGTGCCCTTTAGGGCAGGCAAATTTGAAAGCACTCTCTTCAACCTTGGCCCAACATTTTATAGGCCAAGAAGATGCATTTGCCTCCCTCAAAGTGCAGTTTTCCATGCTTTTTCCTTAAAAAAAAAAAAAAAAAAAATAGGGTCTCGCTATGCAGTTTAGTTTGGCCTTGAACTCACTGTATAGCCCAGACTGTCCTTGAACTGAGGTGATTCTCCTGCTTCAGCCTCCCAAGTGCTGGGATCACAGGCATCACCATGCCCAGCTGACCATGAGGTCTTCTAAAGGGAAATATTTCTTCCTCCACAGCTGATGGTCTCTAGGAGAATTTGTGACTCTTCAGCATTCCCCTGGGAAGGCCTGACACAAGCGAAACCTGTGTCTACTCAGCAAGACAGGCTGGGAACACACACACTATCTTTTCTCCCACCCCATGGCAGCCAGGGGTCAAATAGTCCCCCAGAAGGCCAGAAACCAGATACACTTTTAAGACTTACTTTTAAGTTATTTCAGTATAAGCCACATCATTTCAAAAGGTTAGATAGCTCACAAAAATACATACATTATACTTCAGTAAAAGGAAAAGAAGCAAAGCAAAAGAAGGCAAACCAATGAAACCAGGTGGAAGTTTATGCATAAATTCCCTTGTACATGTATCAAAGACAGAACATGAATTGGTTCTGAGCGTTTTTTTCAGCTTAAAAAAAATCTAGTTTTAAAGGTACCCCCAAATAGCCTCAATTTCTTAATTTTTCCCTTAATGAAAAAAAAAAAGAGAGAACATCTATTGAGTTTTCACTATATGCCAGGCTCTGTTACTGACACAGTGGTACAGCCTGTCTTGATCTCCAGCAGAGAGGAAGGGAGGGAGAGAGAGAGAGAAGGAGAGTGGGGGAGAGAAGGGATGAAGTGCAAAGAGCATCTGAGCAGAGGTGTGATGTTTTGGACAGAGCCATCAGGGAAGTCCCTTTGGGAGTGACGCCTAAGCAGCAAGCTGGGGAGTGAGGAAGTGAGCCCCGGATGTGGACGGAGAACGTGCTTTCAGCATGGGTCGGTGAGTGGGAAGTGCTGGACTCCAGGGGTTGCGGGAGGGATCGTGTCTGTGACTCTTCCCACAAGTTCTGGTGGCCTAGCACGCAGGACAGGGAAAGAAGTTCCTCGTGCCCTCCAGAGGCCTGTGAGATGCAGCCGGGACACACAGGGTAGGAGAGCGGAGGAGAAGGGGGTTGAGCAGCGAGGCAGTGTGATTTCACGCCAGCTGCTGCATGAGAAGAGGCTGCGGCCTGTGTTGAGGTTGCTTAAGTGGCCACAATAAAATACCATCAATTGAGTAGCTTAAACAGGAATTTATATTTTCACATGTTGGAGGCTAAACTCCTGAGATCAAAGTGTTTGCAAATTTGGTTTCTTCTGATGCCTCTCTCCTTGTGTTTTGTTTTGTTTATTTGTTTGTTTTTGGAAGTGGGGCTGAAACCCAGGGCCTCTTGCAGAGTCTTGCACTGAGATACATTCCTAGTCCGGTGCCGTTGTTTTTGATGACCGTCTGTTTGCTTGCTTTTTCTTTCTTTTTCCTTTTTTAGAGTAGCATATGTTTGTAATACATCAAAATTATGTTCATTTGGGGGATGAGATTAGGACATGGGCATAGTACATTCTGATCATTTTTGCTTACCTCTTCCACCCCCACCCTGTGCCTATCTCCTGCAAGTCTGCCTTTTTGTTTCCTACAATATTTCCTTTGTTTAATGCTTTTTGTTTATTTATGTTTGAGGTTCCTCATATAAGAGTAACCATCTGATATTTAACTTTCTGTGTTTGAATTATTTCACTTAACAGTATGCTGTCAGGTTTAATCTGTTTCCTGCAAATGGCATAATTTCATTCTTCTTTAGGGCTGAATAGTACTCTGTGGTATATCTATACTGCGTTTTCTTTATCCATTCATCTGTTGATAGATGTCTAGGCTATTTTTAGTGCTTAGCTATTGTGAGTTGCACTGCTATAAACATGCATATGCATACATGATGATAATATGTCTTTAACTTTTTTAGGAAATATACAGGAAGAGTATGGCTAGGTCAAATGGAATTTCTACTTTTAGTTTTTTGAGGAAATCTTCATGCTGATTTCCATAGTGACTGTACTAGTTTACATTCTCACCACCAGTGTAGAAAGGTTTCCTTTTCTCCACATTCTTAAAAGCATTTGTCGCTTTTTGGATTCTTGATGATAGCCATTCTGACTAGAGTAAGATGGAATTTCAGAGTTATTTTGATTTGCATTTCAACCCATCCCCTAGTGAACATTTTTTTCATGTACTTACTGGCCACTTGTACTTCTTCTTTTGAGAAGTGTCTATTCAGTTCATCTGCTGTTATTTTGATTGGGTCATTTGTCTTAAGAAGAGGATTAGGTTCTTTGAGTTCTTTATATAGTCTGGATAGTAACCCGTTATCAAAAGAGTAGCTTTTTTTCTCATTCTGTGTGTTGTCTCTTCACTCTGTTGATTGTTTCCTTTGCCATACAGAAGTTTTAAAATTTGACACAATCTCACTTGTAGATCCTTGGTATTATTTCCTGTGCTAGTAGATTTCTATTCAGAAAGTCCTTTCCTGTGGCTATGGCTTCAAGTGTTTCCCCTTAGTTATCTTCCAGCAGATTCAAAGTTTCTATTTTTATATTTAAGTCTTTGATCCATTTTGATTTGATTTTACTCTAGGGTGCCAGATACAGATCTGGTTTCCATCTACTGCATGTGGATAACCAGTTTTCCCAGCGCCACCTTGAGGCTGTATTTTCTCCAGCATATGTTTTTGGCCCCTTTGTCAAAAATCAGATGGCCCTGAGTGCATGAGGTTACTTTTGTGTCTTCTGTCCTCGTCCACTAATGACCACCTTCTTGATGTGTCTTCATGTGGTCTCCTCTGTGTGTGCATCCCTCACGTGTCTTGGTGTGCAGATTTCCTCTTCTTTAGAAGGATGCTGATCAGATTGCTTTAGGGCCCATCCTAATGGCCTCATTTTCGGTTAGTGACATCCCTAAAAGTTCTGAATCCAAATACAGTCAGACTCTGATGTCCTGCTGATTACAGCATGAATTTTAGGGAATGTAATTCAATTACTACAAGGTAATGATAAAGGAAAACAAGTTTAGAAGCTAAAGCCATAGTCCAGGCAAGAGAAGATGTTGGACCAGGGTGATAGATAGAAAAATATGAAAAATGATATACAAGTATGAGAAATGGTCAGATTCTGAAACTATCTTACAGGAAGTATAGGACTTGTGGATGGATTGGATGTATGGTAGGAAGAAGAAAGAAAAGAGTCAAGGATGGTTTCTTTTCTTTTCTTTTCTTTTTGCCTGATATGATGTTTAACTGTGACATGCCAACTTGACTTAAGTAGGAACTGCCTAGCACATTAGTAAAACTGAGTGTGTCTGTGGATGATATACATGTAGGGTGAAAAAAAAAATAGGAACAATCCAACCCAAATGTGGGTTGCATCAGCCAATAGGCTTGTAGCTTGGGTGGAATACAAAGGGAAAGAAGAAGGATGTCTTCTCTTTTTTCTTCTTGGGAGGAGCTCTGGTCAGTACCATTACCTTTGAAAATCAGTCTCCAGTTCCTTCAGTTTCTAGTGTAGACTCTTAAGTCTTCCAGTGTGAATTCTTTGGTTTTTCCAACCTGTACTCTCATCAGCCTCTGCAGTGAGCCCCAGGCCTTCACATTCTTCTACCCCAGATTCTCAAGGCAGCCATGGGATTCTTCTGCTTCTGCTCCTGTTAGGCTGACCTAGTTAATCCTATATGTGGTTGTGTGTGTGTGTGTGTGTGTGTGTGTGTTTATATTAAATCTTTTCCTCTGATGAACCCTAATTTACCTGTGCCTCTGGAAGCATGATGTTGGGGAATGGGGAAAACCAAAGGAGGAAAAAATTTAGGTGACACAACATTGCAAACAAGGAGTTCAGTTTGGGACACAAAGTTTTAACGCCTATTAAGCATCTTAGTGGAAATTTTGAGTAGCCAATTACATATGCCCATTTGGAGTTTAGGGAAACAGCAGGGTTTATTGACTTAGAAATATTCTTTTCTCATTCCTATGATTCCTTTTTTTAAATAAAAGTTTTATTGAAACATAATTTGCATACCATAGATTTACCCTTGTAAAGTGTACAATTTGTTAGGCTTTGGTATGTTTACAAAATCATGCAAAAGTCAGCAATGTCTAATTTCAGAACATTTTTATCACCCCAAAAAGGAATCCCATACCTGTTAGCTATTACTGCTCAATTCTCTCTCCCTCCAAACTCCTGGTAGCTATTAATCCACTTTCTTTCTCTATTTGCCTTTTATGGACATTTCTTACAAAATGGAATCGTGCAATATGTGGTCATTTGCTTTTGATTTGTTTCACTGAGCATAATGTTCTCAAGGCCCACTCATGAGTATCAGTTCTCCATTCCTTTTTATACCTGAATAATATTCCATTGTATGGATGCACTGTATTTTGTTTATACATTCATTCACTGGTGGATCTTTGGGTTGTTTCCACTCAAGGCTACTATGAATGATGCTGCTCTGACTACTCATATACAAGTTTTTGTGTGAACATGTGTTTCCAGTTCTCTTGAGTATACTTAGGAGTGGAATGCTGGGTCATAGGGTAACCGCATTTAACATTTTCAAGAACTGCCAAACTTTTCTGAAACAGCTGTACCATTTTACATTTTCACCAGCTATGCATAAATTTTAGTTTCTCCTACAAGCCTTATAATTTTTTTTTCATACTAGGGCTTGCACCTTCCTTTATTTAAATTTTAAGGTGGGGTCTCACTGAGACACTAGCTTTCCTTGGCTGGGCTTCAGCTTGTGGGCCTCTTGCCTCAGCCAGCCAGAGTGCTGGGATTACAGGTGTGCACCACCATGTCTGTCTGGCTTGCCTATCTTTGTAATTATAGTCCTCTTGTGAGTGTGAAGTGGTCTCTCATTCGGGTTTTTTTTTTTTTTTTTTTGCATTTTCCTTTTGACTAATGATGCAGAGAATTTTTCATGTGTGCCAGTTGGCCTCTTGTGTATCCACTTTGGAAAAATATATTCAAATTCTTTGCCCATTTTAAAATTTGGTTTATTGTTGAGTTGTAAGAGTTCCTGATATGCTCTGGATATTAATCCCTCTCTAAATATGAGTCACAAATATTTTCTCCTATTCTATAGATTGTCTTTTCCTTTTATA
Source organism: Dasyprocta punctata (assembly GCA_004363535.1). Classification (NCBI taxonomy): domain Eukaryota; kingdom Metazoa; phylum Chordata; class Mammalia; order Rodentia; family Dasyproctidae; genus Dasyprocta; species Dasyprocta punctata. The sequence continues at coordinate 195,586 of RJWM01000454.1, forward strand.
TCTTTTCTTGAGATTGGTATCTCTTTGTTGTTCAGTCTGGCATTGAACTTGCTATCCTCCTGTTTCGGCATCTGAGTAGCTCAGATTATATGCTATTTTCCCTTTATTCATTGTGTCTTTTGAAGCATAAGAGTTTTTAATTTTGATAACCTGTCATATAAATTTGAGAGCTATCAATATATTGCTGCTATTCAAAGCCACAAGATTCAGTGAGATCCACCAGGAAGTTAAGGAATGGAAGAATCAAAGACTGAACCCAAGATTGCTTTTCCCTCAGAGACCCAAGATGTGGAAAGACAGTAACAAAGGAGACAAAAAAGGCTCTACCCTCTTTTCCTCTTTTCTCTGTTTTTAAGGACTTCTCCCTTTTCAGAGTAGCAATAAAAAATTCAAAATTCTTGTTCATTTTTTTAGGCAGTACAATTTTGACCCCGTTTCAATTCTTTTCTCCAAAGCCACACAGATGCCAGGAGCCTTGCCCATGCCAGTGAGGAGGGCTGGAATGGACAAGGCCCTTTAGTAAACCAATGCCAAGATAGCATTAGAAGCATCATAGATTTATTGGATGTAGCTTCAGTGAGAAATAAAGGGGAAAGAAGCGGGAGTAGTCAGAGAGAGGCTTCAGACTGCATGGAAACCATGACCCCTGTGAAAGGAGAGGGAGAAGGAAGGATTGGGTAGGAAGAGCTCCAGACCACAGTGTACTTCTGAGAACCTATTGGCAAGTTCACAGGGCTTACAGCACATAAAAAGGTTCATGTAGCCAGAAAAGACCTGGCTCTGATATGTTTGCATGTTCACTGCTGCTGGCTGGAAGCAGCCTAAGGAGAGTGGGGCCTTCTCTTGGGCACTGAGGAGGACCATAAAGGTGCGGTCGCTGGGGACTGTCAGCTAACTGCAGGCCTCCCAACAGATGCATTCTTAGACGGACACGTGCATCCCCATGTCTTCAACAACCCATCCCGCATGCTTAAAAATCATGCTCATAGATACTCATGAAAGCAGCTCCCTCATGATTTAGACAAGTTTCTCTTCCTTGGGTGGAAATTATAAGGAATTAGAACAAACCACAGCCCCCATGGCTGCAGTAGGTCTCAGGGCATCTGTTGGGACTTATTCACTCCATCTCACTATCCATGCACATTTTCCCCATCTTGAACCATCACCTCTTCAGACCTTTATGGCTTCCCTGGCAATGCGACTCAAACCCTCATTCTCAAGAGGTCCGAGCCTCAGTCTTCTCAATGGGCTAACTGTACCTATGTATGTGTCACGTGGGTTCTGCGTGCATGCCTCGACACCCCTCGACACCTTGTTACGTCCAAGAAGCCATACTTCCTTTTGCCGCTCAGAGTCCATTACCTCTGCCAAGGTTGACTTCTTGCCTGCCAGCCCTTAGCCACAAAGAATCCAAAGCTCCCTGGCAGCAGCTGAAGCCTATGGTTCAGTAGGGCCCTTGCTGTGTCATTTGGCAGAAGATACTCCCCTTGTGAGCTGGAACCACTAACCCTGCAAAACCCAGAGTTGTTGGGACAGGAAATACAAAGTCCCTCAGTGGGTCAGTAGGAGTGATGATAGATGGGGTCACTCTGGCTTTCACTGCTTGGTTCTCTGGCCAAGGGATTAATCCTATTGTGACATAGTAGGTTGTCATAGGGACACAGTGACATATTGAGCTCTCTGATTTAATGCCTACGATGAATCTGAAGCATAGCGCTCCTCCCTCACCTGTGCCTGAGAAGGCCATCCCTACCCTGTGACGTTCACTGTACCTGGCTGGCACGCATTTGGGTGATGCAGCTAGCGGATTCCATGTTAAGGGGCTCACCTCTGCTATGAAGGGTCCCCAGTTCAGATGCTATTTTGGGTAGAAAAACAACTGGACTAGTTTTTCTGCAAGTCTCCAGGTAATGGCTGAGGATCTGTAAGCAAGAAAGGCAAATCCAACTTGTAGGGAATAATTCTCTGCATATATAAAGATGAATGGACAGATGGCCCTTCCAAGACAGAAAGAGTTCAGTGGAGACAATTTGCCATCAAGCAGCCCTGTCTTCGTGAGGAATACTGCCACGCTGAGGACTGTATTAGTTGCCTAGGGCTGCAGTAACAAAGATTCACAGACAAAGTGGCATAAATAACAGAGATTTATTGTCTCATGGTTCTTAAGGCTAGAAGTCCAGGAGCAAATGTATCAACAGAGTTGGTTCTTTCTGAGTGCCATGAATCTATTGCAGGCCTCTCTCCTTGGCTCATAGACAGTTGTCTTCTCCCTCTTTTACTTTGTCTTCCATTTGTATGTGTCTGTGCCCAAACTTCCTTTTAAAGGATGCTAATCACATTGAATTAGACTTAATCACCTCTTTAAACACCTTGTCTCTGAATGCAGTCATATTCTGATGTATTGAGAATTAGGACTTCAACATAAAATTTAGTGAGATATAATTCAGTGCATATTATAGGCTCAGGACTGGTCTTTGTTGCTTCCCAATTGAACATTCAAAGGTAGCAGTAACTAGATCAATCATAATAAGTTAGAATCCTTGGTGTTTGACTCACACATCTCTGAGCCGCCTTCGCTGCTAACAAGGTTACTCATGCATCTGCCCATCATGCACGTGGAGTCATTATGCCTACTTGGTTATTCAGTGTCTCTCCCATGGTGGATGTGCTCATGTGAACATTAAAATGTTATACACATTTTTACTTTGTGTCCACTCCCATTTGTCCACACGTATCTCTGCCCTGGTCCCCTTCATCTCTGATCTCCCAGGTTACTGATCAGATAACCCAGCCAGGGATTCCTGTCCATAAATCTATGGCCTCATCAGATCATCGCTTTTCCTTTTATGCAGAGTAGATGACTGTATGTATCACTTTCAGCTCTGTCCATTGGGAAGATTATTCACCTCCAGGTTTTAAGGGCCACTCCTGTCCAGCCATTCACAAGGCTCACTAGAGCCTACTCCTCCTTCAGCTGATTGTAAGGACTTCTTTCCCTCGTACCTATAAGACATAGATACAAGTTGGGGGAGGGACACTCGTGCCACTCTGTGGTCACCTGAACGTCTAGACTACCTGTTTGTGTAACTTGATCCCAAACATGTTATTTCCAACTTTCAACGTAGTAATTCTGGGCTCATTCAACTTTGTGACTTGATGAATCCAATAGAACCCAACCCATAATAGGTGGTTTTAGATATATGAAACCCATATGTACCCCCATGGCCATGTGAGCTGCCTCTATTAGGACTCAGTAACCTATCATGAGTAGTTTCTCCAACAGAATATACTGTACTTGTCTGCTGTGGATGGCATGGTATTGCTCTAGGATCCCAGGGCTGCATCATGATCCTTCCGCTGGGGCTTATGCAATGTATCTTTTACCTTCAGGGGATTGCCAGTCACACCCTGATCAGTGGCAGTCCCTGAATCTTTATAGCATTCACCTTCCACTCTGCAGGGTGCATTTGACTCCCCAAGATTTCCCATGTTTAGCCACTGCTTGTTCATTCTGCATGATGTCATCAATAGAATGCATCAGTGTGATGTACGGAGTGCAGATTTCTGTGGATTGTGTTGGGGGGATTGAGACACCATATAGCTATGTAGTTCAGGCTGGCCTCAAATTCACAGCAACCCTCCTGCTTCAGCCTCCCAAGTGCTGGGAATACAGGTATGTGCCACTATGCCCAGCCATGTGGACTATATTATGACTGAAAATAGGGGAGCAGAAAGAGCATGGAGGCAAAGCTATAAATAAATGTTGTCAGGGTTTTGATAAAGCCAACTACTTTGGATTCTGTCTAAATCAGAATGGAAAAGAACACACTCACCCAATCCATGGCTACACACTTTCTGTGTACACCCAGCTATCCTAATCTATTGCAGCAGAAGGGCCCCACCCAGCACCACAGCTGTGGTCAGGACAACTTCATGGCAGAGCTTGTGGGAACTGTGGTCACCCTCCAGGGTCTGCCTGGGCTCTGTAGGGACCTGACAGGGAGATTCAATGAAGACAGGAGAAAGGCCATCCGTCTTCTCTCTCTGAGGCTTTTATTTATTTATTTTTTATTTTAAAGAGAGACAAACAGAAAAATCAAGAAGCAAACAATTAAAACAACAACAACAAAAGAAAAATGACAGTGACAACAACAACAAACAATGGTGATATAGGATTTCAAAACAAGATAATAGGAATTTAACAATGGTTGTTATATTGCATATTGTTATCCTCAGATTAATTGCTCAGGCTATGAGATACAGGTATGCAAGATTGATCAAACAATATTCTTTCCCTTTTACTCTATCTATTGTAACTTTTGGATCTTATTTACTCTTTCAGTTTTTTACACTAGCAGGACAATATGGTGTTTACACGTGCAAGTCTGATTTATTTCACTTATGAGTACGGTTTCTAGTTGCATCCATTTACCTATAAAAGCCTCAAGTTTATCATTCTTTTCTCTTAGGCTCTTAATGCAGCTATTGTCTGACCTCAGAGAACAGCCACCACTTCTTGGTGGAGCTCGTACCCCTGACGGTCACACTTTGGTTAATGGCGTATCTGGACCCCAAGATAGAACTTGATCATCTGGCCTCATGTAATGTATCCACTACAACCTTCTTACTTCCTTTAGTATCTTTATTCCTGCGTGGACTACTTTTCAGAGCAAGTCAGTCATTTTTACTTTGTTTTTTGAATTTTATTTTGTAAATGTATTTCATTTTTTGTTCCTATCCATGAACTTTCCGTAGTATAAATTTTGATCTGTTTACTTATTTTTAAGTAATATCTTTAAAAAGGCTTTTTTATTAGTATATGTTTGTAGTACATAATGATTACAATCATTTTGGGAAATTGGTACATGTATATAACACATCTTAATTCTTTTATTCAACCTTTTCCTCTCCCCTTCTACCTCCTGTTACCTCTGGGTCCCAATTCCTTTTACAAAAAACTGTATCTCCCTGTTTCCTATTATTGATCTTTTATTTTGCCCTTGAATTTATTTCCATTTTGAGTTTTTCTCTGGACCATCAATTTCTTTAGGTTTCTAGGAGCTACTGGGTTTCCTGTTGATTGCTGTGGAACAAATTCCCTAAAACCTCACATTATCACTTGAGTCAGGTTAGGAGCTGCGTAGCTGAATGGTCACATCTGCCAGTCAGTTCCCTACGGAGCCCAGGCAGACCCCGGAGCGTGACTGCCGTCCCCGCGTTGACTGGGGCTGGAGGGCTTCTTTGCAAGAAAGATCACTTTCATGGCCGGCAGCTTTGTTGTCAGCTCTGATGCCTAGGTCCTCCTCCACATGGCCTCTCAGCTTCCCGGACCTCCCTTCTTCACTTGACTTCTCCAACAAGACAGCCTAGATTTCTTGGGTTAGAGAGATGGACACAGATTCAGAGACAGACAGACCCTAGGATTTAAACCAATCTAATTATGGGAGTGACACTATATTACCTCTGCAGTATTCTAAGTGTTAAAAAGCGAGTCCAGTAGTCCAACCCACATCCAGTGGCACGGGGTTATACAAGGACACGAATCTCAGGATGCAGAAGTCACTGGGCATCTTTGAGGCTCTCTGCTGTAGCTACTGTTGTAGTCAAGGTTTACAAGGACACATAACTTACAAGGTTGTTTTGTAATATTCACCCAAAGAGTCAAGTGCAAGAATGAGGGAGATCTGTCCACCCTAGAGACCCAAAGAGTCCAACTGAGCCGAGTGTGGTGGTCCACTCATGTAATCCCAGCACTTGGGAGGCTGAGGCAGGAGGATTGTTGTGAGTTACCAAGTGAGCTCAAGGCCAGCCTGAACTGCACAGTGAGACTCTGTCTCAAAAAGACAAAAATCAAACAAACAAGAATCCATCTGAGGGCTTAGATCCCATGGCACTGTCCTCCACAAGTTCAACTAGAGACTTACAACTCATGACAATGTTTCATGCAAGTCTATATCAAGGATCTGCACTGGAAACGCCAAGAGGTCAGTGGTGAAAGCTACAAAGTCTGAGCCAGTGGGATGAAGGATCTGTGCCAGCAGCCTGAGGGATCTGCACTGGAGCCAGGAAGTGACACTCAAAGTAAGGACCAGAGCTCCTCCAAAGAGAACCATGGTCATCCTCAGCAAAATCGAGTACCCACGCTCCTCTGATGATGAGAACAGCCCAGTTCATATCAGGAGAGCCAGCGTGACAAGCTTCTCAAGGAGAATCAACAGCACACCATCTTCCCTGCCAGTTCTCCTTTTATGCCATTGGCAACAATCCTCTCAGGTGGGTCTTCCACACCCAAAAGCATGCTGACTCAGTTCAGTTGGGTGTTCCAAATTGACTGTAGCCAGTTTACTCTAAGAGCCCTCAACAGGATGCTAAATCCCATATCCCATGAAAGCGCCCCAACGCACTGAATTCTTGCTTATTCAGTTCTAAAACCTTGTCTGGGGCTGTCTCTGGCAGCTGTGAGGTACAAAGCCCCTCATAGGGTATTAGGGGTCATTCCCTAAGATACTAAAAAGCTCAGAGCATCCACCCAGGTGCCCATCCTGCACTTCAGAGCCCAGGTTTCCAAACCAGGGTCTTGGCCTTAGTGAAATGCATCAGCCCAGGCTCGGGGGCTAGATGCTTTTGGAGCTAGCAGTGCTAATATTCAAGTGCTGTAGGTGATCCTCAGTTCTGCTAGCTCTTCCCCTGAAGGTAAACTCTAAAAAAAAGCCCTCTCATATTTAATCCATAACTGTTAACTATTTGTTAATGACTCATTTTTTACCCCCTCTGGAGAACTTCAAGACTATGTGGCAAAAACCATCAACCCTTTGTTTTTAGATACCACCTCCCCTAGTATCTTCCAAATGGGAGATTTGTCCCTTCCACCAGTGTCTCCCCAGGCCATCGCCAGGAAACGCTAGTAATTAGGCTGCCACCTTCACCAGGGACTCTGGGCGCCCCAGGCTTCTGAGATGTCTGCTGTGCCTCTCTCTTGGTGAGTGAGGCCGTCCCAGGCCCCATCTCTCTCCCTGTTTTCTCCAACCATTCCTGTGCTAGTTTGGGTTTTCTGAGAAGCAGGTGCCAGGAGTAACGTCCCTTTCCCATTTCCCATGATGTGGGAAAGGAGGGGAGCAGGCTTGATCAGGGAGAGTCTTCAGATTTTTCACAGAACTGTTACCTCTGGTGGGAGATGTTGACTTCGGAGAGAATCAGCTGGGAAGAGAGTTTCAGTCAGGCTGTTGGAGAGTCCCGGCACTGTAGCTAGAGGTTTCTTGCCTGAGGGCCTTGTGTACTCCGTCATTCTTGGGAGCAGCTCCAGAAAGTAAGGCCTGGGTACAAATACCATGGGGAGTGTAGAGGGCCTGTCAGTCATCTGCCCCAACCCAGCCCCTCGGAGGAGAGGATTCAATGTCCTACATCACCAAGTGTCTAAATTCAAGGCTCCTTCTGCCTTGGAAGGTCACCCAAATACCCCATCAGGATCACCCCTTCTCCTGCCATTGTTGGTGCTGGATACAAACAGGCTTGGCCTCAGGAATGGACACTGAGAGCACACAGAGATATGGAGACAGGGGGCATGCAAAGCATCCTTTACACTTCTGTCCAGGATGTACTGCTCGGGTCAGAAAGCCTGGGGCACTGAAGGTCCCTCAGCTGCCACATGGCTTCCTTAGTGTGGAGTCTCAAGTCAGAGAGTATACTGTGAATTGAGGGACTTACAGGTGTGTCCCTGCCTTGATTTTGTGGGCTGAGCCTCCGCCATTGGAGTCACTCCTTTGCCTAGAACACAATCTTCTCTGGGCTTTTCTTTTTAAACTGTTCTTCACTGTCCTCCCCATCCTGCCTTTGTTTGCCAAGAACAAGAGTGTAACATCACAAATATTCCCAGATGAACTCTTTCTCTTGTCCTTTCCTCAATCCCAGGAATATCTCTGGGCAACAGGAATGCACTGGAGGTGCACAAAAGGGCCGGGGCAGAGGGGACGACCCTGAAGGCAACTGCTCTCAAGCAAATGAGATTGCTGACCCCCCTAACCCTCCAGAACAACTGATTGCAGGCTTCTGTAAGTTTGCCTGTCTGTAGATTTTCTAGGAAGAGATTTTTGTGTTTTTGAGGCAAAAAAATAACCTTTACTGTCATGCAAAAGGGGATCAAGAAGGGAATGAAATTAAGCGGTGTCTCCGTCCCCTTGAGCATGCCCAGTAGGTATTGAATGGAGGAGAAGAGGTATTGTGGCCTCTGTGGGGTGAAAACCATGCCAGCCCAAAGCGCTGAAGGAGAGCTGTGCTCTCTTTCCTTCCCACCCTGCAGTTCTGCAGAGCATTGCTCCCTGATTCTCCCAGAGTGGCTGGAGAGCCGTGGTTGGTCCCTTCCACAAACAGGCTGGTGGTGCTGGCTCATGTCTAGCTGTAGGACAAAGCTGATATGCAAAGAGCCTGCCTGTGGTTGGTCTTTGACCAGGAATTCCTCACAAAGCTCACAAGCAGAAGGTGTAAGAATAGAAATGTGTGTCTCAAAGGGACTGACGACCTGCAGCGTGTGAACCTACTCACCGCGGATCAGGTTGCCAGCATCCTTGGCCTTGCCTTTTAAATCTGATGATAGGTAGATAGGCATAGATAGACGATGAGTGGATGGATACATAGATAGACAGACAGACAGATACACTAGATAAATCTTTTCTCATAACATTGTTTAAGACGCCAGGAAACCAGAAGTGAAAAATGTTCAGGCCAGGTCTGGCATCTTAAGGTCTACTAGAAAGCTGCTGTCTGTGTAGTGTATCTGTGGTGGGTACTGGAGCAGCAGAGATATGCTGTTTCCCAAACTCAGATGTCTGAAATGTTTGAATACTTCATTATTTAAAAAATATTCAAGTGAAGTACAACTATAACCACTATTCTATCACGCTTTCAGGATACTCAATCTCAGTTGTTATTCCAACTCCTTTACCTTTCAGCTTTTTCGGGGTACCTGGACATGGAGTGACCTTGTAGTTGACTGGCTCAGCAACCTGAATGCAGCACCTCTATACCTCCAGTGTACCATACTCTTGGGCCCAGCTCCTGGGCCTAGGATCTGCCTCCCTAAGCCCACCTGAGGCTCTTTCCCTTTTGTCCATCTTGCAACTCTCCACGTTCCACACTATTCCTGGGATCTCCAGATCTGAGCAGATCTCCCTCTGCTGGACAAAACTCTGTCCCTCCCTTCCCAGGGCAGGACCTCACCCTGCAGGCCCTCCCTGTATTCCCAGCATCACTTCCTTGACTTGGTGAGGTCTTTTGTGTTTGTTTTTTTCAGACAGGGTCTGTAATGTCTTCATGAAGGACAAAAGGACAGGTCGGCTACAGCCAACTTCTGCTTTTAACTCTGGATCACAAACTCCTCTGAGGGAGGATGTCCGTAAGAGTGACATGCACATTTACAGTTGGGTACTGAGAAGCTGCTTGCAGACATTCGGGCAGGAGTGGCCCAGGCGGAGGGACAGCCCTGCATCCACGGCCTGTTCTGCAATCATGAGCAAGATGGTGATGTAAGAGGAGGCCAGAGAAGCAACCAGTCAGAGGCCAGATCCTGCCCTTTGCGTCATGGCAAGGAGTTTGGATTTTATTTTTAATAGACTGAGAATCCCTTACAAAAGACTGAAAGCAGTATAGCAACGTAAATCTCATTTACATTTCTAAAAGATAATTTTGACTGCTGGATAGAGAATGGTTTCTGCAGGGGCAAAAGTAGAAGCAGAAGCCTATTGGGGAAGCTGTCACCATCACGCGGGAGAAGCCTTGGCCCCTGCGCTTCAGTGGAGCAATGCCACTTCCAACCAGTCCTCTGCCACCAGGGGCGTTATTCTCATATTTACGATACTAGAGTACCAGGAAAAGCAGCGTGGCCTCCTTTCTACCTTTCTCCTGTCTACTAAGTATTTTAATTATACTCCTTCTTCTTTCACTTTTCTTTTCTTTTTCTTTCTTTCTGGTTTTTTTTTTTTGGTACCAGAAATTGAACCCAGAATTTTGCACTGCCAGGCAGGCACTTATGCTGCTGAGCTATACCCCCAGCCTTTATTTCCCTTTTTATTTAGGAATATATATATATATAGTTTTATTAAATTATTTTTAAATTTTCATTATTTTATTAGCCCATGATTTTGACATATAATGTTTACATTCATTGTGGGTATTTGCTGCCTCTACATGGCAGATCATAAATATTCTTGCTTCCCCTTAACCTCCCCTTCTCTCCTCTCTCTCTGTCTCCTGGACTCCTTCCCATTTACAAAAGATCTGTTCCCTTGTTTCCTTTTGTCCACCCTCTATTTTGTTTTTTGTACTTTGCCTCACTCAAATGAGAATGAAAGATACCATATAGTATTTCAACTTGTGTATCATTTCTTTCATTCAACATTATATTCTTTGACTTCTTGATGACCGCCATTTTTTTCGCACTTGCCAGACCAGCGCTTAAGCCATCGAACCAAACTCCCAGCACTAGTTTTTTGAGGCAGGGTCATGCTATGTAGCTCAGGCCGACCTTGCACTTGTGTTGTAGCCCAAGCTGGCCTTGAACTCACAACGCTCCTCCTACCTCAGCCTCTTGAGTGCTGGGATTAAAGGCATATGCCACTGTGCTCAAGAAAATATCAAATCTTAGTGTTGCTTTAATTTGCTTTTCTCTAATGACCAGAGATGTTGAACATTTTTTCATATATTTGTTGGCCATTTGTACTACTTCTTCTGAGACATGTTTATTCATTTTACTTGCCCATTTCTTGATTGGGTCTTTTATTTGGGGTAATCAATTTTTTTAGTTCTTTATATATCCTAGATAATAGTTCTCTGCCCAAGGAATAACTGGCAAAAATTTTCACTCCTTCTGTAGATTGACTCTTCACTCTACTAACTGATTCTATTGCTATGCAGAAGGTTTTTAATTTAATATAATTCCATTTGTTGATTCTTACTGTTATATCTTGTGCAACTGGAGTACTGTTCAGAAAGTTCTTGCCTACACCTATGACTTCAAATGTCTTATCTACTTCTTCCAGTAGGATCGATATTTCTGCTTCAATGTTTAGATCTTTGATCCATTTTGATTTTAGTTTAGTACATGGTGAGAGATATGAGTCCTGCTTCAATCTACTGCAAATAGCTAATTTTTCCAGCACCATTTGTTGAATAGGTTATCTTTCCTTTGATGAATATTTTTAGTCTCTTTGTTGAAGATCAAATGGCCGAATGTACCTGGGAATGTTTCTGTATCTTTGTTCTGTTTCATTGATCCACATGTTTGTTTTTCTTTGCCAACAGCATACCGTTTTTAATAATTGTTGCTTTGTATTATAACTTGAGTCAGGTATTGTATTGCTTCCTGCTTTGCTGTTGTTGAGCAAGATTGCTTTTACTGTTCTGGGTCTGTTCTGGTTCCACATGAATTTTAGAATTGTTTTGTCTAGTTCTGTGAAGAATGCTGTTGGTATTTTGATTGAGATTGCATTGAATATGTATAACAGTTTTGGAAGTGTGGCCATTTGGATAGTATTGGTTCTGCCTATCCAGGAGCAGAGAACATCTTTCCATTTTCTAACATCCTCTTCAGTCTCATTTTTCAGAGTACAGTAGTTTTCATTGTAGTGTCTTTTACTTCCTTAGTTAGGTTAATTCCTAGATATTTAATGCTTTTGATGCTATTGTGAATGGTGCTGTTTTTATAATTTCTTTCCCACTGAGTTAACTATTGGTGTATACAAATGCTATTGAGTTTTGTGTGTTGATTTTGTATCATGACTGAAATTGGTTATTAATTCTAAGAGTTTTCTGGTGGGATTCTTTGGGTCCTCTACATAGACTATCATTTCATTTGCAAATAATAATTTAACTTCTTCCTTTCTTATATGTATCCCTTTTATTTCTTTCTTTTGCCTAATTACTGTGGCTAATGTTTTGAGTACTATGTTAAATGGAAGTGGGGCTAGTGAGCAGCTTTGTCTTGTTTCTGATTTTAGAGGGAATGCTTTCAGCTTTTCTCCATTTAGTATGAGATTGGCTGTTGGTTTGTCATAAGTGACTTTTATCAAATGCAGGTATGGTCCTTATATATCTGTTTTCAAAAGGGTTTTTAATCATAAAGCAGTGCTGGATTTTGTCAAAAACCCTTTCTGCATCTATAGAAATGATTGTGTGATGTTTGTCCTTACTTTTGTTTATATGGTGTATTACTTTTACTGATTTGCATATGTGGAACCATCCTTGCAACTCTGGGATAAAACCTACTTGGTCATGAAGTATGATCTTTTTGATGAAGTGTTGCTTTCTAGTTGCTAACATCTTGCTTGGATTTTTGCATCTATGTTCACTAAAAAGATTGCCTGCAGTTTTTTTTTATAATTGAGTCTTTGTCTGGTTTTGGAATTAGAGTGATGCTGGATTCCAGAAATGAGTTTGGAAGCATTCTTTTTCTCTCGTAAATATATAGTTTCCTATTGAATTATTTTAAATATTATGCTCTGCCTTTGTTATAATAATTTGTGTTTATGAGTAAAAGTTTATTCTTAGGATAGACTCTTTGTGTTTTTTGATCTCCCATTTCTGTTTGATGTTTCAGAAGCTGGCTCATTCTTCCTCCTTAGGATGGTTAATTTTGTGTCAAATTGACTGGGCCATGGGATGCACAGGTAGTTGGTAAAACATTGCTTCTGAGTATGGCTGTGAGGTGTGTACAGAAGAGATGAGCATCTGAATCAGGAGACAGGAATGCTGACTGCCCTCCCCTCTGTGGGTAGGCATCTTCCAATCTGTTGAGAACGCACATAGAACAAAAAGGCAGAAGAAGGGTACGTTTCTCTCTTGGGCTGGGACATCCAACATCTTGTGCCCTCTAATGTCAGAGCAGCTGTCTTAGTTTTTAAAGTCCAAGATTACACCAGAGGCATCTCCCTACCTCCCTACCTGGATTTCTCACCCACCCCTCAACTCAGAATTTTGGCCTTGTTCTAGGACTGTTGACTGTACTGAGTCTCTGGCCTTTGGATTAAAATTGAATTAAACCAGCTTTTCAGGTCCTCCAGCTTGTAGGCTGTGTATTGTGCGAACATAATGTGCCCTCCGTAATCATGTGAGCCAATTTCCATGTTACGGGTATGGTCCTGTGTCCCCCCAAAGCCTCATGTAATCATGGACGGGACTGAGTCTGGTGTTCATATTTGGTTTGTTGTCTAGCGCTGGGATTGGCGATGTGAGTGCTGCCCCCACCCAGGGGTGGAGCTGATGTACAGTGTAAGAGCAGGAAGAAGTCATGTTCTTGCTCTCTCGCAGTTCATGCCTTGCTGTTTGGTGGCCACCATGAATGGCTGCCCTGCCATGCCGCCATGCCTTGCAGCCAGCTGAATATGGACTGAAACCTTCAAGAACTGTAAGAAATAAACCTTTCCTTCCCTAATTTTGGGTGTCAGGTATCCTGTCTCAGCAATGAGTAAAAAGTAACTAAGACATCCCATAACAAAATTCCTCTTATATATCTATATGTATCCTATTGGTTCTGTGTCTTTGGGGAACCCTAATATATACCTCTTCTTTCTTCTTTTATTTTCTTGTAAGTATTGGATTCACTCAAGCCCTGTCTTTGTCACCATCTTTGTGTCAATTCCTCTTCATACCTTCTGCTGTGCTGTAGTGAGGAAGGGTATCATAAATTCAGCTACTATGAAATTATGAAAATTAATCATAATCATGCATTGCTTCAATACTTTTCTTTTTGGTCTTTTTTGAGACAGGGTTTCACTATACAGTTCAGGTTGACCTTGAACTCACTTTGTAGACCAGGCTGGCCTTGAACTTTCAGTGATCCTCCTGCCTCAGCTGGGATTGCAGGCTTATGTCACCACCCCTGACATGCTTAAACACTTCATATGTGTCAGGCACCATGCTAACATTTGTCTCATTTAAATTTCCTAGCAATCTTGTGAAAGGAGTACTTCTATTGTCTCATTTTGCAGATGAAGACAACATCTGGGAAATGAAGCATTTCTCAAGGTCAATGCTAGAGTTAGTGGCAGAGCCAACACTGAGACTCTGGCTGCATGAGTGCAAGCTGTGTTCCCGATTGACCTCATCCCTTCCTGCCCCAGTGGTTGGTTTTTTTTAAACCTTGGTCAACTCATTTCCAACAGAGAAGAATGTGGAGCTCTGTGAGTGTAGACTGCAAGTGCATTCTCTGCACCCCAGTAAACAGCATGCAAACTCAACTTCAAGTGCAAACAAGCGTCTATTTGTTTTCTGAATCAATCAGGCATTTTCTGTAATGGGTCCATGGCTCCTCGAGTAAGACAGGATCTTGATTGAATGTGATGTGACTGCTACTCCAGATTTGTGCTTACACATGTGGATACGCTGGAGCCTGCAGGGCACTGAGATGCAGACTAGCAATGACTCCCGCCCACCATACCTCCTCTCCAAGAACACAGACCTAGAGTAGCAACTGAGCCAGTCCTGGCTTAGTGACTTTATTTATTCTCATGCCTAGACTTTGTTAATAACACTTGGCCATCACATACACACACTAAATACAATTAAGATGTACTGGAAAATGTGTGTAACTTCTACATAGGAAGTTGAAAATAAAAAAATTGCCACCTGGATTTTTTTTATGTCTTCTTACACAATAAGACAGCCTCTCAAGACAGCACATTTAGGGGGCAGCTTGGCAGTCATCAGCAGCAGCTTGCTTCCTCTCCATCCTTCCTACTCCCAGATGCAGAGTCCAGCTGTGGCTTATGTAGAGCAGAAGATCGGCGAACACACGAGGAACCTCAGGCTGTGCCCTCCTCGTTCTCTGACTCTCTCTCTCTGCTCACAGGCTGGCACATTTGTAGGTCATTCTCTGTACAGACAGCCCTCCCACTGTTTGATGTATTTTGTGAAGGCCAGGAGAGCTTTGTAAGGAAGGCAAATAAGGAGGTAGTAAGCACAAGCCCCCCACTAACTGCTAGCCATCACTAGCACTGTATCAGTAAGATCCCTCGTGCCTTCTCTGCTGCTTATCTTCTTGATGCCTAGAAGCATGCTGAGTACACAACATACAACAGATATTTATTAAATACAAGGGCTGGGGATTAGCTCAGTGGGAGGATACTTGCTTAGCATGATGAGCAAGTCCTTATGTTCAATGCCTAGGACTGCACTAAAATAAAATACCCATCAGTGTTTCTCAAACTTCATTTCCTTATTACTTTTGCATATTTGTATACCAATCATGCTATTATCTTTTCCAGCATATTTTAAGCCAGTCGATCATCTCTTGTTACAATTTGAATAAAATTGATTATATATTCCTACCACAATTTGAAAACCAGAATCTTAAACATTAAGTAGGGGAGAGCTTTAAACCTTAATTTGTAATTATTAAAATAAAAAACAAGGGTGACTATGAACCACCTAAAAAGTTCTTTTCTGTACACTGTGAAGTAGGACACTGACATCTGAGCCTCACTCGAAGTCATAGTAGAGGCTTCTGGTGCCCTATAACCCTCACTGCTTCTTTGTGCTCTGTGCAGTTCTGACAGCCACAACCTGCACCTCTGCACCTGAGGGGCTTTCTTGGTACTGCAGAAGCCTCCTCTTCTCTCTTTGTAGGCTAGCAGGGAATTAAGAAGCCTGAGAGTACCCTCAGCTGGTGACAGATGGGAATTGGTGTGTGTCTCCAGCTCTCTGCCCCTCTAATGGGATGCTTCAGATGCATGTCTGTCTCCAAAGCTTCTCCATGGGTTAAGCTCTAGGAATGTGCGCTAGTCTGTCCCAGTGATGCACACCTTCCTTTTCTCTTGCATCTCCCCAACTCTTTCTCTGTAGCATCACACCTTCCAAATGACCGACTCACACTCAAACTCTTATTCCAGGCCTGCTGCTGAGGAATTGAAACTAAGTCAGGGCTGCTTACAGGTCAGAATTAATGTTGCTTTTATACTCACAGATGAGGTTTGCATAACTGTGCGGTTTGTAAAACTGTGCATCAATCTGTGCAAATGTGTCAAATAAGAAGGGAGGAACAAGTACAACCACTTTTTGACAGATATTTTATTCAGGCTACATTTTCCCACAAAAGTAACAATTTGAAAATATTTTCCAGAAAAACCATTTTTGAACTAAACCCACATAGTTTCCAATAGTGATGGTTCTTTCCAATAAAAACAAATAACATGAGACAGAAGTTTTATTTCGCCAACCTCTTCCAGTGAAGAAAAGTCAGTATGCTTAGGGCCTGGGAAAAGTTGGTTTTAAATGCTAGGCTTAGGGAAAAGGTGATTATAAATGCAAATAAGTACTTTGAGATATTTCAAGGAGATAATGACCAAGCATTACTATCATCGTAACAGTGACCACGGTCAATGATTTTAAAATCTTCACAATTTTATCATTGTGCTCTCATTTAATTCAAGTCATTGTGTTTTCCTGCAAAAACAATCCAGGGAATAAAACAACAGCAAAAACAACTTGAATCAAAAGGGTGGGCTTACTTTGTTGATCTAATTGTTCTACTTATTTTCTACTTCATCTCTTTAGAGATTCCAACATTAATATGGTTTCTAGGGATTCCTAACTGGTGTTCGTTTGGTAGTACTGGGGGTTTAACTGAGGAATCCAGGGTTTCACACTGAATTATATCTCCAGCCCTTTTTTATTTTTTATTTTGAGGCAGGGTTTCACTAAGCTGCTAAGTTGCCCAAGCCAGTCTTGAACTTGTCATCATCATATGCCTACTTCCCAGAGTTCTGGAATTCTAGGCCTCCACACCATGCCTTGCTCTGCCTGCTTACTTGATATTTTTACTTATTTTTCAGCTACTGGTGGACTGCTTGCTGATGGGAATTTATTGGTTGCCACAAATATCTAGTTGTTTCGCTTTTTAGGTGCTGCAAATATAGCAGTGAACAAAAGAGGCAAAGACCTTACCTTCATGGAGCTTATAGACTAATGAGAAGTTTAAGCCATGTATCAAAAACAAATAATTATAAAGTATACATGCTATGATGGAAGAGGACATGTTTTGAGAGAGAAAGCAAGAAAGTACTTATTGATTTGGGTGGGGATTATCAAGTGGAGATTTTTTTCATCTTGGAGTACCAGAAACCTGATGAAAAGTAGCTTAAATAATTTAGAGTTTTTTCTTTTCCTTGGGTTATGAGAAGACTGGACATGAGGCAAGCAGGGTGATTATGGAAGCTCTTCAATGTCATCAGCACCCTATGTTCTTCTAGCTTTCTAATCTTGCACTGTTAGAATATGACCCTTGACCTCATGCCCATAAAAAGGCTGCTAGATCTCCATTCATCTTGTCATGGGTGATGAAGAAAGTCTAAGTGCCAATAACTAGCTTGCCTGTTAAACTGGCCTCCATCTTAGAGGAATTTTCCAGATCTTTTGATACAGGTCTCACTAAATTACCCAGTTGGACCTCAAACTTGTGTTCCTCCTACCTCAGCTTCCAAGTAGTTGGGATTACAGCTGTGCACCACTGTATTCAGCTTGTAGCTATGTTATGTGGCTACCCCCAGCTACGAGAGAGGTTAGGAAATATAATATTTTCTGGCAATGTCTCCACTGCCAACACAATTAGAATAATATTAGTAAGAAAGAGACAAGCACAAATCCTGGATAGACCACTCTGCCATGAGATAAGGGTCAAGGGAAGCAGCTTTGTGGAAGTGATGTTTAAACTAAGATCTGAAAACGAAGAATTAGCTACACCAAGTGCAGTGGGAGAGGTATTCTGGAAGAAGGAGTGGTAGTCTATGAAGGGGGAAAGGAGAGGAGGAGTGTGTGGAGCTTCCTAGTGTTGGTATCCCGTACTAAGCAACGTGGTACTATTGCAGCCCCTGCCTGGCTTCATATCGGGTGGTAGAAGGACTGTATGCAAATACTGAAAGAATGCTGAGCAGGGATATTAAGTGACTGTATTCAGAAAGAGAATATTAAATATCACCCCTCCTCCATGAGTCATCCCTTCCCACATATCTTCAGTTTTGAGCACTTAGTGCTTTTTCCACTGGAAGTATGAAGTGGTAATCCTCCTTCCTGCCAAACGTCTTGTCAGCTTTGTTCTGGATACTGGATAGAAGAAATCCTGTTTCCTGTCCTTTGTTTCCTGGCAGGAGCCTCTGATTCCACCCCTTCCTTGGGCTCACAGTGTCTATTTTCACCACAGGCTCCAGGGTCTGCAACAAGCCCACAATCGCTTTTCTCTTCCACAGTTATTTGTCACTTGCACAGAATTATCAAAGAGGAAAATGATTTCTCTCCCTGCTGTGGGATTTTTCCTCCTTGGATCACTTTCTTCCATTTGTCGTCCCTAGGTTCATTTCCCAGGAAGTGCAAAGGCAGGGAGAAATTAGCAGGTGTTGGGGACCTGGTTCTCTTGGGGCACATAGCAGAGCAGCACTGGCATTGGACCAGGAATGATGTCATGAAGTCACTGGCAATAAATCCAAGACGAGGAGAATTCCAGGGTTTACACCCAGAGTGTGAGAATTGAGATCTAATACTGTGGCCAGGGCGGGGCATAAAGTGTGCTCCTCTAAGAGAACACATTCCAATTTTGCATAATTTCTCCTGCTTCTGGGCTGGAAGCTTTTATGCAGTTTACCTGATCACGTTAAACTTTGGGAATTTTATCTTTAAAAAGAAGAGAATACTTCCTATCTCTAAAGGTTAATTTTATGTGCCAGCTTAACTGGGCTAAGGGATTCCCAGATAGCTGGTACAATGTTATTTCTGGGTGTCTCTACAAAGATATTTCTAGAAGAGATTGACATTTAAATCAGTAGACTGAGTAAAGATCTACTTCTACCACTTCATGCAGGCATCTTCCAGTCCACGGGAGGTCTGAAGGGAACAAAAAGTCACAGGAAGTGTGTTTGCTCTTTGCTGTAGCTGGGACCTCCAGCTCCTCCTGCCAGGACCACGGCCCTCCTGATTCCCAGACCCTTGACCTCAGACTGAGAGTTATGTTACCTCCCCTGTTCCTCAGACTTTTCAAGCTGAGCCTGAATTACACAACTGACTTTCCTGGTTCTGCCATGTAGACTTCATATTCAGGGACTTCTCATCTTCCATAATCACTTATGCTGTTTTCTAAAAATCCCCTCTTATGTATCTATATATATTCTATTTATTCTGTTTCTCTGGAGGACCCTAACTTATACATTATCTGATCAAGCTGTTGTGAGAATTCAGTAAAATGTGTGTATAAAGTGTAGGTCATAGTGATGAATAGTAAGATCTCAACAAATGATCATTATTACTAGACATAATAGGATTTAGAGCATATGTTTGTTATTAAAATATTTTATAATTAACCCAGTATGGTGGGACCTTCCTGTAATCCCAGGACTCTGGGGTGTAGAGGTAGGAGGATTGCAAATTTGAAGCCAGTTTGAGTAATTTAATTACTTAGCTAGACACTGCCCAAAAATAAAAAATAGTAATAGGCTGGGAATGTAGCTCAGTGCAAAGGCCCCGGGTTCAATCTCCCAAAAAAAAAAAAAAAATATATATATATATATAAAATATAGTTATATATTATATATATAATATAGATACATGTATAGTCAATTATAATTAATTTTAAGTTACTTTTATAGTTAATCATTCTGGTTGGAAGTATATTTATATATTTTGTGTAATTTTATATAATATCTATATAAATTATATGATTTTCATATAATATGCTTACATATAATTAGTTTTAATTATAATATATTCTATTGCAGCTCTAAGAAGAGAGTTTTTGGAAGACCACTGGTACCTTCATGAGGAACTGGTTTGGGACTAGATGATGCATATAAGATTGGCATCACATTTGAGCTCTTCCTTAATAGAGACTTGAGGCAATGAATAATAAACTCCTAGAGTGAGGCCTCCTTGGAAGGAATGATATTTCCCAAAATGTTCTCAGTTTGACGTCAGTCCTAATTCTCCAACCTTGCTGGAAAGCGCCTGAGGCTGGGGGGAGGCAACCTGCTCTGGATTCTCTCTAAGATGTCTCTTGATAGGTGAGAATTCCAGCTGGGAATACAGATTTAGGAGCTGTGTGTCTTGCTCCTGACATGGCATCAAAGAGCTACCCCAGATGCCGGTCTGTCAGAGCTGTTCTGATATTCACTGTAATTCAGAGCTTTACTTTCCTATCCCATTAAATCACTAACTTCTGGAAATTAATTGTAGAAAAAGAGGAGAGGATTTGAAAGTGGCACTGTAGGGCTGGGGATTTAGCTCAGTGGCTCAAGCGCTTGACTGCTAAGTGCAAGGTTGTGAGTTTGATTCCTGGTACCAAAAAAAATATAGTGAAAGTGGCACTGTGAGTATGCATGCTCCACATGCAAATTGCATCTATATCTTTGCTGTATTAGTCAGGAGAGAATAGGCTATGTTTCAGAAACCAATAGCCCTAAAATATCAGTAGCTTAAAACAACAAAAGTTATTTTGCTCTCACTGCATGTTCTGATGAATGTCAGCTGTCACTGATAGGGAAAAGGGGGACACAGAAAATTATATTCTGATTCTTGTAGACTACTGTCCACATTCCAATAGCTCAAACAGTCCTATAGCCCAATAACTTTGGGAAAAGTTTTCTTACCATCGCAGTAGGTGGAGGTTGACTGTCCCCTAAAGGCCCATTTGCTAAAACATTGGTTCCCTGGGTGATGCTTTTGGGAAGTGACAGAAGTTTTAGGAGATGGAACCCAGTGGGAGTTTCTTAAATCATTGTGGGTACACCTTCAGAGTGCATTGCAGCGCCCCAGGCCTTCCCTCATCTTCTTTTGCTTCCTGGTCACGAAGTTCTGTTGCTTCAAAACATGGTCCCTACCATTGCCATTTGGGGCTCCCATTAGAAACTAAAAGGCAATGGGCCCAATCCATGATAGACCAGAAAATGCAAAACTGGGAGCCAAAATAAACCTTGTCTTTTATGAGTTAATTAACTCAGGTGTTTTGTAACAATGCTGAAGTGCTGACTAATGCATCAAGGCTAGAATTTTTCTAATTCAGCCAGGCACAGTGGTACATGCCTATTAGAGAAACTGAGGCAAGAAGGTCATGAGTTTGAGACCCTATCTCAAAAAAAAAAATCTTTTTTCCAAATCAAATGGTCAGTGTGAACTAATGGATGTTTTAACCTTTGGAATTATCTGGCTTGAAATCATAAAAGGCTGGCCAGGAATCTGGTAAAAATGAAACAAGAGAAGGATTATAAAATCCCTTTCAAGGTTAGCCGTGTATGTGTGTGTGTGTGTGTGTGTGTAGTGGGGATTGAACCCAGGGACATTCTACCACTGCGCTACATACCAAGCCCTTTTTATTTTTTATTTTGAGACAGAGTCTTGCTGTGTTGCCCAGACTGACTTCAAACTCCCAATCCTCCCACCTCAACCTCTTCACAAGCTAGGATTACAGGCATGTGCCACCATGCCCAGTTAAGGGTAATTTTTGAAGAAGAAATAGGATTGAAACTATAGCTCCGTGTCAGAGTACTTTGTTGCCATTTGTGAGGCTTTGAGTTTGAAGCCCAGCATGACAAAAATATAAAAAAGGAAAGAAAGAAAGGAATAGTGTTTCATCTGTTCACTGTACTCAAAAATCAAACTTGAGCTGTGCCTTATATTGAGTCTTAAAATAGATACATCAAGTTTGGGCAGTAAAACAGTCAAGGTAGGTACAGCAGTAATGCTGATTTTCCTTGATAAACTGTGTTACTGTTTGTGTCTAGGTACCAAACTTTT
>RJWM01000455.1:0-217623 GCA_004363535.1 Dasyprocta punctata
TTCCCAGCAATGATCCCACCCTTCTGACCTCATTTAATGTTAACTATTTCTTTAGAGGCCCCATATGCAAACAGAGTCAGCTGGGGGATTAGTTTCACCATATGAATGGTGGTGGGTACAACTCAGTCCATATTACCTTCAAACTCTCAGTTCTCCTGAGGTGCCCCCAGCATGCTCCTACCACTACCCAAGTCTCTGAGATTACAGGAGCTGTTTAGAAAACATCAGAGAGAGAGAGAGAGAGAGAGAGAGAGAGAGAGAGAGAGAGAGAGAGAGAGAGAGAGAGAGAAGAAATAAAGGGAAAAAAAGGAAAAGAAAAGAAAACATCAGGAAAGTCATACCCCCATTCCCTGCTCTTCTACCTGCTGCTTGTAAAGCCCTCATGGCTGGCATTTGGAGTTGGAAGCATCTCATGGTAACATTGCTTTACTGACCCATTCTAGTAATAGTAATGAACAATCAAAATAATAGATCATAGTTGTTTGTTAGGAGCCCGTGTTATATGCACAGCTTTGGGCTTACATACAGATTCCATGTAATCATACAGAAACCTTACGAAGCAAGTGCTTTGGTCCCATTTTACATTCAACAGACACTCCAAAGTCACAGAGCTGGTTGATGGTACACCCAAGGACAGTTCCCTTAACTTCTTTACCCTGCTGCTGCTTTGAGTTTTCCAAAATGGTGTTTTAGCCCAATACCCTGAAAAGATTAAAAAGGAAAAGAAAAGAAAATTCCAGAAATAAGACATGGGCCTCATCTATCTCTGTCGGATGTCAACAAGGAGGTAGAGTCAGATCTGTGGGCCTTTGCAAACAGGCGTTCTCCACCTGCCTCGCACACCTGAAGATAAGCTGTTGAGTATTTTCAAAACTTCATTTGGGTTGACAGATGTCACTGGAGAAAGCAGCCTTTGAAATATGCCAGTTGCAGCCAAACTCACGCCTCTCACTGGAGACGGCCACTGGGATATTGAGATGCAGCCCCTGACAGGCCCTGGCCTCATTCTGTCAATCAGCCAGGGAGGGTGGGCCCACCGGTTCCTTCAGGCCCATGTGCTCCTCTCCCTCCAGGGGAGGCTTCCTTGCCCGCAGACTTAATGCAAGCATGGTAGCCGCTCCCAGTAATCCCATCATCTACTCTGGGGCTTAAGGATGGAAACAAGCATAATACTTTACATGTGAATATCGCTTTCCAATTTACAAAGGATATGCGTCTTTTCTAGTTTCAGACTGATGTTCGGGGGAGGATATTGGCACGCGTATTGCCCAAGTATGGTCAAGAAACAGGTCCAAATAGGCCAGGTAGCTTGGCAAGGTCACCCGTAAGTGGATAAGGCCGCATTTCAACCCATGCTGACCCTTACCTTTGAACCCACGTTCTTAACGCCTGACGTTTATGTATTATTCTACAGTTTACAGAGCACATGTTTATACATGGTATAATTAAATCCAAATCATTGTCAACAGCCACGGATATTACCCCAGACTGAATATGAGGTTTTTTTTTTCTCTCAAAAATACCTAAGCTTCTCAGCTAGTCATTCTGTTTCAAGTCATTGGTGTGTAAGGACAGTCCTTGCCAATTCCTTCTCTCTCCCCAACCTTCAAATCTTTTGCTTATTACTGACCCAGAATAGATGTTTCAGTCTCACAGTGAAATCCTAAATGTGTACATGTACACATTTTCTGTCTGAAATTATTGCTAGGAAATAAAGCAAAATGATCAGGACTTGAGTTAGCTTAGTGATCCCCCTCTGCAGAGACAGCCCCCAGAAAAGCCATCCACCAAGCCGGCACCAAGGGGGTTCACCTTCAGAACCTCAGGCTTCCGGTGTTCCTAGGGCCCCTGGTACTCTGGCTTCCTGTCTGTTGTTGCATGGCCCCCAGTTATTACCACCATCTCCCCAAGTCTGGGGCTGGGGTCTCAGAGGACTCTATATACAGGAGGTCATACCTGGGCCATTCCCGTGAGATGACACCAGGCTCTGTGAATGGTGACTGGGACTCAGATGGTTTGGTTCAAGTCCCAGCTCCACCATTTAGCAGCCATCAAGGTGTTTTGTGTCCCTGAATTTCTCTGTCTGGAGAGCAGGGACAGTAATGTCTGCTTAGAGTGGCTTTCACAGAGTATCACCCAGAAAAGGCCCAATACAGCGCTTGTGAACTTCTAGTACAGTGCCTCCTGTGACTGCATCACTTGCTCCAGGTTTTTTGTTTGTCTGTTTGTTTTTTCTTTTATGGCTATTATGGGATTGCTGGTCTCAGCAGCCTGAGTTTCACAAGACCAGTCAGATGGGTGACCGGTTTCTCTAGAGATCGCTAGCGCTCTGCACTGCATGACTTTGGACTGGTCACTTCCCCTCTATGAGCCTCACTTTCATTTTCTATAAAATGATTATCTCTCGAGATTCTAGAAGTACTGGTAGTGACTATGGAGGGTGAATTGTGAATTTGTAAAATGGTAATAACTAAGACAACAAAGTACATTTTTAAAGGAATTTTACCCTGCCAGGACCTCCCCGCCCTACTCCTTGGGCACTTTCTGTATCCAGTGGTAGCCCTGAGAGGCTGGCACTGCTAAAATTGGTGAGCAAGGGGACTGCTGAATGCCAAAGACCCAGGCTCATGCCCAAGGTCATGCCGTACTTGCTCAAGGTCACACATCAGCAGTTCACCGCTGACCTATTCTGTTCTCCCCCTAACGGAGGCAATGGCCTCAAGGGCCGGACTTCAGGGAAGAAGGGACAAAAAAGCCTTGTCTGCGGCTCCTGGCTGCACGTGCAGTCAGTACGTATGTGTCACAGCGGTGACACCCTTGTCCTTGGCTGGGCGGAGAAATGAGTGTCAGGATGGAACCATAAATAGACCTTGTAGAAAAATCGTTACTCCTAGAAGCCTGAAGCATCCAAATAAACACAATTAAAGGGGAAGCAACTGCTCCCTCTGTCCTTAATCACAGGTCACACGCTGACCAGCACAGAGTCCAAAGTCCTAGTCCCATCCAACTTCATCCTCCATCTCACCGCAACACAGACACAAGTTCCTGGGTCACCCTCTGTGAAAATGGGGCCTCCGTACTGGTCACCAATTCCTGCTTTGTGCCATTCTAGACATTTCTCATGCGATTATCTGCTCCAGTGGAAACTTCCAAGGCTCAATACTCATTCTCAGCAAGTGGTCAGATCTCTGGCTGGGAAAGGACTTCAGTAATAAAACAACCGGGCCCTCCCAGGATAACAGCACTCAAAATAATATCGTAAGGGGAATTACCAAGAGTAGTCAGCGCACGGCACGTGCTTGGTGTGTGTCAGGCACTGCGCTGAGGGCTTTATGGGCATCTCTTGTCTAAGCTTTCAAAATAAATTCTGGATGATGGATGCTTTTCGGACCTCAACTTCTCCCTGTGGTTGTTTGCTTGTGTTTAATGATATGATGAAACTTCGCCTTGGTGTTGGGTCCTGTTTGTTAGCTGGGTGCAGGGTGGCAAAGACAGAGTTCCACAACTGGAGATGGTGGTGGTGGTGGGGATTTGAACCCAGGTTCAGAGAATCTGACTTCTTTGCTATGCTGCTCCTAGGTCTTAGGCTTTCTCAGAGATGCCAGAAGGAGCCACAGAGCATGCAACCCCCGGTTGGGGTGTAGCGATGGGGTGCTCACTTGGTAATGCTCCAGGAGGCCTCTCTCTGCTTTCAGCTTGTGACCTGGAATGTGCCAGGCCTCCCATGGATCCCACTCTAACACAGCAAATCTGACTCTTTCCCCATGACAGCCGGGCTCTGCCAGGACCTTTAAGGCGGCCACTGTGGCAGTCCAATTCCACCAACACCCACCCACTGCCCAGGAGGTGGACGCACAGATGGACGGGAAGCATGGGACAGAGCGATGTGAGAGGGATGCGGAGCAGAGGGGAGGTGTGACTAGGGTTGGAATACAAAGGAAGAATCATCCATCGCCTGGGAGAGGCAGGAAAGGGGAAAAGGAGCTGTGTGTGCAGTGGAAAGCGAGAGCCAGCTTTCCTCCTCCTCCTCCTCCTGGTTTCCTCAAATTCCTGTGCTCCAGAAGTGTGTATGGTTCATGATCGCTGCATAAAATGGAATGCGAATGTCTCCATGTGCATTCCATCCATATACATGTACTTCTGTGCACACAGACATTATATGTACTTTACTGCACTTTCTTCCCTTCCTTTTCTTCTTTCTGCACTTTTTCCTTTTTTTATTACCTTCCTTTTCTTTTCTTTTTCTTTTTTTTTCTTTTCTTTTCTTTTCTTTTCTTTTCTTTTCTTTTCTTTTCTTTTCTTTTCTTTTCTTTTCTGGTATCAGGGATTGAATTTACAGCTGCACGCTTGTCAGGCAGGCACTTAGGCCATTGAGCTAAATCCCCGGCCCCCTTTCCTTTTCTTTGCCTTCCTTTCTTCTTTACTTTTTTTTTCCTTCTTTCTTTTCTTTCTCTCTGTCTTTCTTTCTTTCATGGTACTGGGGCCTGAACCCAGGGGGTCCCATACGCTGGGCAAATGCTATACCATACTGAGCTACATCCCCAATCCCAATCTTTTAAAATTCGTTTTGAGACTGGGTCTTGCTCCATAGCCCAGGTTGATCTTGAACTTTTGATCCCGCTGCCTCAACTTCTCGAGCAGCTGAGATTACAGATGTGTGCCATCGCGTGGCTGGGGAGGGAGAGATCTGAGCAGTGGCACTAGGCCGCATAAGACCTTGGCGCTAGGAAGGGGTTCCTCTAGGTGCTGGGAAGCAGAGCGGGAGCTCCTGGGCTGGCTCAGCAGGGAGGCCTTGGGATGCGAGGAGAGGGGGGAAAGGCAGGTGGTTGGGAGTTCTCCCTGCGGGTGCTGCCACCTGTCCATTGTGACCCTGCTCCTGCCAGACGCTGGTCAGCCAGACTACAGCTCTGGGTCTTGCATTGTGAGAAGGGCTGTCTGCCATGAATCTCTGCCACCCTCCTCTCTCTGCTCTCTGCTCTGCTGGCCCCTGGCACTGCTGCACAGGCTGCACT
This sequence comes from Dasyprocta punctata, assembly GCA_004363535.1. Taxonomy (NCBI): domain Eukaryota; kingdom Metazoa; phylum Chordata; class Mammalia; order Rodentia; family Dasyproctidae; genus Dasyprocta; species Dasyprocta punctata. Next base: position 5,013 of record RJWM01000455.1, read on the forward strand.
CCAGCTTGGGCGAGGCCTTTCCTCCCTGCCTTCCACCTGGACGCACTCGCCAGGTGATGAGGCCTTTCCATTTGCTTTGGGGCTCTGGGCTCCTCAAAGCTCTGCCTCTGTGGCATTTGACAATGTGGCAGCCTCCTTCCCTCCAGGAAACGCTCCCCTTCCCACTTATGCCCCAGCCCACCCGCCCACTTCTCTTTGCTGACTCCTGGCTCAGGCTCACTCTCTTCTGGCTCCTCCGCTTTATCTGGCCTTGGATCCTACTGGGCACTTGCCCTGCTTTCTGCTCTCTCTTCCTGTCATTCATTCCTTAGGCTTTAAATATCTTCAGTGAATCCATGCTGTCCAAGATCCACCTTAGGTATCTCCGGGAGAGACTGCTTTCTCGCCACTGGGACACCTCATTAGCATCTCAAAGAGCCTGTTAGAATGAATGTCTCCATGGTTTGTCGTGCTTCCCAATCTTGCCTTTCTTAGTCTTACCCAGGCAATAAAGGGCTTCTCCACTCACCTGGCTGCTGAGAAGCTCAGGGTCATTTTGGAAACTTTTCTCCCACAGCCCCACCCTCCCTCAACACCTCCACACCCCGAGCATGAGAACCCTTGCCCTCCATCTGCCGACCCCCAGCCTGGCTGGTCCTTCCGTCCTTGCTCCCCACTCTCTCTCAGCCTGCTCACTGGTTTCCCTGCCTCAGTCACAGCTTCCAGGGGGACTTTCAGAGAGTGGAGTCAACCACGCTCTCCTCCTCCCCGACCGGCTTCTCCAGCTGCCTGGCATGCCAGGGGCCCTTGTTTTCTCCTATTCCTCTTATCATGCCTGCTGGGCAAATGCTCCACCACTGAACCACACCCCAGCACCTGCCGCACCCTGACCCCTGTGTGCTCTGTTCACTGTCCTTCCCTCTGTCCTTTCTGTCTGTCTCACCTGGCTGACCCTGGCGTCTCAGCTCAAATGTTACCTTGTCACATCTCCATAACCCATCTCCTAATACAAATTAGGTCCTCTTAAAATTTTATTGTTGCATATCACCGGACCCATCTCTTGCATCCCAGTCCAGCTATGTGTCTGTCTTTCCATGCTGAAGGTATACCTCTGCTGCCACACACCAGGGCACAAGGGCTGGACCCTGTCCTTGCCCTACCAGGTGTGTGGCTGGCGCTCATGGCATGCAAACTGATCCACTTGGGATGGGAAGATCTGGGCTGGGATCAGACACACCTAGAAGCAGGCTCTGCCTCTTGCACGCTGCCAGTGACCTTGTCTGGTTCACTGCAAGCCTTAGCATCTACCCACCCTCCTGGCTCTTGGTAGTGGCAGGACAATGTGTCTGGGCTGTGAAAGATGTTTTGCAAATGTGGCCTTCTTTCCTATCTCTAAGTCATCAGAGCTTGGTGGGATAAACAGTTTGCGCTGCCACAAGACAGTGTCTCCAGATCCCCATCCTGTTTTAGTGGCCTTTCTTTCCTTTGGGGGGAGTTGGGCACCCTGACAAACCCACAAAAGCCACCTCTTCCGTGCTCCCCTGGCACCCTCCAGGGACCTGGCTGGGCCTTCTGGAGTGTCCTAAAGACAGAAGCCTCAGTCTTGGAGGGGTCGGGCTAAGGTGGGGTGAGGGGCCCGGAGCCCATGCATATAGGGGACCAAGCCCTGTCATCCAGGAGAGACCCCTCTAAGGAGCTCTTCAGAGTCTTCCTGTCACTTGGAGCAGTGACAGGAGGCAGATCAGTGTCAGAAATAAGACAGAGCAGTGGGTTTCAACTTGACTCCCATTAAGAATGTCACATTAGAGCACAAATGAGAGAGAAGAGGGATGCTCTTTTCTGCGGGAGTTTATTTTTGTCACTTTGTCAGAGAGAAATTGCAGCCCTGAGGGCACTGAAGCTGCACAGAATTACCCAAAACATTAACATGCAAATTGTCTTCTTTAGAGAAGGTAATTTTATTAGTGCACGAAAATGTTTCACTGTACTCACGCCGAGAAGCAGTGCTGTCTGGGGGCCAGTTAGGGCCACTGTGCAGGGAGAATTAGGGAGTCCTGAACTTGGTTAGGATTCCATTACCTCCTCTGACTGGCCACCGTGTGTGATTCACTGTGAGGCACACACGCCGCCGGGTAACCGCTGTCAGCCAGTGGGTGTGCTGGGTACAAGGGCAAGTGACTTCTCTAAGATCGCCAGCTTCCGTGGCAGAGAAAGCAGTAGAGTTGTCCTATGTCCTATGGCTCAGATAACCGAGTGAGCAACAGGAAACTATTACAGATCCTGGGACTAACCCCTGAGAATCAGGAACCCAGAGAGAGTTTTTCCATCAATTCATGCAAGCATCACAATTTACTGCTTCAGTCAGCCTTCACTGTGCTAGGCCTTGGGCTCCAAACCTAAATCAGATACTGCATGGAGGTGCTTAGTAGTGAAAAGCGGGGTTACAGTCACAGCTGCAAATAAGACCTGCTGGAGGGACCCACCTGGCCCTGGGAAAACATTTCTGTTTGGCAGGGAGGGTCTGGAAGCTTCACAAAGGAGGCACGGTAAAAGCAATCAAGGTAGGGAAAGGTACTCCAGGTAGGGCATAGTGAGGGGGTACAGTGGTCTGGCCCAGCAGCCCACAATGGTTGATGCCTGAGTGCTGAGAAGAGTGGGCTGGAACAGGTGCTGGGGTTGCAGCAGTGGAGCCGTGGCCAGCAAGGCCAGCCTCAAAGGCTACAGATCTTGAATGTTGCCCTGCCTGTGTCAGGCAGACATGCAAGGCTTTTTCAGAACAGAGCTGCGTTCCCCTGGAGATTTGAGGAGGGAGGGGTTTCCCAGCCCTGGGGTGCCAAAATGACAGAAGGTTGTATGAGGCTGTGCTTACATAAGGCTTCCTCCTCCCTCCGCAGACGTGATGGGGAAGCGTGGGCAGCGACACCCACCGCAACCAAAAAGAAAGTGCCTCAGTCACGTCAGGTCGCACTGAGCAGACAAGGAGCGTCCCCTTCCTCAGTGGACCACCTGGGGTCTCTCTTCCAGGCTGAGGAAACTGTCTTTTGCCCTCAGTGGCTGGTAGCTGTGTCATAAGCCCATGGCAGGGGATGGGGAACAATCCCAGGTGCCATCTTTTAGGGAAGCCCAGGGGAATGTGGTTGCTGACCACATTTTGGGTCAGGTAACTCTTCCTTTAGAGGGCTGTCCTGTCCCTAGCCTCTACCCACTAGATGCCAGTAGAGCAATTCTCCTCCCCCAGTGGTGACCACCAAACTTGTCTCTGGATGTGGCCAATGTCCCTTGGGGCATTAAGGGGATGGGTTTTAAAGACTTTGGTTCTACAGCAGGAAGGTGAATGAATGCACATTGGAAAACATGGCCAGAGAGTTTTGTGCCTGGTGACTGATGGTGAGCCCTGGGTGAAAACTACTGTCCCAGCTTCCTCAGGTATTTTCTTGATTACAAACTGATCTCATAGCTCATGAGATTCTCGCTTCACCCTCAGGTTAAGTGACTCAGCCTAGATTTGACCAAAGATGGCACAGAAAGTCTCTGGAAAGGCCTTTGGGGAAAGGCTCTGGAATGCTTAAGAGTGGGATGGTTTGTCAAATATGGTTAGACTTTGGAGAAAGAATTTCAGCTCTAGTACTTACTAGCTGGGTGACCGTGGGTGTATTACTTAACCTCTCTGAGTCTCAGCTTCCCTCTCTGTTACTGGGAGTTGAAAGATTCCCTCTCAGGATTAGTGGACAATGTGTGACATGCTTGTAGGATGCCCCATCCTTAGCTCCAGTATGTACAGAGCTCAAAACTCCTAACTCCCATCTTTACAACAAGAAATAAAGCTAAGCAAACTGAAAATCAATGACTGTCAGAGAATTGAGGTCACAGGGCAGGCTGCTGCACTGAAAGTTAGAGAGATGGGTGAAAACAGAGAATCAACACCTGAGACAGCTTACCAAGGGCAGGAGCTGCCCAGCAGGAGTTGAGAAGAACTGACCTACTTGGCAGTCACTGGAGGCCAAGCGAGGACTAGGTTGAGAGTTGAAAACTCTTATCTTGGCGGGGAGGGGGGGGTGTCCCCTCATCTTCTGAGAGTGGGGCTCCCAAGGCTCCTCAGGCTTTCAAGGTCAGATTGGAAGAAAATCCCCTCATGCCTCAGGTAGGGGTTAGGGGAAAATGTACCTAGGGCCTTTTCCAGTAATCAAGGCCTGCCCTGTTCCCCCAGTGGTTACTCCTTCACCAAAGGGAATCTGACTGGGCTGGGGGAGGGCAATTAGACAACCCCAGCACTTCTAGCCTTCCTGCCCCATGTACAGGGAGGAAAAAAGGGCCAAGAAACATTTCCAAAAGTCACAGACCAGAAAAACTGAGATTTAATCTTAAAATTCTAGAATGTTCTCTCTCCTCAATACCTTGCCGCTACCTTAACAGGGACCTGGTGCCATAACAATGGATTACAGCTGAGACAGACACAAGACAGGCTCCATTTAAGCAATTTTTAGGAAAGCCCAAAAGCAACGGGAAGAAAACAGAACCAAGGAAATGAGAGGAAACCTAAGCCTCTGGTACCCATTGCTACAGCAAACATTCAGGGCAGCCCAGCTCCTGGCAAGATAAATATAAAATCTCTCAAAAGAGAAGTCTTGAGAAAAAGTTAAAAATATTTTGAACTAAATAGAAATCAAAGTAGAACTTATTGAAATGTGTGGGACACAGCGAAAGCAATGGTTAGGGAGAAATTTATAGCATAGAAAGCATATATCAGAAAAAAAAAGTAAAGTCAATAGTTTAAGCTTTTATTGTAGGACACTAGGAGAAGATGAGCAAGTTAAATCCAAAACTAGAAAAAGGAAAAAAAATTAGAAAACAAATCAATGAAATTAAAAACAGGAAATCCATAGAGAAAATCAATGAAAGCAAAAGCTGATTTTTTGAAAAAATCTTACCCACAAAATTGATGAACCTCTAGCCAAGCTAACCAAGAGGAAAAAGAAAAAATTACTATATTACTAATTAGTAATTGCAAATTAGTAATATCAGAAATGGAAGAGGGATTATGACTACTGATCTCAGGTACATCAAAAGAATAATAAAGAACTATGAACGCATTTATGCCCACCAATTTAATAATTCTGATAAAATGGATCAATTCCTTGAAAGACACAGTTTTCCAAAACTTATATGAGGAAAAGCATCATCTGAATATTATCTATTAGAGAAACTGAATAAATAATTAACAACTTCACCAATAAGAAAGTACCAGGTCAGATGGGTTCACTGGTGAATTCTACCAAACATTTAAAAAAGAAATGATACCAGTTCTCTTCAATTGCTTCCAGAATATAGAAATGGAGAAAACATACGCTGTTTAGACATGTGTTACTTTATCTTCAATCATGTTGGGATTTCCTAGCATCTTTCTGTTTTTTATTTTTAGTTTAATTCTAGTGTACTCTGAAAGCATACTTTGGGTGATTTCTATTCTATTAAATTTGCTAAAATGGGTCTTATGGTTTAGAATGTACACTATCCTTATGAATGTTGCATGTGAACCAAGAAGAATGCATATGTTACTGTTGGTGGCTGAAGTATTTTAAATATGTCAATTAGACCCAGTTGATTGATGGCACTGTTCAGTTCAAATATATCCTTACCAATTTTCTGCCTGCTGGATCTGTCAATTACTGACGAGGGAGTGTTGAAGCCTCCGACTACAATCATAGATTTGTCTCCTCCTCTTTGTGATTTTGCCACACATTTTTTGATTCTCTGATGGCACATACATGTTAAGGATTTGTCTCCTTCGAAAACTGATACTTGTGTCTGATAATTTTATCAGACCTTTATCTCTGATCATTTTCTTTTGTTCTATAGCCTGCTTTGTCAAATAATTAATATAGCAACTTCAACTTTATTTTGGTTGTGTGAATCTAGTATAACTTTCTGCATCTCTGTACTTTTTATCTACGTTTTTGTGTTTAAAATGTAAACAACATCTAGTTGGGTCTTGTATTTTATCCATTCAACAGTCTCTGTATGTTAACTGATATATTTAAACCATTCACATGTGAAGTAATTACTGATATAGTTGGATAATAGTTACCATGATTGTAACTTCTTTCTACTTATTGTACTTCTTTTTAAATTTCTCTCTCTCTCTCTCTTTCTGTCTCTGTGCCTTTTCTGGTTTTAATAGAATGTTTTATATAATTCTGGTTTTAATAGAATGTTTTATATAATTAAATTTTATCTCTCCTCCTCTTCTTCTTCCTCCTCCTCCTCCTTCTTTAAAAGTTGGGGCCTCACTACATTGGCCTAGAAAGGCCTCCAACTCTTGGGCTCAAATGATCCTCCTGCTTCACCTCCCAAGTAGCTGGGATAATAGGCACATGCCATGGTCAACCTATACTTCTTTTTCAAAGTTATTCATTATCCTAGACTTTGCAATATATATTTCTAACTAATACACCCATTTTCAAATAAAATTTTATTGCTTCACAGAAAAATGAAGACGATGTAGGTCTTCTTGGGCTTGGCTATTAAATTTAAGACACAATACCAAAAACAAGGCCAATGGGAGAAAGATTTTTTTTAAGAAAATGGGATTGAGCACTTGCCTAACACGCATGATACGGAGTTCACGTGGGGGAGAAAGAAGGAGATAAAAAATGAAACAAAGAGATAAACTGCAAACTGAGAAAAAATATTTGTAGAATATCTATCTGATAAAGAGTTTATCTCCAAAATACATAAAAAAATCTTAAAACTCAACAATTAGAAAACAAATATCCCAATTAAAAAAAATGGCCCAAGGATCTGAATAGACATCTCACCAAAGAAGATATACAGATGGCAGCCAGTAAACTCATGAAAATATGTTTCACATCAAACGTATTTAGTAAATTTCAAATTAAAACAATGAGGTAGCACGCCACACCTATTAGAGTGGCCACATCCGAAGACTGACTATACTAAGCAACAGAAGCTCCATTCAGTTCTGGTGGGAAAGCAAAATGTACAAATCAGGAGTCCGAAGGCCAGAGACCCTGGAGTTCTGATGTCCAAGGACAGGCAAAGCTGTCCCAGATCCAGGGGAGGTGCAGGAGAAAGTCACCTTTCCTCTGTTTTTTTGTTGTTGTTGTTTGTTTGTTTTTTCTTTATCTGGGTCCCAGGACGACTGCGTGATGCCCCCCTACATTGAAGGCAGATCTTCCCCGCCCAGTCCACCAACTCACACACCAACCTCCTCTGGACACACCCTCTCTGACACAGCTAGAAATAATGCATTTCCAGTCCCCTGGGTATTTCTCAGTCCTGTCCCATCCAGTTGACACCTACAAGTAACCATCACACCGTGCAGTCCAAAAATCTCTGGTTATTTGTGTAACTGTGTTGAAAACTTATGTTTGCAAAAAAGAAAAAAAAAAAAAGAAAAGCCCTGCACGTGAACATTTGCAGCAGCTTTACTCGTGACTGCCAACCTTGGAAGCAACTAAGACACCTGTCAATAAGTGAATAGGCTGACAAACTGTGGTATACCCATTCCACAGACTATTAGCCAGAGATAAAAGGAAATGAACTATCAAGCCATAAAAAGACACAGAGGAACTTAAATGTATGTTGCTAAATGAAAGAAAGCAGCCTAAAAGGGCTAGATACGGTACAATTCCAACAATAGGACATTCTGGAATAGGCAAAACTATAGCACGAAGGAAGATCAGCAGTTGCCAGGGACACAGGGGCAGTGACAGGTGGAGCAGAGGGGAGTTTCAGGCAGCGAAGCTACTCAGTCTGATGTGACAGTTGTGAACATGAGTTACCATGTGTTTGTCGAAACCCATAACACTGCACACTTGGAAAAGTGAACATTAATATAAACTATGGATTTCAGTCTTCACGAGAAGTCTTTGTTAATTGCACCACAATAACACAAGATGGTATTTTAGGGGAAACTGTGTATTGAGGAGGGAGGATTCCCTGTATTGTTTCCTCTGTGTTCTAATAAAATAAAGTCTGTTGATTAAAAAGGGGCTTACAGAGCACCTGGCCCATGTTAGGTGCTCTGTAAGTGTAGCAACCACTGGCAGTCAAGCTAGGAGGCAGCTGCTGGAGCGCATTTAGTTGGGAGAGCTGGTTCCTGGTCCAAACACTTCCACTTACAGTCTGGCTGTTTCTCGAGTGGATCCTCATTTGTCTAGAACTCACTGCTTTAGCTAAAGTAAGGGATAAGAGAGATTCTTCAGCACAGCACAGTCAGGAGCATCCAGCAAGGTGCTTTGCACCAGCAATGATTTTGCAAACCCTATAGAGATTCTTTTGTCGGTGTGGAAAGAACCCTCCCAAATGCAGGGCTTCCTGGATGCAACCTTATGGTCATCCTATGGCAGGACCAGGGAGCAGACTGGTTCACTAAACACAGGTCTGCCCAGCTCCTAGGTCTGGGGACATCTGGGGACTGCCTGATCTCTTTACCCCTCCAAGCCTTGGTCCCTCCTCTGTAATGCAGTCACGAACGGGACCAAGCTCTCCAGGAGTGGGTGACTTCAATGGAAGCTGTTTTTGTAATCTGTAGAGCATATGCAGATCAGGGATGGTGGTGATGGCTGAAAAAGTCACCATTCAATCCAGGCATATACTTCCTTACTAAATCCTGACAACAGTCCCAGGCCAAAGTCTCCTTTTAGAGGCCACCCAGCAGCAAAGTGCCTTCTCTCAGGGCTCCCCCACCCACGCTCTGCCACAGCCAGTGGCAGGTGGTGAAGTTCAGACTGACTCTGTAGCCCGGGGCTTGTGCCTTGGTGCTGAGCACCACTATAGCTTGCTGTTCCCCAAGATCTGGGATGATAAGCAGCAGGCACGTGGAGGGAGGAAACCCTCATAAAAAGAGCTCTACTTCTCTCTCTTCTATTTCTGGGGTTGCGGCCCAGCTATGGGCAGAGACCCTGTTCTCTGCCCCCTTCAGGTGATGGAGGACGAGGAAGGGCAGGCTCTCTCTTGACCTGGGCGGGTGGGTGTGAGTGTGCACTGCACAGAATGCAGCCTCAATTCTGCAGGCCCCGAAGACCAGAGTCCAGGCTGGGGAGAGTGGGCCGGCATTGCTGTCGGCTCACTTGCTTCTATTAAAAATAATTCTGACACCGACTATTTTGCAAATGCGTGTGGGGCACGCATCCAGAGAGGCCCATCTGACTGCGAGATAATTTCAAGGCTGAAGAACGACGTCGGTGCCAGACACCTCCACGCGGCACAGCACAAGACCGGCCTAGTTCTGCGGGCCCCCATCTCCCGGTGGGGCGGGCGCACCCATGTATATGTATAAGGGAGGCTTCGCTAAACATTCCAAGTAAAAATACTTTTAAATATTTCAGTACATCGGCAACCAAATGCATTTCAGTTGGGGCTCATTCCAGCTGATGAAAGTATAGGCGTCTGATGATTTGCATAAGTCGACTGAGGAAATTCGGTGAGAGACGGTAACAAGATTCAGACACCCACAGGACCAGCTGGCTGTCGTGGTCTGGCACCTAATCCATCTGAGGCATGTTTCTAGAGTCCCTACTATGTGCCAGGCACAGCTCTAGGCTTCAGTAGAGTGGAAGGGCCCTAGTGCAGGTCAGTCTAACCTAAGGACAGGTGCCACACACTTGTTCACCTGGCTGTGCCCAGAGCAGATGAGAGGGGTTGGGACTCTGCTAGAGACTGAGGACAGCTACTTGAGGAAGTGGGCTCAGGCCACAGTGCCCAAAGGGGAGGAATTTTCAGCAGAGCCCAAGGCCCAACTGGAGGACTCAAACATCACCAGTCACTCTGGTTGGAGTGAGGGAGAATATAGCGGTGATGGAATGGGTGGCCACAGAGCGGGCAGGGGTCCAATCTGAGAGACCCTCAGTCACTCAGATGTTCTCTTTGGAGTTGCAGTTGTGAAACCAGTTGCTGCAGGTAGCTAGTGGTGGACTCTGAGTTGAAATATGATTCAGACAGATGGGTGTAGTGGTGCATGCCTGTAATCCCAGCACTCTGGGAGGCTGAGGTACAAGGATTGCATGTTTGAGCTCAATCTGGGCAAATGAATGACTTAGCAAGATCTCATCTCAAAATAAAAAAGGAGCTCCATATCAATCCCCAGTACTAAAAAAAAAACCAGAGAGAGAGAGAGAGAGAGAGAGAGAGAGAGAGAGAGAGAGAGAGAAACAAACCCAGGGAAGAACTCCTGAGAAAAGTATGCAGGGAGATCCACGCGATCACAGTCTTGAGAGTCCAGTTTGCTGAACAAAGGGGTGGACACTACTGTGAGCACTTTCCAGGCTTTATTTCCCTTCTTCCACATCAGTGTTTCTGTGAGATGGGCACCATTGTTATCTCCACTTCACAACTTGTGAAAAGGGGGCTCAGAGGAAGTGATTTAACTTGCTTGGGGTCACATGGCTGTGGGGTGATCAAGCCTCAGCTCAAAGGCAGGTTTGTCTGAATCCAGAGCCCCTGGCTTTGAGTAGATTGCCAGTCAAACCAAGGCAGCCCCTAAAGGAGATATGTAGCTCAGGAGCTCTATGAGCAGAGGATGAAATGGGTCCTATTCTGGTCAAAAGGTCTAGTCTGTATCAAACATTATACTATGTTTTCTTAAATTTTACAGTCCAACCAAGGTGTACGTGTGTGTATGTGTGTGTGCGCATGTGTGTGTGTGTGTGTGTGTGTGTGCATATTTTCATAGGACATGAAGGGCTGGGGGGGGGTCCAATCCAGTTTTTCTTTGTTTGGTTATGGGGAGGGATCTTTAAATTCTTTCCTAAAACAGAAAACATCTGGCTGCAAAGTGAACGGAGATTCGGGAGCCCCCGGATGTTAGGTTTGTAGATGGACCAGTTGCCTAGGTGCTGGGTTCACATGTGCCCTTTGCTGCTGAACTGTTTATCTCTCCTAGCTGATACAAGTGACAGCTCCTTTTATTGTCTGACCTTGATGCCACCCTCATCGCTACTCATGGACACTTGCGACTCCACTCTGGAAGGAGTTGAGAGCAAAGTGTCTGTGATAAGAAGGAACTCGTGAGTGAAATTTACATGAAATAACTGCATCTTGCAGCCAAATCGTTTTCTCATTTGATTCAGGTCCAGGAGAAGGCTACGACACCCCAGTTTTGCTGATAACACCCTCATTTAGATTTCTGTGTTCTGCTGGAGATTCTAGAAATGGAAATTAAAATCCTTAATTTAAAAAAAAGAAGATGGCAATTACATTGGCATGCTGGAGAGCATGAGACTGCACATTACTAAATTCCATCAAGCTCCTGAGCAGTCTTTGACGTTCTCCAGAGATGAAGATGGCCTATTTAGGGAAGATGAGATGAGGGTACAGATGAGGGTTCTTGGGTGGGGGAGCCAGATGTTAGATGAAAGTTACTGTCAAGCCCTAGTTTTTGTTTTGGTTAGTTTTGGGGTACCTATTTCATTATTTAAGATGCTAAATTTAAAAAGCTAAAGACCTAAGAACAAGCTGAATGTGGACCATGGTAGACGTGTCTCATAAAGCAAGGATAGTGATTAACCTGATTCCGTGTACCTGAGGTCCAAGAGAAAACAAAACAATCAATCAAAAACAAGGCCACAGGGCTGGGGATGTGTCTCAGGGGAGCAGTGCTTGCCTTAGCGTGCAGGAGGTCCTGGGTTCAATCCCCAGTACTGCAAGACAAAACAAACAGCAAAGCTATTTAAAAGGATGGGGCGAGTTGAGATTTCATCATGGGCATACCCTTTCTCACTGGTTCTCATTTTTTTTCCTCGCTAATCTTTGCAGAGCACCGTTTCCTTCCCTATGTCAGTAGCAAGGTCTCCTAATACAGGTTCTTTGTGTTCATAATGGCTTCAAGAATCAGGAATCCGATCAACCTCTTTGGTGGGCACCAAAGTCTCATTAGGGCAGAAGGCAGGGCTGGGCTGGCTTGGGGGAGGGGGGATGCATCAGCACTTTGCCACAGCTGGTGCTGGGAGTGTGCGGCCACCCTATCCAAATGGGCTGCTGTCTTATCCTGGTCGCTCAGGTGTGGGAAGGTGGACCCTGTCCAAGATGCCTGCACTGTAAGGTGTGGTTCTCACACTCTGAACTTTCTGCTGTGAAGATGTGGGCATTTTTTATTTTGGCTTTTGTCCGCTCACAGAGTGCTCACTGGGCTCTGAGGGAGATACCTTTCTAGGTAACGTCGTAGGCCCTGCAGGGTACAATCAGTGCCTTTTCTGAGTTGCCTACCATGCTAAGTGCTCTGTGTGTGTGTGTGTGTGTGTGTGTGTGTGTGTGTGTCTTCTCTATTTTAACCCTTTCAGCAGCCCTTCTCTTTTGATTCCATAGTACCTCTGGTCATAGCCAACTATGACCATCAATCACTGTTGGAGTCATTTGTGTGACCAAGAAACTGTTGCTGCAGTGCAAAGGGCAAATAGGCTCAAGGCTGATTTTGCTTCAGATCGCACGGGCTCTGGTGTAAGGCTTTTGTATCATTTAACTTCGGCCCCATAAGCCATAGGTTTCTTATTTTTCAAATGGGAATAACAGCCCTTATAACACTGTTTGAGGGCCGGGTGTATAGCTCAGCAGCATGGTGCCTGCCTGGTCAGCATGAGGCTCTGAGTTGGACTTCCAGTACAAAGACTATGATAATTAAATGAGATAATACATACAAACATTTGTTACTTAATGATTTCTTCTTAAGAGAGATAGGATAGAATCTGTGAGTAATTTATCTTTATATTCCCACAGGGCCCAATATGGGGTGACATGTTCATGATGCATTTGTTGAATGAATCAAAGAGTACATGCCCTTTGAGAATGAAACCCATGTTCTATCACTCTTTAAAGATGTCTTTCTTTTGCTTTTGGTGCTAGGGATCAAAGCCAGAACCTCTTGCATTTTTAGCATGGACTGTTCCACTGAGCTGCACTCCCAGCCCAAAAAACTTCTTTTTTGTCAACCCACAGCAGCTCTGTGGCAGGCAGAGCCATCTCATTTGGCAGCGCCCACAGAACTGGCCAGCACTGAACTGGAACTCCTGGCCTAAGAATCCTTTGGCTCCATACCAGGGAGGAAAGGAACAACAAAAGCAAGAAGCACGCTCCAGTCATAGGATCCTGTTCTGCAAGGGCTTACTGCGTGGTTCTAGAAAGGCAGCTGACTCTACAGGTCCCTTTCTCCCTGAGAGTCAGGTGTATGGCACTGGCTTTGAGAAGGAAGCAAGAACTGGGCCCTGCCGGCACCAGCTGCAAGGCTGTGGGCACAGAGAGTCTCCTATTTCAGGCTTTAATGCCTGGTACTTCCTAGCCCTTCCCTCCTATTATTTCCTTTTAGTAGCAGTGGAAACTGAGGCATAACCTCTGAAAATGAGAGAAAGGAGACCGAAACTTTTGACACTCCCAACCTCAACTTTCATCCTCCCAGCAGACCCTGGGCAGGCTAAACTGACTTAAAAAAATCATTTTGTTGACCTACAGTATTTGTACATGTTTATGGGATAAAGCATGATGTTTCAGTACACATACGCATTATGTAATCATCAAAACAGGGTAATTAGCCTGTCCATCACTTTAAGCACTCGTCATTTCAACATGTGAAATCCCCTCCCTGCTCTTTCAAACATACAGACCATCATGGTTGGCTCACCTCCCTGCTGCTCCAAACTGACACGTGGTTTACAACCCGACCCTTCTGCTGTCACTCAGGTTGTGCCCCCTGGGGCCGGGCGGCAGGAGGCTGGAGTTCAGATCTCACCTTTGTTACTCATGGGCTAACAGGTTGCAGACAAGTCATTTTTGCTCTGAGAACCTCAGAATCCTTGTCTGTAAAGTGAGGTGCTATTATACACTTCACAGTCATGTTCTGAGAACTGGCAATCACACATACGCGTATGAGATAATCTCAAAGTTGCCCTAATGCCCAACTCCATACATTCAGGGGCTGAGGGATATAAAGATCTGGGATTCGCCAGATTTGCTCATGCTGAAAATAAGTATTTTTCTCATTTCCTTAGCTTGGTCAGCAGAGTGAAGAGGCCCTGGCAGACCCCAGAAGACCTCTTGGGAGCCTGTGTTGTGGACAGTCCCTGCAGATTCCGCTTACAGAGAGCAATTTAAGAGACAAACAAAACACGAAAAGCTACCCGGAGTTAACAATGGGCCAGATGGTAATGCTAGTTCGAAGCAATAAAACATGATAAATAGCTTCCTGCTGCTACTCCTGATCAATTTCAATATTTAATAATTCTACTGCCACCCCCACCCCCTCATCTGGCCTCCTCCACAGGATCCTGTGATGTCGCCCCGCATTCAGCGCGCAGAGCAAACACTTCACTTTCTGAAGGTGTCAGCAAAAAGTGACGCTGCTCAATTGTCACATGAGCGCGCTTGGCCCTCGAAATGATAATTAATCTGCCTGCTTCTGCAGGCGCTCCATCTTACGCCTCTCCTAGTTGCCAGGGGAGGCTGTAAGAGACTTGCCAATTGCAGAGATGCAAAACTTATTGTCGATCCAATGACTGCTGGTATTCCCTGACTTTTGCTGTTGAATTAAAGAAAGAAGAACAGCGGGGAAGTCCGTGATTATCTTACTCAGTGACCAATTAATAGGAGGAAGTGACCCAGCAAGGGAGCTCTGGTGGATTGGTGTTTGAGTTTGACCCACTGGCCATGCTTCTGAGCCTCAGTTTCTTCCTCTGTACAATGGACATAATCACACCTACCTCCAGGGAGAATTCTAGCCAGTGACACATATGTGAAGTGTCCGGCAGGGTGCGTGGCATACAGGAAACAGCCAACAACTGGCAACCAGTAGCATCGTTACCAAACAGCAGTAACAAACCCAAGTCCACTCCAAAAAAATGATTTCTGAGTGCCAGAACCCTGAGGTCCCTGCTGGATCCCTGTGGTCAGGAAGTTTCTGGCCCACATAGGCTTGGGGCAGCCAGGGCAGTACTGGTGGTCAGACACTCTTCTCATAGGACTGTCCCCGAGCGGTGCCTGCTAATATGCATCTCGGGGGCATATTAGTCTCACGTACTCAATGCCCTGTGTTGGGTCAAACCCTGGCACTGCAAAAAACAAACAAACAAACAAACACTGCCTAGCATGGTCAGCAGTGACCCCCAAATACTTTCATCCTCATTGACATCCAAGACCTCTGGGTCAGCCCAGAAAGCAGGCAGTGTGAGTGCCCTTTCATGGATGAAGAACTCAGGATTAGGGGGTGAAATGGCTTTCAAGATGAGACTGGCAGGAAATGGTCAAGCCAGTTCCTATGTGGATCTGTCCACCTCTGACTGTGCATCTCTCCCACTGAGTCCCTGCTGCTTCTGGGGTCCCCCGCCCCCCACAGTGCATCGCTTCTGCAGGGAGGCAGCCAACTGCAGTGGGAGGTGGTGCCTCTGGCTCCCAGTCCCTGGGGACCTTGGTCACCTGAGCTGCAGTTTGCTCATCTGTGAAAGAGGCTCATGGGGCCTTCTGTACTGGGTCTCGGGAACATTTAATGAAGGAATGTGAAGTTTTGTGATGAACTGTACAAACGTCAGGTATGGTTATTTCGTCCTTTTAGAAAACATCCTCTGTGAGGAAAAAGATCAGAAACTGGTTCACCCAAAGGTGGATTATTCTCCTAACGAATCCTTCGCCACATAACCTGTTGGGTTAAGGTCAACTTCCTTGGTGTGGCATTCAAGGCTTCCCACAATTCCATCCACCCCTTCTCCCTCTCCTTTTGGCTCCAGCTCAGTTGAGCTAGTTGGAGTGGTGTGAACTCAATGGCCTCTCACAAGTGTTCACACCCAGCTGGGCAACACCCCTGCCTGCGGGCCAGTCACCAGTCTATTCACCGGCTCACATCCTTCTCCATGTCTTCCTTGACCCTCCCTGAATGAGAAGCTCCCTGATAGCCTCCCTGAGTTTCTCTCTACCCCAGCCCACACCGCTTGCACCAGCACCCTCTCCTCAGCCGCTGCAATTCTAGAGCGCTCTTCACTCCTGTTCACCCACGGCCTCGCCAGCATGTGCTCGGCAAACGTGTGCTGAGGGCTGAATGGATGCGTGCAGAGTAGGGTATCCGATCCCCAGTACCCATGAAGTAAATGCCTTAAGCAGGGATGAAGACAGCTAAACGGTGGAATTAGAACTGGGGCGAGGCGAGGTCTTGATAGCAGTCAGCGCCCTGACATGTGAGTTCAGCTAAATTACTGGAATGACGTAGCTGGTGGATAGGATCCTCCTCATCCTTCCCTCTTGATAAGAGGGAACAAAAGATGCATCCATCTCTGACCCCCGACCCCTAGCCCTCATTTGCCATGCTTTGCAGATGAGGCCTCCACAAGGATGTGGTGGAGCCAGCCACGGGGTACCTGAGTCCCGCTGGTCCAGGGTCATGGAGTTCCACCTCCTCGTGATGTCGATGTACAGAATATCCACAGCCGCCATGGACAAGTTGCTGCTGCTGAGCTTGCAGTTCCTGCCAAAGATGGGAAGGCAGATGTGTCACTGCTTGGCTGAAACCCGCCCTGTCCCATCTCTCTCCCGGGTCTGTTTTGGACAGACTGCAAGTGCCCCCTCCGAATGCACAGGCTGGAATCCTGCCCTCCAGTGTATGATACAAGAAAGTGGGGCCTTTGGGGATGATTAGGTCGTGAGGGCAGAGCCCTCATGGATGGGATCAGTGACCCTGTATGAAGTGACACAGGAGGGCTTGCTGGCTCTCTGCACTACCTGCTGTGAGTGAGTTCTCAGAGAAAGAGGCCATGGCAAGCCAGAAGGAGGCCTCGCCAGAGCCCCCATTTGCCAGCACCTTAACCTTGACTTCTCACTCACTGAGAATCAATGTTTACCGTGCAAGTCGTCTGTCTATACTATTGCTTGAAAGCTACTCAGACTGATTGAGGTGGAGTCTTTGGTCGGGCTGGGAATGGTGGCAGAGAAGGAAAAATATATGAGTTAGGCTTAGGGGATGTTAGTTCTTGTAGGTGCAGCCGTGGGGTTAGTTCAGGGCTAATGGGCTGGAGAGAACACAGGGCTCGGGATGGCAAGTCTGGAATTGAACCCTGGCTCTGCCACTGAGCAGCAAAGCCCCTGGGTACAGATTTCAACCCCCTCACCTAGGCAGTGTTTATGCAGTCGCGGGGCCAGCCTGACCTTAAACAGTCATGTATCCCTCACCAGAGAACTCCACGTTTCAAAAAGCAGCGTATCGCCACCTTCCTATTGATTAGTCCCCGGGCACACACTACTCCCTCCTGCCAGCATCCAGGCAGTGTCTGGTGTCACGCTCCGAAGTCCCGGTGATGACAGCCATCACCGGCACAGGTTGAAGCCATCACTTCCGTCCAGAAGCAATTCCCCCTGGGGGCTCACCAGATAAGTCCCCAAGGCCACACCTACAGACAGAGGCTCAATGTTTCTGTACTTCACCAGCCTTAATCTGCCCCCTGAAGGTTTTACATAAGTCCCAAATCAGTCACACTAAGCCCTGGGTTTACAGAGCGGAACAGCAGGGCTGGGCCATGCCCCTTTGTGTGGGCTGAGCCAGTGTGGGCATGGCTGAGAGGTCCCTCGATGTTGGTCCCCACTTTCAGGGAGCCACCTAGAAACATCAAGAGGACAGCATGCACCTCTGAGCACCAAACATTCTTGTTCAGATGCAAGGAGGCCAAAGTCACTAGGTTTTCAGGCTGATGTCACCAACTGTACACTCCCTATCTAAGCCACAGAAGGGGTGTTTAGGATCCTACCTCCCTTTTGGGGATGGAAGTCGGGAGTGACAATCTGGTTTACTGAAAAAACCTGCAGCAATTGTTAGTTCTTTTTCTGATCTCTCCTTCCCTTTTTCCCTTTTTCCCTTTTCTTCTCCCAGGGCCATACCTGGACCCTGCAGGCTGCCTAAGCTCAGCATTTCAATGAGGGACCCTGCCCACTGGAGCAGAGGAGCTCTTGGCTACAGAGTCTGGGCTGCAGGGCTCTGGCTCTCTGTGCAGATTGGAGGTGACACTTTGCTTGCCATTGCACCACCCTGCTGGACAAGATTATGCTGGGAGATGCATCCCCAGGCAGGCTGGCTTTTCCCGGGCACCCTAGAGGCTAGACTCGGGCTAGATGTCACACTGGCTGAACGACAGTCAGTGCTGCTTTCAACTTTTCAAATGTATCCACATTCGTTGTGTCGGCTAATGATAAAGTGGTTCTTCGATTTCGCATTTGTCATTATCCCTCATGTGGACAGTACCCTTAGGAAGCAGATAGGTGAGGCCTTGATTGGCAGCAGGACTGGGCATTCAGAAACCCATCCTCAGGCCTACGATGGGGCCTGGACAGGCTGGGACTCCTCGTGTCCTGGCATATTTGCTATCTCCTTCCCTCCCCTCCTTTTTTCCTTTCTATCCACATTTCCTGGGCCATCAATTCACACCCTGCTCCCCCCTGGGGTTCCTGCTCCGTATTTCAATCACAAGTCACTACGGCAGACTTCAAGGCACATCAGCGCACAGTTATTGAGCACCAGTAACAACATGTCAGTGGACGCCAAGCTTTTCACGTCACCTGTCACCAAGATGGCTATCTCTATTGGCTTCTGCTGGGGACAAGGCTCTGGTCTCTCCAGAGGTATCCTAACACCCTGCACTGCTAATTTCCAAAGCTTCATTAGAGAAGGCCACAGCCTTGCTCTAATTACCATATCGGTGTCCTCCAGGCTACTTGCTTCCCCGCAGGACCGAGCACTGCCTGGCTTGCTCTGCAGGTTAATGGAGTATAAGAAAAGGAAACCAAACTGACCACTGGTATATAGTTACTTTTTTCTGACAGGAAGAAAATAGAAGTGTCAAACCTTTAGTAGGAGCTGTAATTTACCAAGGAGAATTCTCCATTTATCCCCTTCCAAGGTAACTTATCCTCCCTGGCAATTGCTGCCGATACAGTTGATTGCAACATCTACTGCCAGCACAGAGGAAGGAGGGATCCATGCTGGCTGCAGGAGAAGGGAATTTTGATTGTCGGTATTTCTTGGGCACCATCTATATGCTAGGTGCATTCTTGCTTCTGGGATCTGGGAATCTTTATGACCACTCTATGAGAGAGGAGCTCCTAATCCCATTTCAATGAAGGGTAAACTGAGGTGCAAGAGAAGGGACAGGACTTTTTTGGGAGCTGGGGTCCGTTTGCATATTTTCCTCTAAGGACAGAATAGTGGGCTTGGAACCCTATGAGGAGGGGTCCCAGCCCAGAGCCACAGGAGGAACCCAGGAATTGAGTCTCAGACCAGGGACCAGTAGGGCTAGAGGCACCAGAGTTCTCCTGTTGGGGAACATTGGGACAGAAGACTGGGGGAAGAAAATCAGGGTCCCAGGTGACATATTTTCTTAAACGTGTCCCTCTGATCACTAAATATTCTCGATGGACTCAAATAGAGAATGAAGGAAGCTAAGGGCAAGATGTCAAAACTTTGGAATTATTTTTTTTCACCCATCTCATCCACTCAATATAGAATTTATTTTTTGCCCACTGTGTGTGGGCAATATTCTGGGTGCAGGGGGCAGAACAGAGCCCTCAGAAGGTGTACCAGGACTTCAGAGTCTGGATGGATAGCTCCTCATCATGGACAACAGTTTTCTCTTGTGCCTGAGTTGCAAGTCTTCCAGCGACTTATGAGTGGAAGAATAAATTCTTCAGCAAAGTAGAAGTTTAAGGAATATGGTAACATGAGAAGCCAGAAAGATTCCTAGGGAAGGATTAGCTAGAAATGAAATTAGAAAACACCACCTTTGGGGTCAAGGGCACAAGGAGTCACTGAATCTTGGCTTTACTGTGTGACCCTGAGCAAATCTCAGGAGCTGTCATTTGTATGCTGAGTAAGGCCGCTCAGATGCCCAGGCCCTCGCCAAGACCTACTCAGTGCCTGGCACACGTGGAAAGCGGGGCCTGACGATTCGCATCCTCCCTCTATGATGTAGAACCAGTTTGAAGAAATTACTTTTGTTAGTTGGCTTGTTTTTCGCTTTTTTAGAATCAAAGGCATTTGCGCAATATGATGGGAGAGAAATCACAAATCATTCAAGTTCATTAGAAGCCCAAGTCTAGAAAGATTTGAAACGATCATCCCCATTTCCTCTTAACTGCTGACATCTCATGGGAAATTTAGGAACCAACTTTCCCACTCCATAAAATCCTATTTATAGAATTTCTTTTGTGTTCATCCTTTCTCTGTATATGCAAGAAGCTTATTATTTTTCTCTTTCTGGAGAGGTTTCTAAAATATAAAAGCTGACAAATGATCAATATTTATTTAGAAAAAGACAAAAACACATTTCTACACACCTGGGGGAGTGGGAAAATAAGACAAGGCTGGCTTAAAATGTACGCACTTTAAAACATCATGGTGGATATTCCAGGCAAAGAATCCCAGCATTGCTGGCACGGGATTAGCACAGCACTGGGGATTTCAGTCACTGAGGAGTTAATAGCAAAAGGGGAAGCAAGGCCCCTTCCACTGCGATTCTAGAATGCACTAACCTACCCCGCTGCCTCTCAGAGAATAAAACCCCCTACCGCTCCCCATTATGAAGCATATTAATATCTCCTTATGATAAAAGGGAGTGGAAAGAGAAAAGGGAAAGAGGGGGGAAAAAAGTTCTCTAACTCAAAAGGAGACCCAGGATCAAAAGCCACAAGGACTCAGGCAGGGATTTCAAAGTGGAACAGCCCCGACCAAGTGAAGGGAAGGCTCAAGGTGCAGGGGGCTCCTGCATCTCCTAGAAATAAAAAAGGTTCAGGCCAACTGTTGAATTTCCAGGCTGCCTTCAAGGAAAACGTAGAAAGTGCAAACTGAGGTGGATTTCCACGGTGGGGTGAGATACATTTGGCAAAAGCATCCTGTGTGAATTACATTGGGTGCTCTCCCAAATTAGTGATCGAATAGAAAGAGAATAACAAAGAGGCATTTCCTCCAAAGAAAGCTGTCAAGCTGAAGAATCCATTAGATAATTTCTCTTTCCCAGAGAGAGAAGCATCCACACCCCAGCAATTATTATAAAACAAATTTTTAAAAAGAAAGAAGAAAAGAGGTGCTTAATTCCTGGGTGATATGTACCGCAGTTACGCACCTCCCGAGGAAATGACTCGAAAAGCTGGTTTGATAGTCTAAAGTCTAGACAAGAGAGCAACAGTTCATTATTTTTCATTTCTTGGTGAAAAAGAAGAATAGGATATGGCCAGCCTGGCATTAGCATAATTCACTCTGAAAACTGCTGATCTACGCAACACATTATGAGAGAGAGACCCTGCAAACAAATTCATCTGGGCTGTTATTATTTTTTTCCCTCTCATTCTCTTCAAGGAACTTGGAGAGAAGGTGAGTAGTAGGCATGAAAGCCAAGCTCAACTTCTGAACTGTGCGTGGGAAAGACATGTGTACCTCACTAGCGAGAATGTCTTTTTCAAATTGCTCCTGAGAAGGGCACTTGGTTCAATTTAACATATGGCATAAATATTAGTAATTCATAATGA
Organism: Dasyprocta punctata; assembly: GCA_004363535.1. NCBI lineage: Eukaryota > Metazoa > Chordata > Mammalia > Rodentia > Dasyproctidae > Dasyprocta > Dasyprocta punctata. The sequence goes on from RJWM01000455.1 coordinate 26,487, forward strand.
AGCAAAATTTAAACCAAAGTGGAAAGGAGAGAGAGAGAGAGAGAACACTTGTTAGCAAGAGAAACTGCTTGCTGTTAAATTTAACTAGCAAGACCGAACATATTCAGATAAATCTGAGAGCAGAGAATATCATCGTTTCCCATTAAGTTGCTATTGGGATTTCTTGGCATATTTTAAAAGGAAAAGTCTATTAGTGCTTGTGTGATATTTTGTCTGTTTCTTCTTGCATCCTGAATTACGACAGACATTTGTGGAATGGGAAGGGAGGCTTATTGTCTCGCGTGACCTGTTGTCTACCTGAAGATGTCCCTCCTCCAGTGTCAAGGTCACCATGGCTCCACTGACAGCCTCGGCCACAGCCTGGGGACATGGCTGCAGGGACCTAGTAGTCTCTAGCATCACAAAAATTGGTTTCTCATGCAAATGCCCTTAATTACAGAGAACAAAGGGATGGGAGACCAGCAAGTCTATCACATAGAGACAGATTGGTAGCCATATTTTTGACATCACCCTGTTCTAGTCTGAGAACCATTATTTAAGGACCCTTCTTTATTAGGTCCAATCTCAATTCTGTTTTGTAGGTTGTGGATAAACGTCACAGTCCTCCGTGACAGTCACATCAGGACTCACCTCCACAATGGCCTCTACAGGCAGCCGATGCTGTGGTAGAACCTACAGAGTGGTTAAAATTGTCATTTGAATTGCCAGCCTTAACATACACATGTGTGCCAAGATTGTACATTAAAAATCAGTGAGTCTAGCGCCTTTTGAATAATCCCAATCAGGCAGCAGCCCTTCCCAGACTGGCTGTGGTTCTGTGTCCCCCAGGCCTGCCCCCTACTTCTTCCTGCCAAACCCCTGTGTTAGTTCACGCCGTCAGGAGCTCAGGAAGAGGCAGAGACCTGGAAGATCGCATAGGATCAGTGCACCTTGTAGCTCCTCAGATGTCCACACGGAGCCCAGCTGTCTCTTCACCACTGTCCTGAACTGAGACTCCTGTGCCATGGTGCAGACAGTGGCCCAGAAAGTCCCTGCCTTGCTTCAGGAGGTCTGGGCCCATGGACATGTCATGCCAAAGTCCCCTACGGTCAACCTCACCATTCTCCTGGGTCCCTGTGTGCTTCCATAGCATCTCAAGTGCCTGCACGAGCTGTGTCTGGTATCACTGGCCATTTCTTTACATTCCAAGGCTCAAGAATCACAAAGGAGCAGAGGCTGCCTATCTAACTGTTCTCTTCCTCTTCTTTTTTTCTATAATGAAACCGCAGATGCACAGAAAAAAATGTCTGTCTCCTAGCTTCCCATGTTACTGGCCAGTAGACATAAGTGGATATAACTTCCAGAAAAGCTTTTAAGGGGACCTAATTTATCTGTTAGAGACCTTTGCACTTCTTCCCTTCTTCTTACCTGGAATTCAACCCTAATGGCCATCTTGTGACTATAACACAACTCTGAAACTGGAAGCGCATGCTTAGAATGGATCAGCAGGAAGACAAGAAAGTAGCACGTTGATTGTATTTTGGAGTCTCAGCCAGCTCTAAAATCCCCATTACCAAATTTCTTGTTATATAAGAGAAAACTCACTATTTAAACCATTTCTACGTAAGACTCTTATTAGTGGAAGTCAGATTCAGTTCCTACATGAGTCAGAGAGTATAAGGGCAAACAATAACATGTTCCTACACATTTACTTGAAAATTTCCACTGCCCAGTGGAGATAGTAATCGCAAGACTTCCATGAACTAGGCATTGGGCCGGGTGCTTCACGATATGTTGTATCCCAACTCATAGTAACCATGCAAGGTAGGAATGATCATCCACATTTAGCAGACAAAGAAGATAAAGGATTTGCCCAAAGTCATGCAGCTATTAAGTAATATGCCTGATCCTGAAGCCAAACACCATCCAACCCCAAACCTGTGCCTTTTGACTTCCCTTCCCCCCAAATCTCTCACTCTGAAACACAAAGCCCTTCTCAAAAATCACATTGCACACACCTCAAGGTTTACTCAAATGTCACAAGTTCCTGCCAATACTTTTGTTTACCATCCTATGTGGTATTTATACACAGCGCAGCACCTCTCTGCCATAAAGAAGGATAAACTTGAGTCATCTTTCCTTGACCACAGTGTAAGTGAAATCAATCAGACACACAAGCTAAATATCACATGGTTTCTCTTATATGAGAAACCCAAAATATAAATAAACAGCAAAATAAAAGATAGAGAATAGAAAATAGGGAGATTGATCTTTTTCAAATGGGGTGGGGATCAAGAGATGGAAGGAGGGGGAAGGAAGGGGAAGGGGATGAAAGCAATCGAGATGCATCGTGTCCAAGTCCCGACTCGGCTCAAGAGAGGTACTGAAAACATGCACTCAAAATAAAAATTGAAAAAATGACTATCAGAAGGCTAGAGTTAGAATTTAGACACTTTATTTGAAGAAAAGTCTTTGACAAAGATGATTTTCAAATCAAGATTTCTAATTATTCGCTTTAGTGAATAAAACCGTGAAGAGGGTGATTTTGAGGTGCAGAGTAGAAATATTAAAACCAACCATGAGGAAAATCAGCAGCCTTGAGGGGTGGTGGAGACTTTTTTGAGGTGCACATGCCACAATTAACTGCTAAGGGGCAATTTCCTGTCGTACCTATTCGTGTTTGTTGAAGGGGTCTGGAGTCATTTATTTGGCATATTTTTAATGGGAATCTACCTTGTTCCATACCATGTAAGGACCTTTTGTGTGTAAGTTTTATATAAATATGTATCTTTGAACATGGTATGAAGAAATTAACATTAATTGATCACTCACCACATGCTAGATGTTCCTATCCAGTCTTCATGAGCCTCACTCACACACACAATCCTAGGCCACAGGTAGGGGCCCCCCTACCCTGTTAATAAGTCACTGAGGTTTGGGTGTGATCATGAACTTGCCCACAGGGAATAAGCAGATTAATGATTAATTTAGGAAGCTGCTTGCTTTGCAGGCTGCAGCAAATGTACTACTTTTTTGTTATCTTGCATTTTATCTTGTATTAGTCTCTCTAATGTAACCACGTTATTTTTATATTAGAATAAATGCACTAAATTATTTATCAATTGAATTATTTAACTTTTCCTTCCTGAAATTGACACTTTGAAAAGATGTGCCTTGTTTCTCTGTGGTGGCTTCATCAACACTCAGCCCACAGCCAAGTATCACTGTGAAACCCCCAGGTTAAGGAGCACAAGGTCCATCCGACCCCTAGGGGCAATTATTAATGCACGTTTAAGGACCTAGCTTAAGATGTTGCTTGGGTTTGAGTGTGTCCCCCAAGAATTCCTGTGTTGGCAGTGCTGGTGAGAAATGAAATCTTTAAAAGGTGGGGCTTTAGTGGGAGGTACCTAGATCACTGGGGTTGGACCCTTGGAAGGGATTAAAGCGGTTCCTGTGGGACCCTGAGTTAATTCTTAGGAGAGCAAGTTGCTATAAGAATGAGCCACGCCCCGAATTGCTTTCTAGCCTCCCATCTGGATGTGACTTCTCTCTCCTGCATGTGTTCCACCATGACACTACCTGCCACAAGGACCTCATCAGTTGCCAAATCAGTGTGAATACCTGACCTTGGACTTTTAGCCTCCAAAACTGTAAGCTAAACCTTTTTTCTCTATAATGTTATCTAGCTTCAAGTATTTTGTTATAGAAACAAAAAACAGACTAATACAGTAGTACAGATTTGTTTTTTGACCATGAACCTGAGGTTGTGAATGCTGTCACAATCATAACATTCACTGATTCACGCAGCAAACAAGAATCAACTATGTGCCAGTGCCAGGGCCTGCCACAAGGCCAATCCAACCTCAGATGGAGTACTAATCCAGCATTGTAGGATTCCCCAAGTGCAGTCAGGGAGATTGGATCAGTCAGTTTTGGGACTGGACTCTATTCTGCCCAAAGCCCAAACCATAAAGTCCCACTGACCTTATGAAGGTACGAAAGCCAGTTGGTCCCAACTTCATCGTCCCCTTGATCCCCAGGAATCGGATAAACAAATTTGCCATCCTGTCCACCAGGCGCAGGTAGTTGAATTGTTTTGCATACTTGGGGAACACTTGTTTGAGGCAAATGGAGGGCAGGTGGGCTTCAGGGCTGGTGTCAGGGGCGCCAGCCAGCTCACGGTCCAGAGGGTCTTCCTTCTCAGCTGATGATTTCTCAAGCTGCTGAGACCTGAAAGATACAAGGAAGTCGTGATGTAGCAGTCCCCTGGTACCTGCATCTTCCCCTGAGATTGCAGCAAGCTCAGTAGGTGGGTATTATCACTGTTTTTATTTTATACACCTCAAAATGGGAATGACCCACCAAGGCTCACACTGCTAGCTTGCACCAAATCCAGGGCTGGAACCAAGGGCAGAGCCATGACTGGAAACTAATGCTTCCTCCATTCTACCAGCCTGGTTTCCCAATATGGAAAATTTCCTTTTCCATAGTCATGATCCAAAAGAATACTCTATTATGGAGGAGTCTGGGTTTGATTTCAAACTCCTACTTATGGGTAGTAATTGAATAACTACAAAATATAAAAATCTCATTGAGGACTGGCAAGAAGCCATAGGCACCATTCAATGAACAATTTGCAAAGATGCATCAGTTACCCAATTCTAGGAATAGGAACAATTACATTTTCTGGCTTAACTGTTTTCTTATTTGGAACTCATACAAAAAAAATGATCATAGTGTGATTTCTTAGTCTGGATATTTTATTCTAAAATTATTCTGATAATTAAGAAAATTAGCAGCTAATAACTTTCAAGTATGCACTTCTAACTTGGTAAACCTTTCTGACCTTCAGACCCACATGCCATTTCCACTCACCCTAAATCTGGGGTTCCTATCTCCTAAGTCTCATTACCATCTGTCAGTTACCCAAGTAGGAAAATCCAGAGTAAATGTCAACCATTCTTCTTTCTCTGTTTCCATAGCCAGTCCCACTTCCTTACTCCTTAAATCCACACTTATTGTGCCCCTGCTTGGGATTGTCAGCTCCCACTTAAGCTTCAGACCAGGTCCTCCTGCCTCCAGTTTTGTTGTTGTTGTTGTTGTTGCTGAACAAAACACCTAACATTTGAAATTTGAAGGAGGAGAGGTTGGCTAGTGGTTCCAAAGGATTCAGTCCATGGTCTGCTGGCTCCAAGGCAGGAACCTCATGGTGGAAGGGTGTGGTGGAGCAAAGCTTCTTAGTTCACGGTGACCAGGAAGCAGATGAGGGGAACAGAGCCAGAGAGGAAGGGGCCAGGGACCATGTATAGTATGCAAAGTTACATTTCTATGACCCACCCTGACACCCCTAGAAGTGTGCTTTGCTAATCCCCTAGGCAGTTTTCAAGTCAGTCAATTTGACACAGACTTATCCACAATACCATCCTTAATTCATCCACAAGGCTGGCACTTGAGTCAGCCTCTTTCGAAGCATACTTGGTTGGGCCTTTTATTTGTTAGCAATTTAGGATTCCCAAGCCTATAGTCCATATTGTGACACTCAAGGCCCTTCCTGGCTTCCTCCTAGGCCTTTTCATTTTCAGTTCCTACCTGGGAAGGTACACCATTGTTGCCAGGACCTGAACTCTTCTCTTCGTACCTCCCACCCACTGTTCTGGTCTGGGATCACAGACCAGGAGCCACTATACTCCTGGCCTCCTTTTGCACCCAATGTCTCTTTCTGTATTTGCTACTTGGCTCTGTTTCCTGCTCCTGGCCTGCCCAGATCTGGGACAAGGGAGACTTTCTCTGACCTGTTGTGTCCACTCCTAAGATAGGATACTGAGCATGTTACACATGGTCAATGAATACTGCCTGACTGATGAGTTGATCCAGGATAACTAGAGAAATGTCTCATGGTAATGAGCTCAACATTACTGCCATTCTCTACTCTTCTCTTTATGCATTGGCCTTGTATCCTTGCCCATTGTCCAAGTCAGCATGCCATCTGTCTCCAGGTTGGGCTATGTTGGTGACTTTGTATCTGCTTTCCCTGGCTCTAGTTACCTGGCACACTTTTGTTCCACCTTCAAACCCTGCTGAGTTGTCACCCTGGCCACACTAATGGTCTTTGAACTCATGTGCCATTTCAGTTGTCACATCCATGCTACACTGGTTTCTGGGCCAGCCTCTCCCACTATTTTGTGAGCTCATTAGACACAAGTCATATCTTATTCAATTCTTGTATCTATTGGACTTGGCACATATTAGTTCCTTGGGGACTATTTCACTGAATTTTTGAGTTGGGAAATTTCATTTTTAATAGCAATGTAAGTCCCAAAGAAAATACCAGCATTACGATACTTGGTGCCCCATAAGCCCCTTTAAATGACAAAGAATTTCCATAGAGAAACACTTTGCTTGACAGCTCTGTCCAAATGGTCCTCTCCTGTGGCCAGTCCTAGGAGCCAGCCTGTAGGACACAGAGCTCCCTCGTGTGACTAGCAAGCCCCAGAAATCTTGTTCACAGTTCCTTCTAAGTAGATCTTAACACTACTCTCGAAGCAAGGACAGGCAGACCAGAGGAGCATGAGGGAAAATCTCTTTTAAAGGTCACAGTCAGGAGGGTCTTGGGGAAATAAATGCTCTCTCTGATAGGAGAAAGCCCTTGTTTCTTGGAAGAGGCAGATGTTCCCAGGGCTGTGCAATTTTCCTCCAGCAAAAATGGTTTTGTCATCCTCACCTTGAACTTCAGCCAGTAAATAAAACTCAGGTGGTTACTTTTCAGGCGAGATGAAGTGTTTTCCCACTAAGGTTGTAGGAAGAAAAATGAGGGGAAAAAAGTGACACTCTTACCAAAAATTAGCTTCTTAAATTACTGGATAAGTGGCAGTTACTGACATGAGGAGCACTCGGGAAGTTTTGTTGAAGGGAAGATTTGGAAATGTATAGTCTGAACACTCCAAGTGACAATGAGAATAGCTCAGAGAACAATCTCAATCAACAGACCTGTCCCACATTTGTGATCTCATTTGCTCTTCGTGCAACTCCACGAAGGAGACTTTCATTATACCCGTTCCAAGTGGGGAAACTGAGGGCCAGGAACGCACAGCACCTCTTTGCTCTGGCTGAACTGGGATTGTAAATTCTTCTAGTCCCGCATTCTTTCTGTTTTTTTAACACCCTGCTAGTTTAAAGCACATCATGATTTACATTGGGGATTATAAAATCCTAAATACTGCTATTTATTTTTATATTTCAGAGAGTCTTACTTATTTAATTTTTAGATGATAAGGGTAAATCACGCTCTTCATAGACATTTCAAGAAAAATATATACAAGAATCAAAATCATTTGTAATCCCACAACTCAGATATTAATTCTGATACCTATATTTATAGTTAGGGTAACAAATCATGTAGCTTAAGTCCTTCCTTTTGCCCTTTACACTACAACACAAGAGTCTTCCCAGGGCGTTTATGTTTCCATGAGCATGTTTCCCGTGGACTTGTAACGCTCTGTACTGAGCCTGAACCGTAATGTACTAATCATTCCTCCTGTTAGTGTCAGCACGGCCTGTCATTCGACTAAATAGAGTCTAATGATCAGTCCCCTGGGTGATGTGCTCCCACTACGGAGCACCAAATGTTACAGCTAGGAACGGCTTTCGACATCATTCTGTCAACCAATGTCATTTGGTTGTTATTGTGTAAAAATCTGCTTAGCATGAAATCTACCATTCAAACTGGTTGAAAGTGATCAACTCAGTGGCACTGGTACATTCACAATGTGTGACCATGACTGCTGTCTATGACAATGCTGAGAGAAGAAATTTAAACCCAGGCAGACAGTGACATTAGCACCAATGAGTCATTTAAACAAAAGTACATCATCCAGGATGGTGAGCTTAACTTGGGTTGCCCTGGTGATGGGGCACCTTCAGGATCTCTCAGGCAGAACAGGCTTCCCAATGTCCTGTCAGGGGATGTCTCCCTCCAGAGTCCACCTTCTGCTGCCCTCCTGCCCCAGACCTGTGCAGAATGAGTCTGTTTTCTCTCCGGTGTGGCAGTCATTTCACATGTCTTTCAAGGGTTTCTGCATCCATTGGATGACTACCATTCTCCATCCTTCTCGAATTCCAATTAGTAACCTCAAGATAAAAAGGGCCTTAATAGCCAGGCATGGTGGCGCACGCCTTTAATCCCAGCATTTGGGGGGTGGGGGGGTCTGAGGTAGGAGGAGCGTTGTGAGTTTGAGGCCGGCTTAGGCTACAACGCAAGCGCAAGGCCGGCCTGAGCTACATAGTGCGACCCTGCCTCAAAAAAAACCAAGACTGGGAGTTTGGCTCAGTGGCTTAAGCACCTGCCCTGGCAGGTGCAAGGTTGTGAGTTCAATCCCAGGTGCCCCTAGGGCCCTCACAGCTAGAATAACATTTTCACGGACTCTGAACCACAAATTCAAAGGGACGTGATTTTATTCAACTTGAAGAAGGCACTAAAAACAGCTGATATATAAAAGGAAACAAAACAATGAGAAATGGTATCTCTGCTGGAGATAATTGCAATTATCAGGTTGAGATCCAAGCCATCACAAATACTGTAAAATCCTGTTTTTATTTAACAGCATTTTAATGGAAATGTTGTGCTTATGAAATAAAAGTGACTGGTAAAGAAAATATAAACCAAGCTTACTAGTCCTTTGGGATAATTTTTTTAAAAATTGAGTTTGCTGTATCCTTGATTCATTTTAACAAGGGAAAGATTTTGGAATGTTTTATCTATTATCATTTTTCAAATATAATGGAATTATTTTTCATTTAAACTCATGAAAAAACACATCTCTATTTTTCCTGGAAAGCTGTTAAAAATCACTGCCATTTACTGGGGGTCTACTATACATCAAATATTGTACTAAGCAATTTACCTGTATTGTCTCATCTGTTTCTCTTAAGAGTTCTGTGAGGTAGATGGAAATTATTCCCATTTTACAGATTAGGAATCCAAAGCCCAGAGATGTTGAATAGTTGCCCAAACTTACACGATGAGTTGTAGAACCAGGATTTCTACTTAAGACTGTCTCACTTCACACTCCATGCTTAGTTCAGCATATCATTCTTATATATATTTGATATTGAATAAAACCAGAGACATTTCTTCTTATGTATAAACTATGTGTATTCCCACAAATTAACACGGTAGGGGGATAAATATGGCACAAACTGTCTTAGTTACTTTTCTTATTGCTGAGACAAAATACCCAATACCCAAAGTTAAGAAAGGAAAGGTTTATTTTGCTCACAGTTTGTAGAGGTTTCTGTCCATAATTGGCTGGCTCCAAGATAGGGGGAAATGGCAGAGGGGCATCACAGAAGAGAAATAGTTCATGGCAGGCAGAAAGCAGCACAAGCTACAAGCAGCAAGCAAAAGCAACAGCCCTCTTTCTGCCCTTTATATTCTATCCATGGTATATATCATCAGGTCAGGTAGCCCTCACACCCAGGCTGGGCCTTCCTATCATCCATACCCAGAACTGTGATAAACCAACCAGTGAACTAATTTAGTAATCACACACTCTGAATCTCGACATCAAAAGTTTAGATCCAGCCACCTCCAAAAAGCCTCACCCAGTCCTTGCTTCCCTGCCCCCTACTAGCTGTGCTTTTTGCCTTAAACTCTGTGGATGGTTGCCCTAACAGAATAGAACAATCAATCAAACACTTGATGAAGATTTGAGGAGCATCCAAGACATATTGGACACTCTCCTAGATCAGATTAACTCCCTCACTATCTTGTCAGAGTAATTTTACAAAACAGACAGGCCTAAATTGTAGTTTGGCCTTGTCTTAGAAGATCACAAGCCCAACAAAGAGTTGCCAGGGAAACTAAAATAAGGGGGAAATGTAGCAAAAAATGTCCCCCTCTCCTGCCAGTATTACTTCAGTTTGTTAGTTGCCCAGGTAATAGTTCCTGTTCCAGTTCCAGTTACTCCCATTTCTCAGAAATGGCTGGTCACTGTGATGCACATTGTATAAGCCAATCCCCAATTAATAAGCCATTCTACCTCTGTACTTCCTGCCTGCTTATCCCATATAAACCCTAGGCCTCCAGAGCTTAGGGCCTGGTATTTTGGCCATGATCCCAATCAGAGCCCATCTATGTAAAATGACTCTGCCTCCAAATCCTGGGTGTTGTTTTGGTGTTTCTGCATGCCATTGCATCATGACCACATGAGGCTTTGGGGGGACATCTAGATATAAGCCATGACAGGTCAAATTCTAGTTTCAGAGGAGTTGCTTGATTTGTCTCTGGAGAAATTTTCTATTTCTAGTTAAGCATGCTGTCAACCATTTGTCCATTCATGAAACATTTCCTAAGCACTTACATGTCCCAGGGGCCTGAGATGCAGGGCGGGGAGGACAGTGCCTACCACCTAATAGCACGTGACAGGCCCATGCATAAGCAATGACTTGGTGGTGGTATCACCAGAAAGATGTGTATTTTTTGGTCTTCATCTTGATTTCTAGAGAGGGATGCTTGGATTTGATCATACAGGAAATGAGAATGTGGTAGTTTTTTACTTTTAAAAAATTTTATTGGTACACGTTTACAGTACATAATGATAACATTCATTGTGGGGAGTTGCTATGTGTACATCACATGTATATCCCCTTACCTTTCATCTCTTTGTCCCCTCTCAGTTGCAAAAAGTTCATCACCCTATTCCTATTACCTATCTTTTATTTCGCTCTTAATTTATTTATCTTTTGGGTTTTTCACATAAGAGAAATGATGTGGTATTTAAGCTTGTGTGTCTGATTTATTTCATGAAACATTTTGGTGCATTCATTTTCCTACAAATATATACATTTTCATAGGAGAGCAGTACCCCAGTGTGTATAATTATCACATTTTAAAAATCCATTCATCTGTTGATGGACATGTGGGCTGCTTCCAAGAGTTAGCTGTTATGAGTTGTGCTGCTATAATCATGGGTATGCATGTATCACTGTACTATGGCATCTTTAACTCTTTCAGGAAGATACCTAGAGGGGGGTAGCTGGGCCAAATGGAATTTCTAGTTTTAGTTTTTGAGAAATCTTCATATTGATTTCCATAGTGGTTGTACTAGTTTACATTCCCAACAACAATGTAGAAGGCTTCCTTTTGCCCTGTAGCCTCACCAGCACTTGATATTATTTGATTTCTTGCTGATAGCTGAGGGCATGGTAGCTTTTGAGGAGAGGAGTGGCAGATGGGAACTGTGGCAAGGAAAAATGAATCTGCCTCCAGTATGGATTTGCATTGAGCAGGTGGGTGGGGGTGGTTAGGAAAACACTGTGAAAGGGTGGGGCCTGGGGCAGTTACACAGAGTCTCCTGAGAACTTGCTAGAGACACACATTTGTGAGTCCCCGCCCAGACCTACTGACTCAGAAACCCTGCGAGTGGGCTGGGCAATCTGTTTTAGCAAGTCCTGTGGGTGGCTCATGTGCAGGCTGGAGTCTGAGAATCACTGGTCTAGGTGCAGGAAGGTGAGTCCTGATGTAGACGCAGTGGGGTATTGAGCCAGGAAGTCAACACAGAGGACACTTAGTATGAGAAAGATCTAAACTGGGAGTGGTGACACACACCTTTAATCCCAGCATTCAGGAGGCTAAAGTAGGAGAATCATTGTGAGTTCAAGACCAGCCTGGGCTACAAAGTGAGTTCAAGGCAAGCCTGAGCTACATAGTGAAGGGTCTCAAAAAACAGGGCTGGGGATTTAGCTCAGTGGCATAAGCATCTGCCTGGCAGGCGAGAGATTGCAAGTTTGATCCCTGGTACAAAAAGAAAGAAAGAAAGAAAGAAAGAAAGAAAGAAAGAAAGAAAGAAAGAAAGAAAGAAAGAAAGAAAGAAAGAAAAGAAAAGAAAAGAAAAAGAACTGACAACCACTGCTTGGACTTGGGAAACAGAAAGTCTGAGAAAAACCCAAATCATGTTCCTCACAGCCCTGTGGCTTGGTAGGATGGCTTGGTGAGCAGTGGTGCTGCTTGGCAGAGAGGTATCAGTGGGCGTCTTTCCCTGTTGTTTAACCAAGACTGTTCCTCTGTCACTTGGAGATTACAAATGTGCATGTACTGAATCGACATTCCTGAAGAAAATGCTAACTATGCACCAAAGAAGTTCCTTAAATTAGGCCTGCAGCTAATTTAAAGAGTTGGAGGATGAAGTGGCTAAAAATAAACATAAGTATCAAATAGCTCAGCTGTGTCACTTGATAAATCTCTGCCATGACAGAAGTCCCATTTGCTCGATGGGCAATGTGCAATTGGAAAAGAAGGTGAAAGACTGCAAAATGGGTGAGAACTGGGTTTCCAAACTGATGAGGAAAAGAACTCAGTGAGGACTTTAGTCTGATAGTCAAGGAACTTTAAAACCCAGACCCATACTGGGGCTCCTTCCACAGGTTCCTTTTCATGCAGACCCTGCCTTCTCCTGAATACTGGTCTGGCCACTCCCACCACACTCCCATCGCTTGGTGTAGCATCAACGGCAGTAAAGCGCAATGGTGGCAGTAGCATTAGCCCTTACTATGTGTCAGGAACTGCAAGGTATAAAATCTAGCACTGACAAAATCCTATGAGGTAGATGCTACCATTATTCCCATTTTACAGAGAAGGAAACCAAGGCCCAAGGATATAAACTACTACATTATGGTTCCAAGATAGAAACTCAGGCAAAGCAAGCTCTGGAGGTCTTGCTTCTAACTACTGTATTTTGCAGCTTCCATGTAAGCAGCTATCAGGCACTGAATACCTCAAGGGTCAGGCAGCTATCCTTCTTATATCTCATTTCAGCCCTGGTAATGATCTGTGAGTTAGGTTGTACAGGCCGAACATTCTTAATCCAAAAATCCAAAATCAGAATTTTTCTAAAAATCCAAACTTTCGTGCCTTGATATGAGGCCTCAAGTGGAAAATTCCATATCCTGGACCTCTATTTCATACACAAAACTATTTCAAATATTGTATAAAATTACCTTCAGGCTATGTAAATAAGGTGTGTATGAAAGAAAGAGTTCATATTTAGAATTGGTTCCCATTCCCCAGATATTTGATTATGCATACGCAAATATTCCAAAATCTGAAAAAATCCAAAATCTGAAACACTTCTGGTCCCAAGCACTTTGGACAAGGGATACTTAGCCTGCACAAGCGGTCCCATTTTAGTGATGAGAAACATGAGGTCCAGAGGTTCAGTTACTTTCCAAAGGTCACCCAGTTCTTAACTATGAACCCAGAGCTGTTTGAGTTCAAGGCCTGCCCATTTTTCTATCATTTCAATTTGGTGTAATTACACAACTTATCTGAACTCACTTTCTCCTCCTTACAGCAAGGGAGAGACAAATTTTACCTGACAGGCACACAAAGCATAAGCCCAGCACAAAGCGGTGACATTGCTTAGGATCAAAAATGCAGCCTTTCTCCAAAGCACCAGGCCGAACAGCGTGGCAGGGGAGGGGGCTGTAACCGACCTCCCCGTGACTTCCCGGCAGGGTCCAGTGCTCATCTAGATGTGGCTGTTCCCTTTTGTTTGCCAAACAAATCAATCTGTTACTTCACAGTTACCGGCTCACAAGAATCACTGACACGGAATGTTGGTCGAATGCAAATTAGTGAGGGACCCCATGGCAACGGCCACAGCCAGCCCTCTGTCCCTGCATTGGGGATGGATTCCCAGGAGCCACCAGCAGCCTGGGGTTGCTGCATGACCATTTTTTCCTGCTGGGCCAGACAATGAATTAGTAAAAGGACAAACACTAGGACTATTTCTAATGCCCGGCTCCCACAGACCCGGAACTCGTGCCATTTCAGAGAGGGCGAGGCCTTCAAGGGTCATTGGCCCGGCCCTCTCATTTTACAGATGAAGGAGCTGACAGCTCATTTTACAAAGACCTCCCAATTCACTTCTTTTCCAAGCGCAGAGCCAGCGTCTCCTTCGCTGCAGTCCCTGCGCTTGCTGTTGTGCAGCATGGCCAGGCACTGGAATGTTCTATGCCTACGGGGAGGGTGCTACAGGGTGGCTCCTGCTCGTAGGGTCTGTGGCTGCTGGTCCAGGTGCTTTGCGGTGCAGACTTGGAGGTGGTAAATTGAGGCACGGCTGGACCTCCAGCTCTGCTACTTGCCAGATGCATGACCTGAGGAAAATCCTGTGGCCTCAAAGCATGTGCTTCCTCTTCTTTGAAATGAGAGTAATACGGGTACCTAATGTACAGGACTGATGTAAGAATGAGTAGAAAAAAATGGAACAAGGTGCTCAGCACACTGCCCGTCTGTTAAATCTGTATGTCCTGGGTATCATCTTGAGGGCCCATAGCCAGTCACCAGCCCTCAAAGGTGAACACTGCTATTGACTTCTAGAAACTTCAAGGAATATGGGTTCCTGTCTCACCCCACCCTATGGAACTGGACACTAAATTTTCATCCCTATGCTAGATTTGACCACTCAGGAAGTCTCATGTCAGGCTCTTATCCTAGACGGTACTTATGGTTTCTCATTTTCTTAGGTCTCAATGGATAGCTAACCACACTTTATCTGATACCCTCGTCCTCTGTAGAGGATTACCGATGTCACAAAAATCATACATGCAGCAGTTAGTGTTTGCTAGAGAAACAGACATAATACAAGATACACAAATACATAAGGATTTACAGATTGGCTTACAATGGCCGCGCGGAGAGTCAGGTGTGGAAGAGTGCAGGGGCATCTGTGCATTGGAGACCAAAGGATTCAGTCAAAAGCTTGGAGCTCACTGCAGTGTCCCACGGGAGCCCATTTCAGGAAGCTTATGGCTCTGCAATGGAAGACTAAGGGGTCAATGCTGGAGGCTGAGAGTTCATGCTGGAAGTCAGGAGACAATGTCCAAGGTGAAAGGGAATACTGGAGCTCTTCCAAAGGAAACAGAAACGAGACTTTCTTCTTCTTTCCCTTTTATACCATTCTGGTGACAATCCACCCTGTGGTGGGTCTTCCACACCCAGAAACGATGCTGAGTGTATTTGCTTGGGTGTTTCTTACTCAAGTTGACTCAATCAACCATCACAATGCATGAAAGAGATCTTTGGGGCTCCCCATACAGAAATAGTTAAACTTTAAAAGGGCTGCTGGTGAAAACCTTGGTCATTTCCTTTTTGTAACATACAGGAAAGTTCAGGCCAAGTCCCCTGCTCGAAGACATGCATCCAGAGAGAGGCATGCCCAGTTCTCTGGACCTCCTGGCCAGAGCCTTTAAAATAAGCAAAGGAAGATGAGAGAAATTGAACCACGATTGGGCTTAAACATCAGAGCAGGTGAAATTCTGAATGCTTTGAACACTTCTGGCCACTTTGGCAGAAAAGAAGGACACTTCTTAACCCAGAGGCCTTAGGGTCCCTCTTTTTGTCCCCTGAACAGCTGGCCACTGTCTGGCTGCAGGTGATTTGCTGCTGCTTAGCTTTTCACCAGAACCCAGAGGAAGCGTCTTCAAATAGCTGCACACGCACTGGCTGTCGGAGGCCCACTGGACAACAAAACAAGGTCTCTAGTCTCAAGCAGGATGCTCAGGAGCCCCTGTGGGCTGGTCCCTGCCTCCTTCATCTTCCACTTTTCATGGCCCTCCTTGCTTTTGTCCTCTGTAAGTGCTCTTCCCAAATTAGCCCCACATGGAAAACACATATGCTCAAATATCTGAAGATTCCCTATCACTTTCCCAAGAAACTTTCTGCACCTTTCAAAACAGAATCAACCACTTCTTTCCACATTACCATTCTCTGTGCATTCACCGTCATTGCTGTCCCTGTCTCCTCCTCCTCATCATCATCATTATGGCCACCACCGCCACCACCACCATCAAGACGTGTATGACGCTAAGCCCTCAGTGTACATACTTTTTATTTCGCAGGACTTATCACACTCATTCTTTCATGGCTCTTTGTTTTTTCGTTAGCTGGAAAGTTCCAGAAGGACAGGCGCCTTATTGCTCTATTCATGGCTACACTGACAACTTCTATACAGCTTCATTGTCAAAATATCTGACAATGAATATTTGAGTCATTGTTTCAATAAACTCTCACAATAACCCAATTAATTAGACACAAATACTAACTGGTCTTTACACCCTGGAGATACAGAAGTTTAGAGAGGGTTAGTCAGTGGCCCAAATGAACCAGAAGACATATTTTTACTCCCTGCACTACCACCGCCCTCTACTTCTAGTTGCCAGAATGAGTCTTTCTTCCGCCTTTACTCTCAGTGGCTGGGAAGAGCCTGGCTGTACCCTGCAAAAACAAAGATTTCCTAGTGGCAACAGCAAGAGCCCATCTTTGTGACAATCGTAATCAGTGGTTGTATTAGCCTCTTTCACCACCTCCAAAATTAGCAGAAAAGGCCAACTCGAGCTCTCATTGTTTAGCTCCAGTAATGAAGGGATCCTTTTAATTACACACTCAGTGAGTGTCTGCCACACAAAACAGTTTAGTGCTTAAACACAGTTCTGCACCAAAGTATAGGGCTGCGTGAATGGCAGCGATAAGTGGGGGAAACCATGTATAGAAGCTTCTCTTTGTCTGCATTGTAGTCTCTTTTTGGTACCTAATTTCATCTACACCCAGTTCATTTTCAACAGTGATCCTAGTTCTCTTTCCTATGCTGTGCACCTCGCGTGTCCTGGTTCAGTAATTCCACAGGTGTGCTGCATGTCACAGTGTTCCCTGCCAGGTTGCCAGTCAAGTCTGCTCACTTTGTTCATTTCGCTTGCCACTCATGGATATGCTGTGAGGGCTCCCCGACCCAGCGGTGCCAACACATCTGAGAACCCCTGTGGTACAGCTGTCCAACGTCTTCACTCCAGGACACGCCAGCAGCTCATGGCGTTTGCATATCAATTTCCTTGTGTGTAGTTCTGTCTGGGATTTGCACTAACGTGATTGGGTTCCTTAGGGTGGAGGGTCAGATTCCAGGCCAGGCTGCCCTGACTTTGCATTTGTTTTTGGTGGGGGAAGTGGTGAAAGGGAGTAATGCCCTGTCTTCCCATTGGTGGGCAAGAATTCCACCATACATCAGTTATCTGTACTGTTTTTTGTTTTTTAAACTGTATGGTACCAGGGCCTTTGCACTGAACTACATTCCCAGTCCTTTATCTTAAATTTTGAGAAATGTCTCACTAAATTGCTAAATTGTATGTTCGAGGCTTGAACTTGCAATCCTTCTGCCTCAGCCTCCCAAAGTGCTGGAATTACAGGAGTACACCACTATGTTGGGGTTAATTATCTATCTTACTGGCACATGGTGATGACTTCCAAGCCCATACCTCATGCCCTGGTTCTTACAGAAGGCTGAGTCTGGGAGGACTGTGCCCTGCCCTCCTCTTTGCCCATAGCAGGTCCACATCTGCTCCCCCTCCACCGCTCACCTTCCCTGCCAGCCCACAAGCCTGTCCTGACCCCTCCCACCCAGAACACGCTCTTTTTGGAACAGCGCGGTGTAGAATTTATCATTTTCTAAACTGGCATCCTGGCCATTTAGGTTTGCGGCTTCTTTCTTCTGAAAGACTATGAGTTTGCCAGAAATAGAATCCCTTTTTTGTGTTCCCCTTCCAGTACTTTATATCTGGTGCTGAGAAATGGCTGTGTAGGCAGAGGATTCTCTGAGACAGACAGCGGGAAGGGCTGGAGGTGATTCTGCCTAACAGCAAGAAAATGGGCAGTGTGATCTCCAGGTTAGGGTACTAGAATGGCATCTTTAAGGTAATAATAAGAGTTAATGGCAATAAGAATAATTGTCATCCAGTTCTACCCTTTACCAAAGGCACAGCCGTGGAGAGGTTGCCTTACCACTCAGCCTCAGTTTCGCTACTGTGAAGTGGAGACAGGTAACAGAGGTGCTGAGGAGTCAATGGGATGACATAAAACAAGGGCTTGGCACCCTGGCCAGAGAGAAACAATAGTTGTCCCCACTCACTGGTCACATACTCATTGAGTATCTAACTGTAATCAGGGATGCAGGGTCAGTTCAAGCCCGCTGTCTTTGGAAGAATCGACCAACCTGTAACATCACCTTTCCTCCAAAAACTTTGGTCCTAGCAAAATTAGATTTTAAAAATTCACCTCATCAATTAGGCATGCATATTAACAATCAGGTCCAGAGAGAAAGTCTAGCTTTTTTTCTTTATGCAATTTGAATTCCCCCAACATACAGTTGTTGTCAAAATCCATTAAAGTATTTAATTTCTCTTGTCACCGCACAATTCCCCGAGCAGACATCTAGACAGAGCACAGTGGTGTTTCTCACAAAGGTACTAAATGTTTAGTTCTCGTGGTACATTTTCTTGCTGATGTCTCCCTGATGGCTCTGGAGATTCTAGAGCACAAGATTAAGGTGGATCGGCAGGGCAGTAGGAGTTGTAGGGATTGTGTATCAAGCAGGGCTGGGTTGTAGTTTCTCCTGTCACCAGTTGAGTGATTTTGGGGGAGGAACTTAACCTCTCTGGGTACCAGTTTCCTTATTCGTAAAGCAGTGATATCGCTAAATCCAGAGTTTTAGTGAGCACTTAGAAATGCAAATGTAAAGAACTTAACAGAACACCAGACATGCCACCAATCCTCAACACAGGACACAGTTTAGAAGTTCCAGAGATGTGGAAAGGTGCAGCCTGGGATCTGGAGGCTGACTCGTCCCTCACCACCCCCTTCCCCAGGGGACAGCATTAATGAAGGAGCAATGTGACAATGGCCAGATTCACTGTGTCTGAACTTTTTATTTTCCTCTCTAGCCTCTGGTAACACCCATTCATTCAAATAAAATAACGTTCCCACCTGGTGGGAGCCAAAGTCTCCCATGCTGATAGGAGTACAGTGGGTACCTCACCCCTGGAGCAAGGAAACAAAAGAGTCTGCATCTAGTTTCCTGCTAACAAGCAGGACCTAAAAACTCAGAGGTCACCTCTTCCTTGGTTGTCATGGCAGTGTCACTGACCTACTCCTTGTCCTGCCAAAGGCACCTAGCCCCATGCAAGAGGACCAGGGGGATGGATGTGTGGGAGGTGGCGGTTGAAGGACAGGTGAAGGCAGTTGAAGAAGTGTCCCCCACGCCCAGCAGAGAAGTGCTGTCACTTGTTTTTGCAGAAAAACAAACAAGAACTTCCCACTGGCAGAAGTCCACCGTTGCCAGGGGATAGAGGGGTTTCGGTTTTTACTGTGCAGATCTTTTGGTGACGAGGGACAGATTTAGAGCCCGTCACAGAGGCCAGTTCAGATCTGGAGGGGGAGCAATTGTATCCTCCTCTAAGGCACAGAGTGAGGCTGGTGTAACCCTCTGTGCCTCCCTCTCTCCTGGCATCATGGGAAACGCAGCTGATGCTGCTACCCGCTGCCTTTTGCCGCAGCTCATCGCGCGTTCTCCAGTGTGATCTCCTGTCCCTGATCTAATGCAACCCGAGCAACAGCCCAGGGAGTAAAGGGCAGCACGCCCATTGTGCAGGCAAGAGCATCAATGTTGTAACCACAAACCAAGGAATATGGATCTTACTTTTGTTTTCTTTTTAAGTTTGCTCTCTATTCTCAAAAGCCTTTACCCAGAACACCGCCCAAACAGGTTGAATTCCCTGCCTCACTCTTTGGCTCCAGGCAGCTTTTAAAAGTCACCTTCTCAATCCAACACCTGCCAGACAAATCCACCCAGATGTCCCACTTGCGTCTCAGTGAGTTCAGTGTTTCGAGTTGAACACAATTTGTCCCCTAGAACCCGCTCCTTGCTGTTTCCGTGTTGTTCTTGGCAACTTCATCTCCTCAGTAAGCCAAGCTCAAACCCTGAAGTCAGCCTTGGCTGCTTCGTCCTCCTCACCCTGGGTTCTGAGGAACTGCTCAGAAGGCTCTGCTGGCCCTCATATTCTGGGGGGGGGTCCTAGCAGGTAAAAGGCAGTGGGCAAATCTGCTCACCACAAAGGCCGTGGGGACAGATGCCTGGGCTCTTGCCAGTCCCATGCTGCGTAAAAAACACACTGTTACATTTGATAGCTATCACAAACCTTTGAGCGTTTTTTTTTTTTTTTTCCAGCATTGGGGATTGAACCCAGAACATTCTCACTGAGCTACATCCCAGCCCATCTTATTTTTTATTTTGAGATAGGCCCTTGCTAAGTTGCTAAGTCGCCCAGGCTGGGCTTGGCCTTGAGCTCCTCATGCCTCAGTCTCCTGAGTACTAGGATTACAGGTGTGCCCCACTGTAGTCAGCAAGGTTATTATGATGCTTAATATGATTCCCATTTTCCATGTGACATACTTTCCCTATGAGACAGAGGTGACACAAGTTACCCAAGGTGATCCAGTTTAGAAATGGTAAAGACAGATTATGAGTCTGAGCAGCCTGACTCCAGCACTCAGGCTCACCACTGGTAGACAAAGCTGCTTCTCTGCCAGCTGAGGGTTTCTTAAGAGCAGAGGCTCCTCAGACTTGTGTTCACATCTCAGCTCCAGGACCCCAGGGCTTCCCTCATAGTGTTGGAGGAGCAAGTTCCCGGTTGAGAGTGTTAGCTCAGAGCCAGCCAGGCTGGATCCCACTTCCTGCCCAGACCCTTTCTCACCATGGAAACTCTGGGAAACAGCTAGATAACAAGACTAGAGGACGGCAGCAGGCTGAAGAGCGACACCGTCTCACTCGCCTCACCCTGCCAAGGACGTGTCCGTGTCCTAATTCCAAGACCTGTGGATGAGTCCTTATTTGGAAAGAGTCTTCACAGATGTAATCAAGTGAAGAATCTTGAGATCATCCCGGATTTGGAGAGGACGGGTGTCCTTATATTAGAGAAAGGCAGAGAGAGATTTGATGCAGACGAATACAGGGGAAAAGCCCACGTGAAGACAGAGACACGGAGTGGCACGATGCTGCCACGAGTCAAGGAACAGATGGGGCCAGCGCAAGGTGGGAGAGGCAAGGAAGGACTCTGCCCTAAGGTTTAGTGGGACGCACCACCCTGCCAACACTTGGATTTCATAGGCATGCAAGAAGACGTTTTCATAGTTTTAAGGTGACTTGTTACAGTAACCCTGGAAACTGATCCAAGGTCTCAGTTTCCTCGTCTCTTGACAGGGGTAACCTCAGGGCGTGCCTCTGGGATAGCATTAAGGGTTGGCAACTAGCACAGAGCCTGGTTCACAGCAGGGGGCCCTCAGTGAAAGTTCATGGAACAGAACTGAAACACTCTGATCAGGACCTTGGAATCTCCTCCCGAGAGGCACACCTGGCACACACTGTTTCTGCCTCTGCTCTCAGACTTGTAGACTGTTTAACTTCAGAGCTAGGGAGCCAGAAGGAGAAGCCACGGTGGGGGGGAGGGGCATCTCCTGCGGGCCCAGGTGTCCCAGACGCTGGTGTCCTTGCGAGGCTGGCAACTAAGTACTGGCCCATCTCCAGTCCCTGATGATGAGTCTGTCATGGTGGGTTTCAGGAAACATCTGTTTCAGGACCAAGCCCGTTGTTGCAGGCAAACTCTAGAGATAACAGTATGCTTTTCCCAGACGCAGCCATGACATGTTCAGTGAAGCCAAATATTTCTAAATGTGACCAATTTCTTAAGTAGCAGAAACCCATCAGACTCTTCAAGAGCATGTGTTGCACGTGGGCAGCCGGTTTCTTTGGTTGTTGCAGAGCCGGGACGACATTCACCGTGGGTTACGGGGACCCTGTCAGGGGTGGCTGGGGTAGGGTAGTGCTGAAATCGGTCCTGCTAAAGGTTGTGCTTAATTCTACAAGGCAGTCAGGTCCCCAGGCTTCATGCATATGGATGCAGACGTGGTTGAATGATAGCCTGTGATTTCTCTGCCCTACGTTAATCGAGTTCGGGTGGCTACTGAGAATATGACTAGGAAATGCTATGCTGGCACACATACCAATGATCTCCTGGATCCTAACACAGCTTTGCTGGATTGGACTCAATTCTGCTCTGAGATAAGAAAGCACGAATGTAGTGTCCCCTGTGAGATGAGCAGACCATGCCTTGGCATGAGATAGAGAGGCCAGAAGGCCAAACAGATAAGGAGCGCTGGGACCCACTCCCCGTGGTTATGTAGGCGGCGGGGACACCTGGGCCACTGAAGCAAAAGACTCTTCACCCCAGGAAGCTCTTGGGGAATAAGCAGACAAAGCCTGTCCTGTCTCCTTTCTCCTGAGGTTAGTGCTGGGATGCGAGCAGGTGCGCTCCTGGCCCTTGGCGCCCAGATCAAGCCTGGAGTACGTCTACCTCACAGGCCAGGGTCCTTGAGCTGGGGCAGCAGTCTGCTGAGCCCCTTGGCATTCAGGTTCAAGATGAAGCCCAGCTTCCTGTGCCCGGTCCCCTCCTAGCCTGCAGCTATCCCGCTGCGTAGGCTCCACTTTTCAACCCTGTGATGTCACCCAGGAGCCACTGGCTGGCCAGCCCTGGCCTTAGTCCTCACTTAGCTTCCTTGCACACAGGGCTCTGCCTGCCCCCTGGGCTCTGCACCTTCCCCTTCACCCCAGAAGTCTACAACTGGGGTCCCCGCATGCCACAGGGGTGAAGCCCATCCCAGCTGACAGACAAGGCACAATGCCAAGTCTGCACAATGCAGAAGGCAATTACTATGGTTCAGCACCCCCAATACCCGGTAGACTATTGCCAGAGAGATCAGTAGGCCAAGACAATCAAGATTCATAGAAAGGAAATAGCTACAGGTCATAGAGATTGGTAAGTTCTAGGTCTTCATTCTGTCTGTGGACAAGGACTGAGCTCAAGAAATGGGGCATGGCTTATCCGTGGTGTCCAGGTTCGGGGAAGAACCTGGTTTCCCACCTCCTGTACACTTTTCTGTGATGACATCCTCGGCTCTGGGTCCATATCAGCTCAGTGCCAATATGTGGGGCTGAGTTGGATTCATCTCTCACTCTGGCAGAAGCACAGGGCCAGCCAGTCTAGTACAGTGGCTCAGTAAATGTCACCTAGGCCTGACTGAATTGGTCTCCTTTGTAAAAGAAATAAATCAGAGTGAACACATTATTGACGCCAGCAGAGGTATGATTTCAGGACTCTGCGAAGACCTCAGCTAGTAGCAGGTGCTGTATCTACTTATAAAGTGGTAGCATACATGAGGCTCTGAGTTTGAAACCCAGCATTGCAAAATTTTATTTCATTCATTCATTTATGTATTTTAACTTGTTAATGAAATATAAAATCTTGGTAAACCATACATGGTATAAAACCATTTTAACTTTTTTTTTTTAAGTGTGCCATTCAGCAGCACCGTATCTGGTCATTGTTGTGTAACCATTGTACCATTCATCTCCAGAATGTTCCATCTTCCTAAGTGGAAACCCTGACCCCACCAAACGCTAACATCCCACTCCTACTCCCGGCTGCCTCCGGCACCGCCATTCTACTCCTTGTCTCTGTGGGTTTGTCGGCCCCAGGTACCTCACATAAGTGGAGCCGTACGGTGTTTGTCCTTCTCTGTCCAGCTTATTTCACTTAGCGTAATGTCCTCAAGGCTCGTCCGTGATGCAGCGTGTGTCAGAATCTATTGCCTTTTAAGGGCAAAATAACAAACACTCCATTGTAGCACCTACTGTTTTGTTTATGAACTCATCATTGTGGGACACTTGGGGTGCTTCCACCTTTGGGCTGTTGTGATTAACACGGCTGTGAATATGAGTGTATGTGGCAATTTCCTGGTAAGCCGGTCACCTCCGCCTGGTCCCCTGACTTAAAGGAGAGATTCACATCCACTCAGCCTCTGGGCCCGAAACTAAAGAAAAGAGATCGATTCTATGGGACCTCTCTAGGGATGGAGTCGGCCTGGTCCTGTCACGCCTGTCATCTCGGTTTACCCTTATGTCTGCCATCATGTCACGGCGGGTCACCTGAATCTCAACAAACTCGTAACCAGGCCTGTCGCTATCAATGTCCCCTTGCAACACATCCCCTGTGTCACATCTGACCAATCACTCTCGGCCTTAACCCTGTCTCTGGCTCGCTCCCTCTTTTCCTTCAAGTATTTGTCCAAATGTCCCTGCTCAGATGGCCTCCCTGGAACACACTGCAGCCTACATCTTCTGGGACCCCAGTGGCCTTTCCTGACTTTGTTTTCTTCCAGGGTCCTTACTATCATTTATCGTGGTTAAATTATCCCTTAGGAACCCTGGGGGAGTCAGGGACTTCTGGGACTTCCGTGGATGCCAAAATCCTTGAATGTCCAAGTCCCTAAAATGACAGTGTTTGCACAGAGCCGACACACATCCCCTCATATGCTTTGAGCCATCTCTGGATTATATGGAATACCTAATACCATAAATGCTAGGGAAGTAGCTGCTGCACTGTATTGTCTAGGAAACAATGACAGAAAGTCTGTGCGTGCTTAGTATGGGTACAACTTTCCCCCTGGATACTTCTGCCATTTGTTTGGCTGAATCCCATGGATGCAGAACCTGGGAGTGCAAATGGTTGGCTCGATAGATGTTTATGCGTTTATTGTGCTTCCTGTCCATTCGCTGCCCCGGCCCCTCTCTCCCTACCCCCAATAAGGAATGTCAGTTCTCAAGGCATGCATTTTGATAGTGTCCTTCCCTGCAGACTCTGTGATCCTGGCACATAGTAAGTGTTCAGTAAATACCAGTGGAATGCGTAAGTGTGTGTATTCTGGGCTCCCTGCCTTTAAGACAAAGTCTAAACTCTCTGGTCTGGCCAAATCCTCCTGTGCTGTGGCCCCACATCCCTCTCCAGCCCCATCACAGCCCTACTGAAGCTCCAGACAGATGGCCCTGCTCCCCATGCCCTCCTGCTGTCCACTGGCCCTGGGTCTCTGCACATGCTGTTGCCACTGCCTGGTCCCCACTCCTCCCATCCTGCTCCCCACTTCTGCTGGCTTGGGTGGCCCATTTGCCAGGCTCCCATGACACACTATGTTTAGCTTTACCAAAGCCTTTTCACACTGTGTCACAACTGCCCCTTTGCTTGTCTCTAGCTGTTTCTCAATTGCCGGCTCCAGGGGGGTAAGAGGTCTTGCTGGCACTTGGTTTCTCAGGGCTGTGACCTGGGCACTGTAGAGGCACTGTAAATGTCTATCGCCAGATGAGCCAACCTGTGAGGCGGTGCTGCCTCCTCTTAAAGCAACAGCAACGCCACTCTGGCAGGTGACCCGAGGGCTGCGGATGATGGGCTGTATGCACAGCACCTGTCCTATGCCTGGCACAAGGTGGCATCTAGCATCCAGTGTCCCGTGTCAGCACTCACGCAGCAGAGGGACCACGGGACTGCGTTGTCCTGCTTCCTTTGTTCTAGAAGCCACATGCTGAAGTTCTTTCATCATCTGTCATCTGCGGGGGGCCACTCCGATCACCCGGAGTCCCAGAGAGGATTGCTGTCCTTTCCTGTCTTATCTGTCACACTCTGGCAGCATGCCCACTGAGCACAGGAAATGTCCAAGTTCACGCTCTTCCCAGAACTGACTGTATTTATAATCATCACGTCACGGAATTCAGAACATCCAAGGACCCCAGGGACTGGCTGTGCTGACCCCTTGTTTTATACCTGAGAACACAGGTTCAGAGAGGTTGACTGACTTGCTCAGGGTCACACAGCTAGTTAGGAATTTTGTTTCCTCATTTCTTTGTGGAGAATCTCAATTGTCTCTGGTTAAATTGATTGGACCCTAAAGGCTTTTAGGGTTTATTGTAAAATCTCTTGAGCTAAGTCCTGACCACTGTCACCACCATACTTATAATACTTTCATAACCTCCTAATCAGCAGCATCAAGGTCATTTCAGGTTTGGAAACTCCTAGCAGGCACATTCTCTGCTATCCAAGCAGAAGGAGTAGATGTGGCCCTCAGCTCTCCTGTTCTTACTGTTCCCCGGACAAATGGTCTACCATCAGCAGAGGATTGGCAATGTCTTATCCTGGCCACTGTCATTCTCTGTGAAGGAACACTTTGCTCTGCTCCAAGTGTGGTCCCCGTTGTCACAGGCTTAAGGAGCTCTGCTGGGGGACTCCTCTGGGGGCTAGTGGGAACAACATCAAGGCTGGAGCTCAGAGGGGTTGTGGAAGGATTTGAGGGGACAAGAGAGGGAGGTGGCATCGTTGGAAGAGGACCCAAAACTCCCTCCCATTGAGAAGGGAGCTGTGAGCCATCAGCCACCTCCAACAGACTAATTCACAACCTCTGGTCCCAGAGGAAGTCATTACTCCTAATTATTATTATTAGGCATAATGACTAATTAGTAAAAATAGCTACCATTTACTGAGTGCCAACTTATGCCTGCCTCAGTGCATATTACTTCTTTTTTTCCTATTTTATGCTTTAAAGCTTATTTTTTATTTTCCTAATTATAAAGTCAATATGTGTTCATGGAAAAAAATATTTAAAGATACGAAAAGGCAGTAAAAGGGGAAAAAAAGGTCACTATTTGGTTCACAGTGAAACAGTATTATAGCCATTATTAACATTGATATTTTCTTTCCTCTCCCCTCCTTCTTTCCTCTCTCTCATTACCTCTGTGAAATTTAATGTGATGTGATCACGCTTTTGTGAAAACTACCTCTGACTCTCACCATGACCCTAGGAGTTGGGTATTAGCATCTCCATTTGACAGATAAGGAAACTGAGGCTCAGAGAGGATGAGTAATTTGTCCAAAGCTACATGGCAGGTAAATGCCTTTCTGTGGCCGGGACAGGTCTTTTCCCCACCATGCCACACTTCTTCCCATGCAGCAAGGGCAAATTGGGGGATGGCTTTAATTACATTCCTGCTTTTGCTGCCCCACTGCTCTCCTCAGGTCACTGGCCCACTCCCTGCGATGTCCTCCCAGGTAAAGGACACGAAGGTTGCCCTAGCTACTTCTACTCCACTGGTCAGTACCTCACTATGGAAATGCAGACGCCTAAGCTTTGATGGAGACATCTGTCAGAAACTGGAGGGAATCTGGGTTTTCTGTCCATATAGATATCTGGAAAGCTGAAAGCATAAGGAACTATTTTTCCAGGCTGTTCTCCATGAGACAGGCACAAGTAACTTCTATAGTACTGTGCTTGTATGTGCACATGCATGTGCGTGTGTGCGCGTGTGTGTGTCTGCGTGTGTGTAATATCACAATATGAAGGCTCAGAAATTGCTAACAGAATGGTCAGGTATTGTTGACTTCTCTATCTCTGCACTTACCAGAGACACACAGTGCAAGGATTGCTAGGTCTGCTGCTTGCTTCCGTCTGTGCTGCAGGGAAAATAGCATATCCTGCTGTGCCTGCCACGTGCACACCCCTCCTTATCAAGGGAGGTGGTATTGCCCATGTCCTAACTCTGGCCCAGTCAGGGACCCTGCTCGTGGGTCCCCTGCAGTGAGGTCCTCGGCTGTGCTAACCTGCCTTGTAGCCTCAGGCCCGGCCTCTCCTGTACCGATTCTCTCTCTGTGTCCAATAGCCTGGTGCTCCCATTTCTAACTATGCCCAACGGGAGTGACTCACACATCCCCCATGTGGACCAGACACCCTCATGGTCACACAGAAAGGCAGCTGGGGAAACTGCAGAATCTTGTCCTTCCGTAAGGCACCAGGGGCCGGGAGGAGGACTGCACAGACCGGGCACCACCGGGCCAGAGGACATCCAGGCTGATCATCAGGGAACTGGTTTTCTTGCTGGAGCAGGAAAGGGACAGCTCCCTTGTGTGATGACAGCCTTGAGCCAAAGGAAGAGCATGTGCAAAGGCTCAGGCAGCCGCGGCAGTCAGCGGTGGGGCTTCCCCTGACCACCTCACCAAGCACGTTCTGCAAAGCAAACAGCAGCCACGTACCTTCTCGCCAGATCTAATTCCGGCTGTCTTAATTCAGGCTTGGCCTAACAGGCTCGGAGCAAATGGACTTGTTAAGGAAGCCTGTGTGACTGAGAGTGTCAGGATGTGTGCACACCCAGGGATAAACACAAAAAGGAGAGTCAGGCCAGAACTGATCCACCACTGGGAGGCAGTGTGCCGGGAGCGGTCCCTCCCGGTAACCAGTAACGGGAAAGTGGTTTTCCCCTTAACTGATAAGCACTGAGCATGAGTAGCTCCTGCAACAACCCTGCAAGATAGGAAGCAGGTCCAGAGAGGTTAGCAGCTCGCTCGAGGTCACACAGCCAGTGTGAGGTAGAGCTGAGGTTCAAGCCCCAGCAGCCTGAGCCTGTTCTTCCCATCCTCCCCTTCCCTCCTGGCTTTGCCTCCATCCTCGTCCTCCAGACCACAGCTTCTGCGGCTCCCTTTTCCCCAAGGCACTGCATGGCTTCCCCACAGGATGGAGATTTTTTTCTTCTCTCCTTTCCCTTCCTTCCTTCTCCTTCCCTTATTCATAGAGCTTGCCACTACCGCTGTCCACCCTGAGAGGGATGATCTGGGGAACCTAAGAAAGGAGAGAAGGTGATGGAGAGAAAGGAGCCCACGAGGCCCTATTGCCTGGCAAAGGTCCCGGGGGCTTCAGGCAGGGAAGGGGACTGGGCCTAGCCGGGGAGTAGGGCAGGAGGCCTCGGGTCCTGAGAAGGTGGCCGGCTGGACCTGGGAGACACAGTGACTAGAGTGTGGCAGTTCTGGCAATGAGGGGGTCCCAGCTGTCTCATCATAAAGCACCCCACATTCCAGGGCACCAGGCCTGGTGTGGCCGTGGCCCTCCACAGTGACAAGTACAGGATAGCCCTGTGCGCTCTGCGGAGTGTGGCGAGTGGCTGGGCGGGGAAGGCGCACCACCCTTCTTGTCCTCATGCCTGCTCCTTTCTACTAGGTGCCCTCCTTTGCCCTCTTCTTTGCAGACTTGAGAACCCTGACACTTGACACAGCCCTGGACACTTCCCCTGCCCCACAGGCTCCTATGCTTGTCAGAACTGTGGCTCTGCCAGGGACTCGCTGTATGAAGAGCTTCTGACAGCATCCGCCCCTCTCTCTGGACCCTGCACCAACCCGGCTGCACTCTGTCGCTCCTTGAATCTGAAAGGCACAACTCCCTCTAAGGTCCTCAAAGGGCCCTTTCTCGCCCTCGTCTCGTTCCTCTTCTCTTTGAGGGGTTACCCAATGTCGCCTTCTTGGTACGGGCTTCCTGACACTCAACAGTCTCCACGCTTCCCTTGCTTCATTTCTTCCCCACAGGATTGATGATTTCCTAACTCACTCTGTATTTTGTTTCTTTTCTCCACTTTCTCCTTCCTCATATCCCAGCACCACTAAAAGGTCAGTTTCATGAGTCTTAGGTTTGGTTTGTTTTGCTCCTGGATGCAATTCCTAGCAGCTGGTGTGCCAAGATGAATGAATGAATGAAGGAAGAAATGAGGCTTTTAAATGTCTATTTGGAGTTTTGTGTTGGAACTTATTTAACTCTGTCCATCATCCTGTG
Source organism: Dasyprocta punctata (assembly GCA_004363535.1). Taxonomy (NCBI): domain Eukaryota; kingdom Metazoa; phylum Chordata; class Mammalia; order Rodentia; family Dasyproctidae; genus Dasyprocta; species Dasyprocta punctata. The sequence continues at coordinate 55,810 of RJWM01000455.1, forward strand.
AGTTTGACACCATGTCCCCCGCTTCAAGGAGGAAGAAAGAGAAGCCAAGGAGTAACGGGAACAACCCGAGCTGATATATCCGGGAGTGGGATCGAACCCAGGACTGCCTGTCTCTAATGCCAGAGTTTAGCTTCCTGCATCACAGAAAGGTGCCCGTAAGGGTCCCGCATGCCTGTTGCACTAAGGCTAGCATTTAACTAGAGCATCTTGTCATCTGTGAGTATCTGTTACTTCTTGTTCTCAACAGTTTTTTTTTTCTCGAGGGTTTTTATTTCACCTTTTCTCTTAAGAGACTAATTCATAGGGCATGTGATTCTATTTTTTTAGTTATTTCCTCTGAGTAATTGAAGCAATTTCACTGACTCCTGAATTCTTTTATCACTGTTAAAAAGTTAGCTGTTCATCTAATTATCAGAATGCCATAGGATACAACCTGTCTTTGGATCTCTGATTGCTTTTATGGTCTTTGATTTTGGTGTTGGGCACTTTCATAGCAGCGTGTCTGTCTACCTGTGGATTTCTTCTTATTTATTTTTTACTTTCTGAATCTGATAATTGATATCTTTCCTATTTAATTTTTATTTTTTTTTCCTATTTATTTATTTGGTACCAGGGATCAAACTTACAACCCTGTGCCTTTCAAGAAGGTGCTTAAGCCACTGAACTAAATCCCTGGCCCTGTTTTTTGAGACAGAGTCTCACTATGCAGTTCAGGCTGGCCTTGAACTTACTTTGTAGCCCAGGCTGGTCTCAAACTCACAATGATCCTGCTGCCTCAGCCTCCCAAGTGCTGGGATTAAAGGCATGTGCCTCCACGCCCAGCTCCTATTTAATTTTTAATAGAAAGTTTTCATCCTTAATTTCTTTGACTATCAGCTTTGTGCTTTACTACCTCTTTCTGGGGGTCCTGCTGAATGGATGTTAGACCTCTTGTTCTATCTTCCACGTCTTAGCACTTCCATTCTTTGTTCCACTCATTATTTCCACGTAAAATTCTGAGTAATTTCTTCAAATGTGTCTTACAGTTGTCTACAAGTTCTCTAATATCTTTTCAGCTACACCTAATGTACTAATAGACTCATCCACTGAATTCCTATTTTAATTATAATAGTTCTTATCTGTAAAAGTCCTTTTTATAAAAGATCTCCTCTATTTAAAAAATTTTTTTACTAACTTGGTTTTATTTTTCACACTCTTATCTCTTTAAAGCTATTAAATGCACTTATTCTATGTTGTGTATGTAGTAATTTTACAGGCATAGTCATTGTGGAACTGATTCTAAACTTTATTATTTCTCCTTATTCTTGGTCACGTGGCCTATTTTCTTGTGAATTTTAAAAAAGTTTTTTTAAAATTATAAACCCATGTTTTTTGCAACATTATTGGTAGAATTATTATTATTATTATTATTATTATTATTTTGCCACCCCTACCACTTCCTTCTTACCAGGAATTTTTTCAGTCTTGGATTTAAAGTGTATTTCATTGAAGAAGAGTTATGCTTGCTTTTGCCATGTGCCTGAGAATGCTAACAAATTAAAATAGTTTTAAACTAAATTAGGAGTTTTTGCTTTTCAACCCACACAGATAATGTGAATTTCAATCCTAAATTATTGTGAGGGCAGGTCCATCAATAAAGAAGTGGCCAGCACCCTCTCCCCCCAGAGCCTACGGCACCACTGGTAAGTATCTCTATATTGCCCTCTGTGGGTGAATTTTCCCTAGTTCATGCATGAAAGGTGTGATCGTTTAATAATCCTTGCTTTGTATGAGTTTCCAATCCATTTTCCTTCACTGTTTGGGCTCTGAGATTCCCGTACATTCAGCCCATTCTCTGAGCCAGCAGGGATTGTGCAGGCAGGGAAAATCCACTTTCAGTATTTGCTTCCCCTGTCTAGAGCTGAGCTCTTATTGTTTCTGGCCTCTAAGTGTTTCTTTCCTGCCATCTCATTCGTACATTTAAAAAATTATTTTAAAAATGTATCCAGCATGTACTGGGAGAATTTCTTCAGATATCTTGTTTCTTACACCATTAGGAACAAAAGATCTATTGTATGATTAAACAAAAATTGCTCGTATTTGTTTTTATTCTGCATTAAAAAGGGTATATCCTTTATAGAGAAATAAATGAAAATGTGAATAAGCTAATAACATTTAAGAAAAACCACATTTCTTATCTCACTACTCAGAAGTAACCAGTTAGTATTTATAATAATTATAACATATTTATTTATAAATGTATAAAGAGTCTTCAGGATTTGTTTTGAAAGTCTTCTCTTCCACTGAAGCTATTGTGAGTATCTCTCCCTGGACTTCATAGTTATAGTTTGGATCTTAGATGGACTCAGGCTGGTGCTGTTGGGATGTGGTGGAACATTGAAGGGGTGGGGCTTAGTGGGAGGTCTTTAGATTATTGAGGGGTGTGACTGTAAAGGGGTCTAGGGGCTCTGGTCCCTTCCTCTTTCTCTCTTTTGCTTCCTGACCATGAAATGAGTGGTTTTGCTTTCCCTACCATGAAGTATTGCCACAGGTCCAAAGCCAGGGGGTCAATCATTGACTGAAACCTCCAAAACTGACAGCCAAAAGAAACCTTTTCTATTTACAAGTTGATTATCTTGGGTATTTGTTATAGTAAGAGGGCGCTAACTAACACATTTGCTGTTCTTTAAAAACACCTTTTTAAGCCAAAGGAGTACACCTATGTACCATGGTGTGTGCTGACAGAGATGGGACTGAGCAGCAGTCTGCCTGACTTGGAGTCCCCACTTTTTCCATTGCTCCAACCTAGGTATTTCCTGCTGAGCATTAGCTAAAGCACTGTAGTCAGGCATCTTGGAACAAAAGATGTTTCTCACAGTCCGTTCAGATTCCCCATGTTTTACTCTAGGCTTAGTGTGTCTTTCATTGTGTACAGCTGGGTCATGCCTGGTCAGTTCAGCCTGGAGTTTCTACTAAATTGTTCTGAAAGGTCCTTAATGGGAAACTGATTTGGCTCATTCTCCTTTTTCACTTCTGCACTCTGAGTTGGAGTAAGCAAGTAACCAGCGAGCTGGGGGGTGGATTTCACTTGGGTCCACGCTCTCTTCTCCGGCACAGCTGGAGGTTGCGACAGACCCACAGCCATGATGTGGTCTTGGCTGTGTTGGGCACTCTCTCTGGACTTCACTGTCTTCCTTGTAGCATGTGTGGGAATAATGTCTCCTTTCCAAGATGGTTATGAGCCTCTTCCGCTCTGATTGTCTCTCCAGAGGCTGTCGGGCATGGGGTGTTAGTCATTTTACACTATAGAATGGACTATACCATCTTCCTCGAGACTCTGAAAGTCCAGGTGGAGCAGAGATGCTGAGGGCCTTTCTCAGGGCTGCTGTAACCACACTGCCCTGACCAGAGACTCAGGCGTGTGATTGAACAACTCCGCACAATGTGATGATAATGAAGAGCCCCCACGCAGAGGGTTTCCTGTGTGTCCAAACTGCAGCACATGCTTACTACACATTGTCCTTTATCCTCACCTCATCCCTTTGTGGTCAGTGATGGTCCCCTGTTTTATACAGGGAAAACAAAGAATTAAGGATATTTGCTTGCCCAACATCACATGAAAAGTGGATAGAAAAGTTAGGATTGGAACACAGGTCCCATCACTCCTTTCTTTGGCTTTTGGTACCTCTTTCCTTTGGTGTTTGAAACACAGAAGTGCTTTGTGGGAATGTGACGTATAGTTTGCTAAATCTATAGTGGGCCCCTTGCTTGGTTAGAAGGTGGCTGTCATAGGCATGACAAAGCTGGATGGCACTAGAGAAAACAGTACCCACTTTGGAGTCAAAAAAGAGGATTTAAATCCCAACTCTGCCACTTAGGTGCTGTGTAAGTTTGGGTAAGTCACTTAATTCTTCTGATTCTTCATTTTCCTATCCTTGGAATTGTGATACGTGTACTGATGTTTAAAAAGGATACATTATGTACTTGTACCAACTCCCCTCCATGAATGTAATCCTTATGTACTGCATTGCAGTCATTTATTTACTACAAGTATGGACCAATGAAGATAAAATAAAAACCCAAAAATAAAATGAATTGGGGGTAATATCTTTCTTACAATGATGTTATGAGGATTGAGATTTTATGTAAATATGTAAGATTATATATGCATGTTATTTTATACATATATTTTAATGCACATTATTTTTATAAAATGTCTAGAAATAATAATTACATGCACATGTACATATGTGCATGCACAAATTGTGTCTGTCATCAGGCGGTCACCAACCTCTCTGGATCTGCCATGTTATACATCATAAATCTGTCACGAAGAGCAAATTCAGTCGCACAATGGAATGGATTAGGTAAATGTAAAGTAATCAAAGAAAGTACCAACGTGTAGTTTTTCTTCTGTGCTTTGAATGGAATGATATTTATCTTGTCATATTGTAGCTGAGGGTTTGCAGCTTTTTCTTGCCAGCTCAGGGACACCAAATACAATGTGGGTTAAATATACAGACAGATTCAGCCTCCTACATGGCCTAAATCCAACCATGAAACATCAGATGCTTTGATTCCCATATTCATGATGGAGTTTCTCAGGAAAAAGCATTCTCTCATAGAATAAAAAATTCTAACAATTGAAAGTATTTCCACGTTTAATAGTGACCATCCAGAGGACACCTGCAACGGCTTGGCTTTTCTACTTTCTTGCACATTTAGCATCCTGCTTGTCTAGAATAACACCAGCAGCCTCTCCCAGCTGGAGACCCAGAGACCTGAGTTCTGCAGTAGCCACTCCAATCCTGCACAAGTCTGGAACCGATCTTGGCTTAGCAGATGGAACCTTAATCACCTTAGACCTGGGATTGTTCCCTCTGCCTCAAGCCTGGAATTCACATGCTTAAGAGCACATACCTTCGTGCTCTGTGGCATTGTTTCCCACTAGGAGGAAAACCTGATCATCAGCCCTGCCCAAGTGACTGGGCCCCAAGGGAGTCCTTGCTTGTTTCCTCCCAAAGGGCAGCAGGTCTGGTCTCCATAAATCTTTGCGCTGTGCCCAGTTCCTACAATCACTAACGTCCAGCTGCCTATAGTGACCGATGCCTGGACTTCTGTATTTCTCTTTCCACTTCGGGCCACAGCTATGGACTCAGACAGATCCAAGCTGGGTTATTCCTACTCTTTTGCTTTGGAAAACTAATTCTGTGGGTTATGTTCCCACCATCAAAGCTCTGAATGCACTGTCTTGTGTTATATATGATCCAAAATGTGAAGGTTCTTTCTTACAATGCTGATTGTAATATTGCAATATCATATTTCTTTGGAGAAGACATAAAAATAGATATAAGCAAGAGAATAAAACTATCATACGTAATTTCATCACCTAGAAATTATCACATTTAACATTTTGGGGATTCCCCTCCAGTCCTTCTCTAGGTGTCTATTTTCACATACTTAAAATCATATTATATAGCATCTATACAAAATTGTATAAATATAACCTTCCAACTTGCTGTTACATTTAACATTCTCCCATAAGCATTTTGCCATATCAAAATTATTTATAGATATCATCTTCAGTGACAGAAGGACTACCCCTTGAGCTAACAGATTATTTCTAGTTTTTCATGCCCAGATGAACAGGTTCATACAAACAATCTTTCTCATAATTCTGGATTAGACTTTTGGTGCAAATCCTCAGCAGAGAAATTTCTGAGTCAATAGGTATTAGAATTTTTAAGGTCCTTGACCTGTTTGCTGGCTTTAGTCCATGACTTTGTAAATTGCTAAGGAATAAACTCATATTCACCAACTCAAAGGTTTTCCATCTATAATCTTCTGTTTGTTATGAAGTTAACTACCAAGATCATAATAAAATAGGGAGACACGTTTTATATTAATTTCAATACAAATGGGGTTTAAAAATATTTCACATAGGAGCATGTGAAACTGGAAGTAATGTGATTAAGCAATATTTTCAAATGACCCACGACCACTTTCGTAATAATAGGAAAGAGTCATTGAGATTTGTATCTCTAATTACTTTTTAGACTTTTCTTCTCAAAGCCATGAATCTGAACCTGAGTCAGCAGCCTAAACAGCCAGAATTGGAAACAGTGAACTCTATTTCCGAGTTTCTTGTGTAGAATGTAAACTTGGGATATCAGCTGCTCAGAATCCATTTATGCAATACATTTTTTAAAATATCTGCCTTGTCTATGAACCCTCCCCTCATTCCTCCAGCCAGAACTCATCAGTCTTCCTTCCTTAGCTCATCACCTGTGCCGCATTTAACACTTGCTTTGGTTTTTATCATATTTGAGTTATTTGTTCAAGACTCCCACTAGGCTAGAAACTTCTGAAAGGCAAGACCCAGTGAGGTTCTCTAGACTTAGTACAGCAATCAACCCATAACAGGCACAAACAAGATGGGGGTTGCTTTACATTTTCCCTCTGAGCAAGGCGATGCTGCTTTGCTGCAAGTCTGGTATGTAGGAAAGGGGAAAGGAGAATCTGAAGGAGGCTTGAGGCTGGACATAGAGTAATGGTCAGAAGGAAAAAGGTGACATCTGAAACTTTTGGGTTTCTAAAACAGATGAAAAAATCATTCATTATTTCACAGATATTTATGAAGTACCCTTTCCTGGTTTCAGGCATTGTGCCAGGTGATGGGATCTGGAGTAGAACAAGAAGCTTTCTCTGCCTTCAGACAAACAAAAGATATCTAGAGGTTTTGGTGATTCTATTACAAAAGTTATACATGGATGAGGGAAAATAAGCATGCAAAACCACGCAGGATAAGGGATAGAGGCTGGTCTTCTACTAGCCGGAGATCACCACCATAATCCATTACTGACAAGTCATTCAAGAATCTTTCAGGCAATCACTAGGCTTCTCATGCCTGCCATGTGGGGATCACCCACTGGCTCATTTCCACTTGGTAGAAACTTTGAGTGCGTATAAGACCCTTGAAATCTGTTAACTCTTGCTATACATTTCCTTGGAGATTCTCACAGGTGTGGTGTTCTGCCATGAAAAAGATATAGCTTCTAACTCAATGGATATTTTAAAATATGTTACGCATAATTGAGAAAAAATAGTTAAGACCTAAAGATAAAGATTCGTTAAGGAAAAGCATGGGAGGGGAGGAATTTTGGTGTAACACAGTGGAGCTAAAATCCCCTTTCTTCTGGTCATAATCCTATACCCTTAATAAGTTGCTTAACTTGCTGAGGCTCAGGGTTCTCTCACCTATTTAATAAGGCCGATGATCACTGATTCCTATAGAAGAAAGAAGTAGGAGATCAAGGAAGAGGGCCATGTAGGTCCAACACAGGGTTCTGACCTCGAACATAGGGCCGGCGCAATCCATAAGAGAAGGGGGACAAAGCCTTCCTGTCGGGGGTAGAAGAATGAATGCAAAGCTAAGCATCAGCTTCCAGCCCTGGATATCCTGAGCTAGCTGTGAGGCCCAGGGATTTCTATTCTTCTCCAATGACCTTGGCTTTCCCCCAGGTAAAACAGGTGTGCTGGCATGGTGGACTCTCAGGGTCCTCTCAGTTCTGAAATTTCATCAGACTCTTGCTGTCGCTTCTACAGTGTATAAGGTAAGGGGACCGGGAGTGAAGAAGGGTGCAAACATGACATCATAGTGCAATTCATTCAAGCTTTCACATCTCCAGGTTAGAAAACCCAGTGAAAACCCATCCTGGCTCGTCACACAGACTAATTAGTACTTATGAAAGATCCTGCCACAAGCTGGTGTTTCATAAACAATACAAATAGATCCATCTCCTATTTTGACAATGCTGCATAGCATGTTCATTAAATATTGAAATAACTAATAGAGTCATTTTTCCTTTTAACGGTGGTTTTTCCCTAGTTATCTCTTCATGTGTTTATCCACCCAGCTGATTTCTTTTTCTTGCAGAGCTAGGAATGGAACCCAGAGCCTTGTGCATGCAAGGCAAGTGTTCCATCACTGAGTGCACCACTATCCCTTGTCCAGTTGATTTCTTTAACTAGTCAGAGCATCTATTAGGGACACTAGAGGGTGTTGCTTATCTTCTAGGAATTGGTTTTCCACATCTCTCTTCTTGGCATAGAGATGGCTGTCATTTCCCTACAGCTTCACACTGTCTTCTTTCCATGTGTATCTGTGTCCAAATTACCTTTCCTCATAAGGACACTGCCATGTTGAATCAGGGGTTGCTTGAATGACATCACTTAATTTGATTATCTCTATAAAGACCCTATCTCCAAATAAGATCTTATTCTGAGTTACTGGGGGTTAGAATTTCAACATATGAATTTTGAAGGAGGGACACAATTCTACTCATAAGTTAGGCAACTTATTCATTGGTTCATTTATTCTGCTGATTGGAGTTGAGTACCTAGACTCCAGCCCTGAGCTGCAGATTGAAAAGACAAAGCAAAACAAAGCAACTATGTGGCCACAGAAGACTTCACATCTGGTAGAAGAATCGTTCACACAAACAGATCACTCAGTGCAATGCAGGTGTAAAGCTGGAGGTGGGCACAGGACTGATGGGGCTCATGCCTCACTGCAAGTGTTTAGGGCAGGTTTCCAAGGCTCCCATGAGGTGGTAGAGCTGGGGTCGAGGGCGTAAGATTGAACAGAGCTGGACACAGGTCAGATGGGAAGAGAGGGATGCTTAGATTCCAAGCAAAGGAAACTGAAGTGCAGTTGAATGGGAGCATGGAAGTAAAGAGCATCCTTTAAAAAAATCAAGTAATATGGATGGAGCATAAGGTGTGCATAAAGGAAGCAAGAGTGCTGAGCAAAAAGGCCAGGGTGATACGGGGAATTTCCACGAGAGCACAGAACTTGAGGCACAGCTCCTCTGTTGGAATTCAGGTATTCAGCAACTTCCTCCATCCATTATAAACACTACTAAGAGCTAAGAAGCAAAAGAAAAGTCTCTGGGGAAGCCAAAATTGAGCTCTCAGAGTTCATGCCCTGAAGTTTGTAGTCTGTAAGTGAAAGGAAGCCTCTTAGGTCTTCACTCCACACCTACACGCTCTGACTTCATGTATACTTCTAACAAATTTGGAAACCTGATTCCTAGGCCAACACACAGCAAGGTAGAGCTGCCAAGTTGGAAGGAAAAGATGAGATGCCACAAGCACGTGAAATGCAGAGTAAGAAGTGAAAACAGAGAGGGAAGTAGAAAATGCTCTGCAGCCCACAGAAGAAATCTAGAGCTCTTTGGAGGTACCACGATCACAGAACAATCCAAAACTGGTCTGCAGAACCACCATTCAAAGAAAAAGTCACATTTGTTCAAATGAATTCAAGAGGCCAAGGTGCTTAAATAGTTAAACATGAGACCATTTGAAAATAGAAGAACCCAAAGGTTCAATTTTCCCAGTGTCTCCAACAGTGAAAGATTCACTGTGAAGCTAAGGGACTTCCAGAGTTTTCTGTTGGAAGAGACTACAGAAATCACTTAAACCAGTCCTTCCTTTTTGCAGGGGAGGGGTACTGGGAATCAAACTCAGTACCTCATGCTTGCCTAGCAGGCACTATGCCGCTGAGCTAACCAACCCCAGTCCTTTATTTAAGGTGTCAGAAAATGAGACCCAATGTAGGGGAGGGGCTTGCCAAAACCACCCAACAAGAGAGGGGCAGATCCTAAGAAACAGGTCTCCTGGGTCATCCCTAGACAGAAGCTGGGTGTGAGGGAGAGATCCTGGATGAGCTGGGTTGGGGCAGCTCCAAAGAAGTAGAACTTTAGATAGTACCCTGTGATGGAGTACTGGGGAAGTGGGGAAGAGGGAAAGAGGGAAGGTGCATTTGAGGGCCCGGAGCTCAGGTGATTGATATCACTGTCCTAATAATCCTTTCTAGGGGCTCAACACTCCCATTTCCACCTGAAAACTCACCAAATATTCAAAGCAGTGCTGTAAGCCAAACAAGGCAAAGGTTGTCATCACAATGTACAGATCAAGAAGCTGAAGCTTAGAAGACTATAGCTAATCTATTCACATAACCCAGTGTTCGAGTACAAAAGTAGAGCTAGACATGTGGGCCCTTGTGCTCTGCAGATAGAGAACATGTTTCTTTAGTGGGTGTCCTGGGCTACTTGTTTTTTTGCAAATGACTTTGGTGAGACTCTACTTTCTCTCAAGAGGTGCATTTAGCTGTCACTTGGGCCAAAGTACGTTTCTTATCTGCAGCAAGCTATGTGGCTTGAGTTCAAGTATTGTTCCTTACAACGCTTCTGTAACATTCCGCGACTGCAGGAAATGTCCCCTGTAGTTTGAGAATACTTTAGCAACTTTTCGGTTCCTTCACAGCTTCCTCTGTCACTGGGTGGAACAGTTTGGAAAACAGTGCTACATCACTGCAACCTTCAAATCAAACAAGGGCCACAGTTCTCAGCAGCAGCAGCCGTTTTCTGTAGAACACATTTGTCATGAAAACAAAGGGCTGTGAGTTTGTGGGGAGAGTGATGTTTGAGCTGTCAAGGCAGTTCGAAATGATTGGGAAAACACCTTTTTTCTTTCTCCCTTTCCTTTTTAAAATAATGCTTGCCTCAAAAGCAGATACAATTTCAAATGTTTTCCCTGTAAATTAACATTTTTTTAAAGATTACATAAGAAAAAGTCAGAAATCTTTGTCTTAAATATAATTATTGTTTTGACTAAGTCAACCTAACAATAGTAAAAAGGTAAAAGCACCAAATGAAATTCTGTGACCTGCTTTTCTTGGGATTTTGAAAGGGTGAGTGCTGGATTTGGTTAAATGAGAGAACAAGCAATAATCATACAGAGTTCCCTTTCAGTGGATGGGAAAGCTGGTTTTCAACCTTGGTATAGGTTCTAGGCGGTGGGTGTGATTCTTTTTAATAATAATGATGATCACATGCATATTTGAATAAACCCTAAGACTTTACAAAATCCTCCCATCTGGTTGAAGACTATCCCTGTTACATCCTGAGCCTATAGGAACACAGAACAAAGATGGTCCTCCCTACCCTACACAGATGAAGCACAGAAGTATTTACTCAGCAAGCATTTTCAAACCTCTGGTCTGTGAGAGGTCCTGGACTGGGCCTTGAAGGTGAATTAGACATCATGGCCCTGCTCGCCAGGAGCTGAGAAGAGGCCAGAAGCAGATAGGTAGCACAGGACCTGGGTTCCAGGCCTCCTTGGTCTCCTCATTCAGTGCATTTTTAACTCTTCCACTAGACTCAACTCAAATCTGCAGCTCTGTCAAAGTCAACAATGGAATTTTTGGAAAAGATCATATCTGCAAGCCATATGGTACCAGCAAGGCCTCTAGGGCTCATGTGAAGAATCATCCAGAACATTTCATCTCCAGGTCACCGAAGGATGTACATGCACACCAGGAGTTTCCCTATCCTTAGGGTTGTCTCTCCCCCACTCAGCCTCCTGGTCTGACAATGCCATGCTGTTTAAGATCTTCCAGACCCAAAATGCTCTGATGCTTGTCTCTGCCTTTACATGAGCCATCCCTCCTGCTCAGGGTGCCCTTCCCTGCTCCGCAGACTATACAAGTTTCACTGTCACTGAAACCTAGCACAGACCAGCCCACCTCCTCTGTGTCCCTTCTCCACTGTGTACACCCCTTCCCATTCTTCAGTTGTGATTTGTTTATCTGTCTCAATCCCTCACTGCAAGTGTCCTGAGAGCAAGTACTGTATTTTATTACTTTCTAGATCCTTAGTGCATAGTCCAGAATCTGGTGCAGGTTAGATATTTAACAACCATTCTTAAACAAGTAGACACTACTAAGCACCTAGGATGTGATGTGCTCTAGGTCTTCTTTAAGATTCTCTATACCCTCACAACGATCCTATGTGGAGACTGTTATTTACTAATTTTACAGATTATGGATCTGAGGCTCAGAGAAATTGTGAGACTTGCTTGCTATCAGGGGCAGAAAAAAAATAGATCAGAATTCAAGGCCAGGTTTGTTTGACTTCAGTGTTTTTTTCCACCACACCACGTTGATCTGGCTAAATTTCCTTCAAGATGTTTCCCCCGCAAAGTTTGCTAAAGAAAGCAGTGAACTCTGATAGCAATCCTGTTCTCCACTCACCTTGCTCAGCCAAGACAAAGGAGCCTTGCATTTGAAATCTCCCGATGATTTATTGTCTACATCTCCCTACACTTGTTTTATGGCAAGAGCACTTTCCGGGGTGTGGATCTGAACCATAAGACTCTAAGCACCTTACTCTTAGTAATCTTAGAATTTCACTTTCATGAATCAGCCTGGCTTCTCCTGAAAGTAGTCAACGACCAAGTCTTACGGAGACTAATTATTTCTTTAAAATGTCCAGATGCCTCTGCTGGCAAAAAGAAGACCAGGAGGCAAAGTTGAATTACATAGTACATCACTGTCCCCAGCATATTCATCTCTGCCACTCTGTCAGTGTGAAAATTTACAGCAGATATTATCTCTTTGAAGGGGTTCAAGTTCTAGAAAATACAAGCTAAATTTTAAATAGAATTTTAATTTTAATGAAAGCTTCGGGGAATGCTGTTTATGTTGCTTATCTTTCATACCTGGTGATTAAGTTAATTTATGCTTAATGGAAGAGGATATTTCTAATCCCCAGACAGGTTCAACATCTGTCTAGGACTGTGTTTGTGGAAGCCTTAAGCTGCTTGTGATGGATGTAATAAAACCAGGATGCTGCTGAACTGACACCTGAAGGCTGTGTAAGGAGGACCAGGGACATCTCATCTCTGCCCAAAGCTTGTGTTGAAATCAAATCAAAGTCCCAAACATTTCATTCTGTCAGCCCTTAAAAATCCTGCCTCATGCTCTTTCATGGTATTCCCTGGGCAGGGTTGGGGAAAGTAAGCTGGGCTGTTGGGCTCTGGATCGAGCATTAAAACTAGCCATCCTCAAGCTCCTGCCATATCTGCATGCCAGTGCACTGTTAGACAGTCTCCGAGCTCCATCTCATTTACTCTCTAGTCCAAAAGTGGTAGTTATCACCCCCACTTTACAACTGGGAAGTCTGAGGCTTCAGACATGTTCCTGCTGGCTTGAAGCACTATTGGTGCCTGTGTGACTGCCCCATCTGGTGGCTTGTGCCACTAGTGATACAAATGATTTAATCATTTTTATCGGTCTTTTTACTAATAAAAAGTTGCCCAATGGGACAGTCATGAATGCACCACGGTGTATCAAGCTGCCTGGCAACAAGACATAAATTATGCTCTGTAAACTGAAGCAGTTTGCTTGGGTGATGCCATTTCTCAGTATGAGAGTTAGTAGAGTCACATCTTGGTACTCAACTGCTTTGAAACATCAAATTCTGTACTTGCGGCATCTTGGCGAGAAAATTTTTTCCCAGTGTTCATGGTTAGTTTGGTACACAAGGTGGAAGCTGGTAACCTAGTGACTCAATACTTTTTTCCAGACAAAACAATTCATTTGGTATTTGTTGCCCCTGCCAGGACCAATTAATGACAAATACTTAGATACCACTGTATTTGGCTCGAAGACCATCTGCTCCCCATTCTTTCCCCCATAGCAATAGACGTGGCCCTTGGGTTAAACCAATTTGCCACCTGTTTCTGTACACAGTTTTATTGGAACCTGGCTATGTGTACCCATTCATGGTATTGTCTGCAACAAGTTTTGTGCAGCAATAACAGGACAGAGTAGAGATGACAGAGACAGTTTGGCTAGCAGAGCCTAAGATATTCCCTCTCGGGTCTTTTAAAGGAAATATTTGCCAAGCCCAGCTGTAGCCCCTTATACTGTCACAAGGAAATTACCTGGGCACCTATTGCCTGTGAGGCTTGGGTTAGGCCAGGGTATGAAATTGAAGTTGACAAAGATAAAGGAATTTAAAGTCAAACACCACGATAAGTACTGTTGTTTGCTGTCTCATTAACTGTCCATCTGGTCCTGCCTGCACTCATCCTCCATAGCAGGTAACCAGCACCACAGCCCCTATCAGGTAGAGCCCTCTTATCCCCAGAGTCCTGTGCGGACCCCAGTGTGTCTATTTCCACTGCACACAACTGCTTGGAGGAGGCTGCATCTGCGTTCAGGGCAAGAGGGCTTTGCAATGCAGATTTCCTCAGCTCACAGCCCTGGAACACAGCATGGTTCCACAGAGAAGCAGAGCAAGGACTGGGGCCTGCTTCTCTGTGTCCCAGGCTCCTGCTTGTGCCATGGGAGACACAGCACAACTTGCCCAAATCATCAGCCTTGGCCTTGAACCCCCTCTTTACCGCGACAGCCCAAGACAGGATGCAGGACACTTCGTCTCTTTCTTCCCCGTTCACGTCACTCTCCTGTGACTAAATCGTCTAGTCACGGTGTGGACAGTTACTGATGGTGCTAGTGGGAGTGGTGGGCCTCTAATCCCACATGGTAAAGTGAGGAAAATAAAGATGAATGCACATGACCATTTGTGTGTGCAAGCCCATGTGAATGTATGTGTCCATTCCTTAAGGAAATCATGCTGATGATATTAGGTTAAACTATGGGGCATTGAAGATTTCAACTATTTTGACATGCAAAAATGGCATATTTAATTGGTAATCGCTGTTGCTGGATTTTGAAAAATTTCTTTGGGGGGGGATACTAGGAGTTGAACCCAGGGCCTTTACACTGAGCTACATCCCCACCCCTCTTTTATTTTGTGACAGGGTCTTACTAAGTCATTAAGTTGCTTAGGTTGGGCTCAAACTTGGTGATTCTCCTGCCCCAGCCTCCCAGAGTGCTGGGATTACAGGCATGCACTGCCATTCCTGGCTTTATGAAAATCTTTACTTGAGAAAACAAAATGTTGGCTATTTTTTTTATATTATATGGACAATTTGTTTGTGTTTTTTTTTTTTTTTTCCCGACACTGGAGATTGCATTCAGGGCCTTCACACTGAACTAAATCCTTGATCTTATTTTTATTTTTATTTTGAGACCAGGTCTTATTAAGTCACTAAGTTGTGCAGGCTGGGCTCAAATTTATAATCCTGTCTCAGCCTCCCAGAGTTCTGGGATTATAAGCATGCACTACCATCCCTGGCTTGTTTGTGTTTTTTAAAAGAATATTTTATTGGTTTATGAAGTCTGCAAGTCTGGAAATTACTTGTCTTATTCAAGCAGAAGCAGACCTCAAAACACCCTCATAAAATTTGGCAGAAGCTATCGAAATTTAAAATCACCTATTCTTTGACCCAGCAGTTTTATTTTTTAAGCATCTATTTGCAGGAATATTGGCATGTGCAGACACACACACACACACACACACACACACACAGCAACAAGAGGGTGCTGGCAGCACTGTATGAAATGTGAGAAAACGGAAGTAACTTAAATCCCCACGGTCAGGGGACTGATTATGAAAAGAACCAGACTGGAATAGCAAGCAGATTATAGAAAGCACAGTGACCAGCTCTGGATCGACTGACCCAGAGAGATGGCCTCACTGTCCTGGGCAGCAAAAAGAACAAGTCACAGGATGCCAGACATATCACAGAGGACAGAGTACAATCTCAGTCTTATAAAAAAAAAATGACAAAATCTGTCTTTGCTGGTTTACGTATTTTCAACAAAATAAATAAACAAAAATAAAAAGCTTGGGAAGGAGAAAAGCAAACATCTGACAGTGGGTATTCCTGGGACATAGGGTTGGGATCTAGAGGCTGATTGTGTGGGAAGGCTTGGCTTTCTGATTTATAGACTTTACAAATTGTCTGAATTTTTGGCAAGACAATGCATTACTGTCACTATATATATATATATATATATATATATATATATATTTTTTTTTTTTTTTAAACAAAGCCATCAAGAAAAACAACCTTGCTATATGGGGGCTATCTCTGTAAAGCAGAATGAAAGAGAAAAATTCATTTTGGTTCTGGGGTTCAGAAAAGCCTTTCAGAATGAGTGTTTTCTGAGCTGAGCTTTACAAAGCGGAAGAGAGGCTCAGAAATAAGAATGGAAGAAATGGTTTAGTCCCCGGCACCAGGAAAAAAAAAAGGTGGGAGGGATGGCATCCGCCTGAAGACAGCTAACCACATTAGAGTTTGATTTGTAGCTGATGACAGTCAGATGGTCGGAAGAGTTGTTCCAAAACTTGCTCTCCAGTTAGGATTCTCATTACTTTATTCAGACAAACCTAATTTCTCGCCAGGTTAATGTGTCTTACTTGGAAATCAGGCAGCTGTACTTCAGGGTTGGGAAGATGTCGCAGGCATGATTGATGGCTCGCTCCTGTCCTTTCCCTCTGCCCAACAGAACACAGATCCTGCCCGGGTACCTGTGCTCTTCCTCCAGGCTGTGTGCTTCGGGGGGAGGGGACTAACACAGGCGCCAGCCCAGGCCCTGCCTCAGGGCTGGGTTCTGACTGCTGCTGAGAATGTAGGTTTATGGTGGAGACCATGACCCAATTCTGAGTAA
Organism: Dasyprocta punctata; assembly: GCA_004363535.1. Classification (NCBI taxonomy): domain Eukaryota; kingdom Metazoa; phylum Chordata; class Mammalia; order Rodentia; family Dasyproctidae; genus Dasyprocta; species Dasyprocta punctata. Next base: position 72,215 of record RJWM01000455.1, read on the forward strand.
TGTGGTGGGAAATTCAGTGGGGCATCTTTCTTCTTTTGAGACACTTCTTCAGTGATCCCCTGTCTTGCTACTATTCGATGATAAGTACCTGAAACTGCTCCAGCTCATCCACAATTGTGAGGGCTCCAAGTCCCAGGACAAAGCCACTCTACTGAGGATGGATCAATGAAGCGGTGGTAAGAACCTGGGTGCTAAATGAAGTCGCTGAGTCCGCAAACACCCAAGTTGGAGCTACATGAGCTTTTCAATTCCTTTTATGGGAGATAATACATTTCCTTATTATTTAGGCCAAATAAAGTTGAGTTTTCAATGACCTATAGCCAAAAGCAATCCACCTAATTCAGAAAGACTTTTTTCAGTGACAATATTTATTTGCATATTTATTCAAACAAATGCTTTCTATTGTGTACCTGAAGTTAACTTTAACCTCGATAAAATCCACTACCTTTAAAATCCACTAGAATTAATGGTTGCACAACAATGTGAATGGACTTCATGATGCTGAGTAGCACACTTCAAAATTATTAAAATGATCAATTTCATGTTATGTATATTTTATGGGGGACAGTCAAAATACATAACCTAGTGAGGTGAGCACAAATTAGGGGAAAGTGTAAATTTAATCTCTGAATCTTCAATTCTCATCACACTGTAAGAAATAAGTTGCACTTAAAAAATTCACTAGAATTAAGTCCATGGAATGGAATAATATGAGGCCATTAAGAAGATAAGCATATGCTTTCACTTTGGGTCATGGTAGACTGGTAGCAAACTTGTACTAAATAAGGATAAAACTAGACACATTTTTGAGGAAAGTGTTTTAGGCATTGGACAAGAAGCAACCCAGGCCAATGATCCTTAGAAAATGGGAAACATGAAGGGAGCCTCAGTTTCCACTGCTATTAGCCAGTTCACAGATCCCAAACCCAGAACAGTCATCCTGGGGGCCATTGAGGCAGAGGTGGGCATTAGAGTTGTGTATGTGGCTGTTGTGGGGAGCAGGTTCTGGAATCAGAGTAAGTTGGTCAGGGGTCGGGGAAGAATCCTCTCATCCTTGGCTGAGTGCTGATGAGACTCTCTAAGGCGAAACAGAGTGGCTGCTATAGGGCAGAGCACTGACTGGAAGTCACAGAGTGATGCAAAATACCTGCGTGAGGGTGAGGGACTCTGCCACTAGAACGCGTGCTCCATGAGGGTAGCAAACAGTATCTGGTTTTGCGCCTGATTCCAGTCCCAGATTCCAAAATGGCGCCACGCACAAAGTAGATGTTTAATACTTATTTGTTGAATGTCTAAACAAATGGCGTTACCCAAGTTGAATCTAAGACAGATGGCGTCAATGACAAGGATCTGTCTAAGGGACTCAGCCCAGGAAGGGACCTCACTCCAAACACTTAATGGCCAAGCCTTTTTGGGTGCAGAGGCACTCTCAGGGATAATTTTCAAAATTCTTTATTCATTCATTTCATTTCATTTCCTCTATTACCCATCTTGTTCCCCAGAAGGACAGGAAATAACAGCCAAAGCCTGGAAATATCCAAAGCCATCTATCATGTAATATAGAAATAAATTGTGGTACAGTCACAAGACATAATTCCATTTAGCAGTGAAAATGGATGAACGCCTGCAAACTCAACCACACAGATGCATGTCACCAACATAATGACGAAAGAGAGAGGGAGGTCGGATATGAAAGAACACGGTGCAGATCACACAATAGCATTTATCGATAAAGTTCAAAACCAGGCAAAAATAACACACAGTGTTAGAACTCAGGAGGGTGGTTACCCGTGGGGAGGAGGAGTGAGGGGTGTTGGGGAACTTGGGGGGACGCTGGAAAAATAGCAATGATCCACTTCTTGTCTGGATGTGATTATCCCAGAGTGGTTGCTCCTCAACGACTCACAGAGCAGCGCACTCCTGACTGCTTTCCTGAGGAACGGTGTGTTCAGTAAAGATCTAACTTCAATTCAACCAGCTTATTTTACAAAGGTCAGAAGTTAGATTAAATGATGGAGAAAATGGTGGCTCACTTAATTGTAAATTTAAACGTGTGCATGTTTAGGATTCTCAAAATCAGTATTAGGCAACTTTGAAGAAGGCGAAATAACTTTAGAATATTGATTCTTTAAAAAAAAACAAGAAATACAATTCTTTTTAAAAAGGATACAAAGTGATTCATGGAGAGATGATGAATGAGTGATAAATGGTAGAAAATACATAAAGATAAATAGGTGATAGAAGATGGATAGAAGGCAAATAGGCAATAGACGATAAGTAGGTGATAGGAGGCAGAAGGATGATACATTGATAGCTAGATGATAGAAAAATAATAAGTAATTAGATAACAGTTGATAGAGATAGGAGTAATAGAAAGATAGATGATAGATTAATAGTGATGGATGATCGGTAGGTAGATAATAGGTAGTTAGATGACAGGTAGCATATAGATAGATGGATGGATAGATAGACAGAAAAGAGAGATGTAAAATGCTTTAAATGGACCCATATGGAAATGGGAGGAAAGGCAGATCATGGGTAGGGAGAAAGCTAAAGCTCAGGATGCATTAAGCTCACCTGGGACACACTCTCTCAGGGTTTGCTTGACTGCTGGGGGTAAGGACATATATCTGGCTCTAGGGTTCCCGACAAGTCAAAGGAAAGAGGGAAAGTGAGCAGTTTGCCCACAGATGCCATAACACAGAAGACACCTCCTCTGGTCAGGAGAAGTCCAGCCTTTGACTGATGCCGGAGAGAAATATCCCCTTGAGTGAGACGGCAAGGGCTGCAGGACAAGACGTCCCCCACGACCCCAGCATCCTAACAGTGACACTGACAGTAATGGCCAAGATGGGAACAATGAACACCAACACTTTCATGCCATTTAACTGTGTGCCCAGCACCGTTTCAGGTTCTTGACACAGACGGCAGTGAATTTAAAACCAGTGCTACTTACAATGTCTTCCTCCCAGGTGTGGAGTCCCAGGCAGAGGCCAGAAGTGCAACTGGGACCATGGGACACAGAGCAGAGCTCTGGGGGTTTGATTTGACCCAGCAATGCAAACAGAGGAAGCCCATAGCCTTCCAAGAAATGGTGATGGAGGTCACAGGCAGCAAATCACCAGGACAGGATCTTTAGTTTATCTCTCAAATTTAGTCCTAAAATATCTTCTTTGATGGTCAAGCAAACTGAAAGTACCTATGATCTGTACTCTGTGTTCACAAGAGGATCTGTGAATGGGCCAAGATTTCTCTCTGGAAGCTGTTCTGTGTCTGCTTTGCTACAAAGACCAGTGGTTAGTCAGCATGATGGCCCAAACACCTGTAATGCCAGCACTTGGGAGCCTGGGGCAGGAGGATCACTGCGAGCCTGAAGTCAGCCTGGGCTACATAGTGAGTTCAAGGCCAGCCTGAACTTCACAGTGAAGCGCTGGCTCAAAAACAAAATAAAACAAAAACAGAACAAAACAAAACAACAGTAAGACCCAAGCAAAACAAAAGATCAGCAGGTAAGATTGTGGCCCCCAAGTGTTTGCCACCTGACATGCCCACAATCAAGATCATTTCAGGCTGGTGAATGATACAAATATGAGCAGCTCACCTTGTACAAGAGAGGGCTTGTTCACAAAAAGGGGAAAGACCCTTACCCATGGCAGAGGATCCAGGATTCCCTCTGCCCAGATGCAGGTACCCAGCTGCCTGGAAGGTCAGGAAGGGCACCCAGCTGATGTCCAAACTCTTCAAGAGCATCTTCATGCTCCTGAATTGCTTTACCTCTGCCAACGCCTTTCTAATAATCTCTATGTTAATTGATAACCTTCATCTTAGTCAACCGAGGGTTTACCAGAGGATAAATTAAGAAGGGCTCATTTGTTTTTAGTCACTCATTCAAATATTTCTTGACCAATGAAAGAGGAAGACCTTCATGGAAACATTAACAAAGGAGGAAATAAATCAGATATGTCTTTTCTCCAGGGAGATGAGCCTTAGTCACTTGTTTTCTAGTTCCTTCTTCCCTTGACTCAATAAGCATACATTTCACATCTTTGTGTGTGTGTGTGTGTGTGTGTGTGTGTGTGCGTGCCAGGAACTATTTAAAGCATAAAGCAGGTAGGTAGAGGCATGATAATGTCCTAAGGGGGCTTAGCTGAAGGAGTGATTAGTCCACTCAAGGGGAGGGGGTCCCATCAGAGAGTCACTTAAGGAAGAGGTGACATGGATGGAGCCTGACCTGGAAGGATCCTAAGATTTGTTTTACAAAGAGCTTGTTATAGGATTCCTCTAAGTAACATTTTTTTTTCCTAATGCCTTTCAATTACCCCTGGACTGATTTACACACTCTTTTAGAAGCACAGCTGTTGTGTAAATTAAACCTCAATAATCCTTCCCCAGTGCTGAATCCCCCTTAGGAGAAATTCTGGCACTTGCTGATTTATTTCTGTGTACTTTTTCACCACCTTGAGAATTTCAGCTTTAGGAATCGCAAGTAATGAGTCACTCCAGGTGGGGAGAGTTAGGCCAAGACGGAAGAGGGGATTGAGCAGAGAGTAAAGGCAGAGCAGGTGGTGAAGAAGGGTGCAGGGAAGTCGGTGCCAGCAAGGTACACGGAAGTCATGCTGAGCTGGAGTTGGCCAAGGCAGCCTCCTCAGTCAGAAGGAAAAAGAGCAGAGAAATGCACAAGAGAAGCTGATAGTCCACACTGGAGAGCTGCCTTCGAGTCGCCAAGCTACTCAGGAAACTCGGCATAGATACGCACTAAGGCCTTTTCATCTGTGTTGCTAGAATGATGAGATCACATCTTTCAGGAACTACCTGGCAAGCAGCATGCTCTGAACAGCTGCTGCTCTTCACCAATGAAATTCCAAGAATGGAGCCCTTAGGCTGGACCAGCTGAGTGGGGACTACTCTCCCTCCACCCTGAATAGTCCACCGCTGGCCTGCAGGAAATTTCTGTTGCCTAGTGTTTCTACTCCTCCCAAGAATTTTATCTTTCTCTGTTTTCACTTTATTGATATGATTATTAATTTTTTAAAAATTATTTTGTATCTTGAAGTTTGATTGATTGATTGATTGATTGGTGGTACTGGGGATTGAACCCAGGGGTCTCATCTATGCTAGGTAAACACACTACCACTGGGCTACATGCCCAGCCAATACTCTTGTTTAAAAATCCTAATATAACATGTTGTCATGTCACAGTTTGAGTGCCTCCATGTGCATTTATACTGATTATGCCTGCCTCTGGTGCCCGGCAATCACCTCCAGTGCCACTGTTGAATTTTTAATGTAGCGCTTCTTGCTAGAGTCCCTGAAGGAATTCTTGGGGTCCAGGAGTTCTTGAGTTTGTGAAATGCTATGTTACACTGGGAACCACCTTGGGAGCAAGCTGACCTTGAGCCAGAGGAGGCATAAACCACAAGATGACACTCCAGTCCCCCTGGAGCCAGGAGAAAGAACTCATTTGCTAATAAACTCAAGTATGAGACTCCCCGGGCCTAGAATGGATTTGTTTCCTCTCTTGGAAGAAGTGACTCCTGGTCTGGAAATTCTCGGGCCGCCCCTACCAGCACCTGTGAGAGTGTGGTGGGGAGGAGTCCAGGATCAGCATGACCAGGAGGGAACCACACCCTGCAGTTAGCACCCCAACCAGGTTCCAGTCCCCTTCTACTGGGGGTGCTCACTTGTCAAGCGGGGAGTTCAATGGCTTCTCCCCAGTCATATGCAAATAAGATTTTTTAGGGCAAAGGATCAGTATCTATTCTCAGTGCATGTGTGTGTGTGTTTGTGTGTGTGCGTGCACATGTAAAACTTGTGTACATGTGCATATGTATATGTGTAACCTCAAAATCCTGTGAGTTGTGGACAAGGGATATAAGCATATAATTTCCAGGTCCCACAGAATGAAATGTAAATGGCAAAGATAAATGATTATATGGAAACATATTTATTCTCATGAATAACCAAAGACATACACACTTTCAAATCACTTGCCACACCCTAAAATTAGCAACTATTTTTATAACAGCACCTAATGCTTTGCAGGGGAATGGACACACAGGGACAGGCCTCAGCGGTGACGAAGAGAACAGTCACCAACCTTTGGGAGAGCAAAATGGCACTTCATACTGGGATCTTTAAAGATATTCATTTCTTGTGAGTCGGTAATTCCAGAACTGAGTTTTATTTAAAGATGAGCAAAATTGAAACCCCCAGAAATGTCCCATGATGGGGCAAATTACAGTACGACTGCACCTGAGGACATTCTGTGTTCATTGAGAATGATGATGAGGCCTGCAGAGCAGAGCAGGGAGACATTTACACCACCAAGCCATTTAAGAGCCAGCAGAATTGAAATAGCCGAGACACAGGCAGGAAATATTAAAGCCACGTCTACAGCTGGGCAGGGTCTGGAGGAGCATTAAAAGTTTCGGGAGAAGTTGAGGTTGGAATATTTTCTTCATTTATAAGTTTTTGAAGAGTTTTTAGAGTTTCTTTTGTAATTAAAAAAAAAATACTTTTCTGCTGTTTCTTCTGAAACTGCACAGGGAATCCTCTGCAAACAGATGAGCTCGACCTTTACCGACACGTTCTCTGAGCCAGGCCCTGTCCTAGGTGTGTGATGGCGGCAGTTGCTTTTGAATGCTTCTAACCACCAGAGATGTCAGAAGCCTCATTTTGTAGGTGAGAAAACTGAGGCCATTAAGAGTAGGTGGCTCGTTCTGCTCACGGAGACTTGCAAAATTACCCAGGTTCCAACCTTGATCTGCTTAGCTTAGGCCTGAGCTTTCTTTCCAACATCACGCTCCTTTGCTGTCACTCTCAGGAGGTGACACTTTAGTTTTTATCTTCAAATGAAAGAATCCATCCTTTAATGGCATTTGCTTTTCACGCTAGAGAAGTGATTGGCTTTCTACAATGTCTGTCCAGACACCCCACCTGGAGTTATCCCCCACTATTCTCCTACTCCTGGGATTAGCACGGTGCCCGGTGTATAATAGGTGCTTGGCATATAGTGATGCCATTGAGTTTGAAAGTAGAATGTTTTCTTCTTACCCAAATGCCATATTGCCCTGCAGTATGACAGCTGTGACTCACAGCAGGGGCAGAGAAAAGGGGCAAAAGCCCTGGTTTGCTCCTATTTCCTGAGATCGACCCGTGGCCCAGTGTCAGTGGTTGGTCATTTTGTTTTAATCACAATGTAAACAGAGCGAGGAGGTGTTGAGAAGAAACCTTGCAGTGGGAAATGAAAAAGCCTGGGCAAATCCAGAAGCGGGGAGAAGGAGCAGGCGAAAGTTCTCCGGACGAAGACGAGAAGTCTAAAATGAAACAGAAGCTGAAAGGTGCAGAGAATAGCTTTGGGTGAGCCTGATGAAAAGGCAGGGGTCAGAGTGAAATTGGGCACTTTCAGAAAAACGAGAGGAAAAAAACAGAACCAGGCAATTTCCTACAGAAATACCCGTGGGGATAACAGGCATTTAAAAAAAAAAAAAAAAAAAAAAAAAAACCTGAGTGAAAAATCATCAGGCCCAGCTACTTTTATCATATAAAATTCGTTCCAGAGATTTCTTCCAGTCTGTGCGAGACATCTTAGCTCTCCCTGAAACAGTTATTTGTCAGAGGAGCTAGAAGCTAACCAACACGTCTGTAAGCCAGTTTGGGGGCTCTCTGTATTAACCAAATTGTGAAATACTGATTTTGTTTCTTTTCAGCCCGTTTCAATCCAACTGTATCATCTTATTATAAGAACTCTCTCTCACTGTGGCGAGAAGAGGCTTGGCTGGAGGAGGGGAGGAACGGGATGCAGGCGACTCCTTCCTCATTTCTCCTCTGAATGGTCTTTTTATAGACGTCTCACATCACCGGCAAAAGTTCAGTTCCAATCTCCTGCCATGACATTTCAGAGGGGAAGACCAAGGGGCCGGCACACAACAAACAGAGGATGTGTGGTTTTTCCTAAGGCTCAGTGAAGCTTAGGGGGAAAACTGAACCCTCGTGAAGGTGATTCCTTGTCACTCAGGTGCCACCACACCCCTGGTTGTACCTCAGCACCCATGGAATGGATCATCTAAGGGCCCTGGCAGGGTAGGTGTGGCCTTGAGACTTCCTGCTCTACTGCCCGCCCAACCACCCCTGTTGATCTCCCTGTTTTTATGACTCTGGGCCTTTGCTCATGCCCACCCCTCTGCCTGGGACATCCTCTCTCTTGTTCACTCTTCAGCTTCACAGGTTCCCTCATCAGCAAGGCTCTCAGATACTCCCCGACCAAGTGACAGCTTCTTCAGCCTCCATGGGCTCCTACACTGTCCTCTGGCCAATGGCCTCCTGGTGGCCAGGACTGGTCTTTTGCTTCTCTCTTTGCACAGAGGCCAGCCCAGTGCCTGGGACAGTGTCTGCTCAGGACATGCTATGGAATGAATGAGTGAAGGGCTGGCAGCCCCCACTGGTTCCCCCTCCTCCTCTGATGGAGAACAGCGCCCATGAGGGCAGAGCTGGGCACCCAGGATGAAAGGAACAGGCCCGCTTCTTTAGAAGATAAAGCATTCATTTTTTCCTTCTTGCTTTTCTTATGCCCCGGGAGCTCTGAAAATTCTGTCATATCAATCTCTTCCAGGTGTCATGTTCCTCTCAAAAAGATACCAGTTTACCTAGGTTAGGGCTCAGAGGTTATTTCGTTTCTAAAGGAGTTTTTTCATCTTTGGAGCCAGAAGAGGCTCCTGATGCACACTTTGAAGTTTCCCTTCACAAGCGCCTGCCAGGAAGTCACCACGGTTTTGAGATGGGAAGAGTCTATCTTCAGAGGGGCCCAGGCCTCGCCCTGGAGAGGCCCTGCACGGTCCACGTGCTGTTCCCAGCAGGCATGGTGCCAGGGTGGAGATTACCACCCTTCCTCCCTCTACTGGGTCCCCTCATCTCTGTGGAGCCATGGTTTGTTCAGAATCTGAAAATAAATCCTTCCTTTTCTTGGTCAGTGCCATGGACTCGTTATTTCTCAGACAACGCTATGATGGGAACAAAAGCCAGGTGCTGGCTAAGGATGTCACAGCTGGAAGGCTCCCCACAATCCTCAGAGGTGGGGTTCTTAGTGTGGCAGGCAGGAGATCTGAGGCTTGTGGAGGGGAGCAGCTGGTCCCCCATTTCAGAGCAGGCCAGTGGCACAGCAGGGCTTCAGAGCCAATCCTCTGTCCACAAGCAGGGCTTGTCTCTTCCTGCCCCATGCCACTGTACCACCTGTCTCCCTCTCGCAGAACAGGAGGCTTGGCATTAGATAGACTTGGTTTTAAATCCTACTGATTTAGCTGTAGTCAACTTGGACTGTTGTAACAGAAAAATCATGGATGGGGCAGCTTATAAACAATTTATTTCTTACAGTTCTGGAATCTGGGAGTCCAAGATCATAGCACCGTGTAGGCTGCTAATAGTCATCTTCTTACTGTATCCTTCCATGGTGAAGGGAGAGTGAAAGAATTCCCTGGAGTCCTTTTTGTAATGGCATTAATCCCAATGGTGAAGGCTCCAAATTCAAGACATAGTCACCCTCAAAGACCCCATATTCTGATACCATTACATTGACGGGGAAGAATTTGGGGGATCCACATTCAGTCTACAGTACTACTTCATGCCTCCAATTCTGTCCCATCACCCAACAAACGGAGAAGAAAATAACAGCCTCACCTTGCAGCATTGTCATGAAAATTAATTGAAACGGTGCTGACAGAGCTCTCAGTACAGCCTCGGACTCACAGCGTGTGTTCCGAATGTGTATCTATGTAGATAGATGGATAGGTAGATACTTTGTATTCTCATTCCCTTCTCTCTGCTTTCCTTTTCTCCTGGAATTTAATCTGCATGGTTACTATTTTTGTTCAACAAATATCAGCTCCGTGATCCTCTATTAACTGCCTTTCCTTGAGCTCTGATGCAGTTTTTTTTTTTTTGATCTGAAGATATACATTGATGGACTTCGAATTAAGCATCATGCACCCTCAGGTAAAGGAATCTAGAGATGTATGAACCCATTTTCCTTGCTCCCAGAAAGGTGAAGAGAATATGCAAATTGATTATTTTAAAATAGAAAAGTAAGCGCTAGTAGAGTATGGAAAAGGAAGAGAAGGGCATCTGGGTGATGTCATCCAGCACTGTGTGCTGACGGAAGTTAGTCAAGCAAAAAAAGGAGGAGGCAGAGCGGCTGTGGCACTGGGCTATCAGTTATAGTTTATCCTTCCGTATCACCACACTGAACCCTGGGAGGCAGGACACGGGAGGCAAGATTTCAGAAAACTGGCAAGATCTAGTCACACCGGGTCTTGTAAATCAGGTTACCTGGTTTGGATCTTCATTTTGAGGCCAATAACCCTCAAACTTTAGTGTGCTAAAAAATCACCCAAGAAGCTTGCTAAAATGCATATTCCCAGTTTTGAGCCCAGAACCTTTGTACCCCTGGGTAAATATGATAGGGTTCTTAAGGAACCCTGACCTTAAAGTACCACAGTAGATGAATGGGGAACCACAGCATGGGGTGAAAGAAGAGCAATGTAGAGGACATGGTCATGTCTGTGATCTAGATAGAGTGAGAATTCTGTTTTGGAATCACCTGACAATCAGGCCCTTCCTTAGTAAGGGTATTGATTCTAGAAAACTAGATACTATTATATATGTGTGTGTGTGTGTGTGTGTGTGTGTGTGTGTATGTATTTTTCCATCATCTCTAATAGCTTCCTCCTGTCCCTTTGTTTCTGGGTTTTTCTTTTGTTGTGATGCTTTTTGTATATAGTCATGACAGATTATTTTACAGTCTTTTATTCAATTTTGTGTACACACAATATATATTTGCCACACTAGTATACAATGACTCATTTCTTCTCATTTGAACAAAAAAAGTAATCTTCATCCTACTAGAGGCCACCTTTGTGACATTAAATTTCAGAAAACTTCAACTATCCAAATGTGACCTTCAAACATAAAGGGAGCCCTATCGGCCCCAGAGCTGCATGGAGTTTCCACAATGCCACATGTTTCATTTTAGGAGAGCCAGGGCCACCAATAGCTTCTCGCCCACCCAAGGAGCAGGTATGAAAAGTGCGAAGGGGTGGACAGCGTGTTTAATCAGACACTAATGCTGCACAGTGGGGCATACGGAAGCCATTCAGGTGGGGTATGGGCTCATTCATATGTTGCTTGGGTAGATATTTGTGCCCACGCTGAGCTTGATCCTGTGCTGAATGCTGAGATGGCACAGTCCAGGCCTTCAGGACAAAGAGTCTCTAACCCAACAGACAAGAAGAAAGAGCACTGGACAAGAAAGCATAAGGCAGACGCAGGACTCATGTTCTGCCCCCCTCTAGCTGTGCAACTCCAGACAGGTCCCCCAGCTCCTTTGAGCATTTGTAGAATTAAGGGGTGGGTTGCAGCTCCTTTTGGCAAGAAGGTTCTATAGCTTGATGGTCAGGAAAAGAATGTAATGCATTAAGAAAAAAACTACACTGGTTTAGAAAACAAACAGGGATGAGTTTTTTTAAAAAACTTTTCAATTTTAAGTGACTAAGTTTTCAAATTTTGGCAACTAGTGAAACAAGTATCTGTCATCCAAAAAGAATTCAAATATGCCAGAGGTGGTGGTGCACACCTGTAATCCTAGCACTTTGGGTGAGTGAGGCAGGTGGATCACAAGTTCAAGCCCAGTCTGGGCAACTTAGCAACTTATCAAGACCATGTGGGGGGGACAGCTGGGGATGTAGGTCAGTGCAAAGATACTGGGTTCAATTCCCAGTGCCAAAAACCAAAACATAACAGCAACAAAAACAAAACAAAACAGAACAAAAGTTAATTTATGGAAATGTGACAATAACAAATCAAAAATATGGCCAGGAATATAGCTCAGCAGCATAGCACCTGCCTGGCAAACATGAGGTTGTGTGTTCGATTCCTGATACCAAAAGCAAAAACAAAAAATACCAAGCAATCAAAAATAGAAAACCACAGATTTTGAAAGTTTGAAGTGTCCTTTAAAGGTGACTCAGTCTAATTGTATTTCTGAGGAACCCGAGGTCTAGGGAAGCCGTGTCTAACCACACAGCAGGTTAGAGGCAAAGGGAAAGTGAGAAACACTTCTGGCTATACCAGAACACAACTCCTGGGGGTGTTGCTGTGATTTGTAGATTATGGCCCCAAACCTGTGAGGTCAGTAGCTGGGCTGGAGGGAAGACAGAAATGCACTTAGCTCTTCGAGTGCCTAGCCTGTGGAAGCACTCTTCGTGATCATCCATCTGGGGAAAATACAGGTACAAATTGGCTCGTGTTCTCAGTTACGCAATTACTGAAATCTTGTCCCATGTCTTGAAACACACCATCAAATGACAACGATTACTGGCCAGTGAAGTTAATTAAATTCGTCAATTAGCATGAGAGAATGCTACTTCATACTCAGATCAACTGCTCCAGAGAAGAAAAGGCTCACCCAGATGCAGCCAGCCAAGGCAGGACCTGGGCCAGTGCCCCTTGATCCCCAGGTGTCTACTGTCCCAGCTGTGCCACCCAGCCAAGTGGCCCTAATGGTCACCAGCCCTTCCTAAAATGGAGCTGGCCCCATCTACACCTCTCAGGGCGAATGGGAGAAGACTGTTTAAGTGCAGTATTTCCCAGCGCTGAGTTTGGCATGTAATAAGTGCCCGTTTAATGCTCTTAGCTGGTAGCTATCACTGTTCTGAGGATCCTATTCCCACGCTGCCCTCCTTCCTCGCAGCTAGATCTGTGCTCTGCCTCTCACGGTAAGGAGTGGGAGGCAGTCAAGCAGAGAAGCACAGCCAGTGGGTTGGAATCCATCTAATTACTCGTTTCACTTTATTCTACCATTAATTGGGAACATGGCAAGGTTCAAAGACCTAATGATTAGTATTAGCTTTCCCTGTTCGGTCAGGCCAGCTATCTTCCAACTCCACCTGGCTCAGTCATTCACTGCGAAATTGCCTGAGTGGCAGCTGTCCCATTCGTCAAGCACTCAGAGCACTCGGTAATGATCTCGTGTGCTTGGGGCAGAGAGCACATGCTAATGGAACCAGGCTGCAGACATTCTCCCGGCCCCTGGCGGGCATGCAGACCTCTCCCAGACAGAAGAGCCAGGAAGCAAAGTTGCTGGAAAAGTAAAAGTAGCTGCTCTATGACTAGGCTTCTTGTGGGAGGGGAATGATGTGCTCTCCTCTTGCCTTTCCTTGCTATATGATATACTGATGCCTCTGTTTCACATGGAACTGAAATACCCATGAGCTGGTGTGACAACTTAGTGAATGTCCAGAGCTTTCCTGTGGGCCCTGTGTAAGACTCCAGTCACACTGTTAGTGCTACCTGATGCACCCCTTGGGTAGCCCACCCCCATATTCCAGAGGGCACCCAGGTTCCACCCGGGTCCCACCACATTCTTCGCAAAGGATGTGCCTATGATGGCTCCTCTATACTCTGACTTCTCTCCTCTCTGGATTCTCGCAATATCTATCTTGGAGCCAAGTGATGCAGACTCAATAACAGATCGTTTCTTTCAGGAAGGCTTCCCCAAGTCCCTCCGCGGGATGTTGGTACCATTTCCCACCAGACCAGTAACCCCTCCCCAACTCAGGACATCTTCATCTATCCTTATCCTTATCCTTAATGGTGAGCGGAGGCTACTTGGGGTCAGTAGCATCAGGAGAAGCTTCACTCCCAGACCTCCTCAGCCAACAGTGTGGCACAGATTTCCTGTGTGCTTACAAAGCTTTCTTAATAGCTCAGAAAGAAAACCCCATCAAGCCCTTCACACTGGGCTACAGCAGGCAGATAGATCTAGATAACCCACATTTTCTTCCTGCAAAAGAAAAATCGAATAATGAAGCTAATTCCTATTGATCCTGAGGATAGGTGAGCTCTGAGTTTATACTTCAAGGGGTTGGAACTCAGAGAAAAAATGATGTGCTATGAAGTTTGGCAGATACGAAAAACAAGCACATACTTCAGGGGTTCCCGAGGACGTGAGACAGGAAAACTGGCCTCATTAATGATAACACGCAGATGTTTTTCTTCCTGGACTGGGAAAAAAACCACAAAGTCAATTGTACTGGAGTCTATAAAGAGGCATGTGAGGACCCTCTTAAAAATGTATGAAATCTCAGGGAAAAGATTGATCAGCTGACTGGCTTAGCACTGAAAATGTCGGTTAGTTTTTCCTCTCTCTTGGATCAGACAGGTGGTGATTAATATAATACAACAGACAGCAGAGGAGGTGGCACTTGTAAAATAGGTACAGAGGGGAAATGATAAAAGAGGGACATCAGAAGAATTTAAATATCAAGGTAGAGATCATTACAAAATATATTAACATGGAGCTTACAGAGGAAGGAATGAGTGTCTTCAATAGATTCAGGCAAGAGAACCCTTTCCTGAGCTGCACTGCCAGCGATGAGCTGAGTGGAGATGCGGCTGTTGGGCAGTGCGGGGCACAGGTGGTTTTTGCAGAAGAGACTGCAAGTGCAGAGGCCTTGAAGCAGACAACAGCCTGGATGGAATGACTGGATTTGTAATGAAAAGAAGGCTGGTGAAAAGGGGATCACGGAAGATGAGTGATGTCAGGTGAGCTGGAGAGCTAGACCCCTTTACCTAGGCTCTAGACCAGTGGCTCTCAAGAGTTTTATTCTCAGGAGTCCTTTATATTTGTACTTTTTTAGTTATTTATTTTTATTTTATTTATTTATTTTTTGTCTTTTTGAGACAGGGTCTCACTATACAGTTCAGGATGGCCTTGAGCTCACTTCGCATAGCCCAGACTGGTCTCAAATTTGCAACAATCCTCCTGCCTCAGCCTCCTGCATGCTGGGATTACAGGCGTGAGCCACCACACCTGGCTATAATATTTTTATAATCCATCAATTTCTATAATAGAAACTAGAACAGAGCACTTGAAAAAAATACTAATTCATTAAAAAACAATAATAAACCAGCAACAACGATACACTAACAAAAACAGATGCTAAAGCAAATAATAAATTTTTGCGAAAAATGTTTGTTCCAAAACAACAACAACAACAATAACAATAAACAGTGAAAAGAATAAGACTACTTTATATTTTTGCAAATCTCCTTCATAACTGGCTTAACAAAAGATAGATTCTCATTTCCGTTCCTGCATTTAGTCTGCTGTGACTGTGTTTGGGAATGAAGTAAATGAAGAAAACCTACTGCAAACAACATCTTATGAAATGGTGCTTTTGCAAAAGGTAAGTTGCAATGGGTAAGCTGAGATCATGTTGATAAACTTCTCATACTCCTGTTACATTAAAATTTATTGATCTATCTTGTTTGGTCTTTGATTCATGTAGAACTTTGCAACATCGTGTCTTGGACACTTGGAGACTATAGGTTTATGCAGATCTCCCAAATGTAGTGCATTCCATTATTGATATGGTTTAGATCTAGAATGTCCCCCAAAGCCTCATGTGTTCAAATGTGGAGCTTTTGGAAGGTGACTTGGTCACTGGGGTGCTATATTCATCAATGGATGAATCCATTGATCATTTCATAGCTGAATGTGCTGTTACAAGATGGAGTCCAATTGGAAGAGGCTCCCCACCCTGCTCTCTGTTTCCTGACTATCACGGTGGGAGCAGCTCTTTGTCCACCATGTTGTTCTGCCATCCTGTTCTTGCCTTTGAGCCAGCTGACCACAGACTGAAACTATGAGCTGAAAATAAACTTCCTCCTTTAAGGTGTGGGTACCAGGTATTGTGTCTTAACAATAATAAAGTGACTAAGATAATTAGGCAACACTGGAAGATCACAATTATTATCAGTATCACCACTGATCTCAGTAGAAAAAGTCTTTAAATACTGGAAAGCTGTTGAACTCATGGTGGCAGATCCAAGCTTTCTAAAATTTTAGTATTTGTTTGAAAGCTCACATTTTGTCATTAGTGGTAGTTTTCTCTGAAGTGAAATGTTCACTTCTTTCAGTTTCAAATTGGAATTAATATAGTTTGTCTGACAATTGTTCTTTCCCTGGAAAGACTTTCCAACTGTTCTAAGACCCAGGGGCAACCCAGACAATCACAGAACGTTCTCATGCTACTGTGGGCAGCAGAAAGGCGTAAGCTTGCTTAAAAATTTGTCACACAAAATATCAAAGAAATATATTCAGGGACAGAGATTTAAATTTTTTTTCCTGTTTCATCAAGGCCATTTTTAAGTAGATCTGGTGTTTTGTTTGTTTTAAATCAAGAGGTATGTGGCAGTGAAATTTGATTCTACTGTTTTAACTAATACTAAAGAGTCAATAGTTTCACTCATCACTGCTTTTGTACATCTGTGCAAAATTCAATACAATGAAGGAAGTAAAAATGTTTTAGTATTTATTATGATGATGAAGATAGTTTTGACCCTATATATCCCCAGAGAGTATCTTGGGCAAGCAAGCACTTAGTCACAAAGGCCTCCAGGTACACTGACCCCTACTGGCTATTTTGGAGAAAAACAGCCTCAGGTAGAAATGTATAACGCTGGCTGAGACTGAGCCAATTATTGTCAAAACCGAACACAATCCGCAGAGGGCGGGATGACTGCCAGTTTAGGTCTCCGCCTAGAGAATTTCAGATGAGAGGGTGGGAGAGAGGACAGCACGTGAGAGTGGAGCAGGAGAAGAGAACCTCAAACATCCATTTCTTAGAACAACCTAGGCGGAACTTCCCAGCAAGCTGAAAGATTCAAGAGAATTCAATCATTAAAGGCGAACAGGAGGAGGACTTCAAAGCATGTGTATCAAATTGGGTTCTGAATCCTGTGGGAACCAGACTCCCCTTCTCTCCTGGCCCCTGAGGGCTGGGCAATCTGTTTCTCAGGTCCCAGCTTCGACATACGCCTGGAAGTTGGCGCCCATTGGTACTGAGTCTGCTGGGAATCACTGCGTGGCTCTCGGGACACAAGCGAAGAGGCCCTGGCTCCCCTCTTCCCTTGCCATGCAAGGCTCATGGTAGAAACTCGGAATCTACAGCAAAGCTTAAAGGAAGAAAATTAAAATGGTCTATAACTGTACAGGTCAGACACCACCGCACTTAAAATTCTAGTGTGCTTCCTTCCAGTATATTGCATGCACATAAACCATACATTTTAAACAAAATTGGGATTATATGCAAATTGTTTTAACACATTTTACTATATCATCTTATAGACTTTTAAAACATAGTAGTAACACTTATATATTACCGTTAAGTGATATTTGCAATCCTTTCCCCGCTCCCTCCTTTTCAGATGTGCTAAGCTGCTTCTCTGGGTCTTGTGATATATGATTTTAAATTCCTGTAATGACACTTCTGAATGCAGACAAGAATTTGGGTCTAAGCCATCCCAGGGAATGACATTCCCTTCCATCTGCATGGTATTTTGCATCGAGCAAAGCCCTTTTACATATATTAATAAAAACCAACATTTTTGCAATATTTTACTAAATGTTCCCACATGCTCATAAAACATCTGTCAAATGGTAACAATAATCTGTCTTGTAAAGCAATTGTGAGGATCAGATGGAAAAATGGATGCAAATTATGACAGCTATTTTTGATTGATTCTCAGTCTGGGCTGGATACTGTGCTGAGCATATTCTAGCATGTGTTTTCAGAGGTACTCTATGAAGCAGTGGACACACTGTCTTAAGCGAGGAGGTTAACTGGGGCTTTCAAAAATCAGGTAACTAATATCTTGTTTATGACAATTATGGTTAATGACTGGAGATGCAGGAATTTGAATCCAGATCCATCCAATTCCAAATCCTGGATTCCTGACCACTTCCCCACATGACTGTGTTGTGCAAAGGCTGTGTGAACACTAAGCACTGATTGTAGGATGAGTATTTGCAAAACAATAAGTCCTGGGAGTCCAGAAGCTCCTTCATCTCCCCACCCTAATACTTTGGCAAATAGTAGTTGCTTGATAAATGTCTGGTAACTCATGGCTATGCAAACCAATGAGAGTAAAAGAGAAAGAGTTGTTGTGAAAAACAGAAAGAGATGTCTCTCTCCAAAGAATGACAAGGGAAAGCACAAAATCCAGAGGTAAGAGTATTTGAGGTAATTAAAATTTCAAAGAAAAGAAACCAAACCCTAAGGGAAGAAAATTCTTAAGCAAGAAAAAATAAATTTATACAAGAACCAAAGAGAATATCTAGAAATAAATCCACGATGTATAAAGAAATAATCTATCTCTCTCAAGGTTTATCCTAGAATTACAAGGTGATATAAAATAGGCTGCTAAAAGGCACCTGCCAAAAGCCACAGCCGACTTCATACTCAATGCTAGAATGTTAGCAGTAGTCCCTTTAAAATAAAGAGCATAATAGCATATTCATAACCATTACAGTAACAAAATGTGAAAAAGAAAGACATTAAAGGTGTAAGGATTAGAAAGAAAGAAACAAAACTATCATTCTTAGCAAGCAAAATTATATAAAATGGAAAAGTTCTGTTTCTCATAAGGCGAAATAAGAATTGCAACCTAAACCATCAAAGGTTCTTATGCAAGATAAATAGAGCATTTCTACAAATCAGGAAGAAAACAGAAATGGCAAAAGATATGAACAGGTAATTCATAGTAGACGAAATCCAAATGGCCAATAAATCTATTTAAAGACAACCAACCTCATTAGTGATCACAGGAATGCAAATGTGAATACTGTGATACTGTTTAATATGCATCAGACAGGAAAACATTAATGTGTTTCATAACCAGGTGTTGGCAAGAAGGTCAGAAATGGAAATTCTTGTGCAAATTGGTGGGAGTGTAAGTTAGTAAAATCACTCTGGAGTGTAATATGAACAGATTCATTCTTTGTGCAAATGTTTACTGGGTATTTGCAAAGTGCAAAGGAGACAGTAGCAAACAGACAAAGTCCAATATGAAAAGACAACCAGTACACAAATAAATAAAGAGCCCATCTCCACTCCACATCAACCCCAGAGAAGTTCCTGTGCATGTGCACCAGGGACGCGCTGAAGGGCGGGCATCCAAGCATTGACTGATAGCAAAGCCAAGGAGCAAGTTGGCTTTTCCGTGGGTAAGGGCAAACTGAAAGGGGGCAACAGGTGAACTGTGATTCACTAAATGAAATACCACAGGCAGAAAAAGCAAAACCGATCCAGCACAGATCTAAATACATCATCTCTGATAGATGCTGAAACATAACATTAAGCAAGAACGCTGGTTGCAGTAGGATGCACGTACCGTATGGTATCATGTAAAAATTGATGTATAAAATAATCGCACATGTTATTTATAGATAGATACATATGTGGTAAAATTAATAGAACACAGTGATTCTCTGTGAGGAGGAGGAGGAGGAGGAGAAGGAATGTGATATCTGTAAATGATTCTTTTCTTTCATTTCTTCTTTTCTTTCTTGAGTAAAATGTCTCAGATAAGATGAAATTTTTCACATCCACAGAATCTTGATAGGGGGCATATAATTGTTCATTGCACTGTGTGCTGAAAGTTGAAAGCATTTTCTGATCCACAATATGTGGCTTTTAAATTTTGTGAAAGCAAGACCCAGGCCGAGCTTGAGCCTTTACACCAATGATATCATCTGCGCGCATGTGCGAGCCCAGCCCGAGAGCAACAGATCAGCACCAGCAGACGGGAATGTCCTCAGTGGAGGCCTGGGCCTATGTTATGCTCACTTTTGTTCACCAAGGAGGAGGTGAAGGAGTAGAAGGCAGGGGGTAGGGCGCAGGGAAGGCAGCCGAAGTGAGGCTGAGGGGCTGGCTTTGTGGGGATGAGAGGCAGGTAGAACATTTGCGTTACCTGAAAAGGTGACTCGTGGAGAAAGGATAAATGCCAGTTCTCTTCCACTGTTCCCAGCAGCCTGGTTGCTCTTCCTTAGTTCCAGAACCACACAACCCAGCTCATTCTCAGGTACTTCAGCAATGGCACAGGTCAAGTATCCACTCAGTCTCTCAAAGCACGGCTTATGAACAAAGGAATTAGCATGGCTATCTTGCATTTTTTGACTATGCATTTGATTGATAGTCAAACATCTTCTTTCTAAATGACACAGAGCTGCATACATAGAGGACAGCGCAGGCTCCTCCCTTCTGCTCCCTTTCCAATTCTCCCTTCCCCCTTCCCATGAGGTCCTAATCACCTATGATCAGTGTCTTTTTCTCTCTTTCTTGATTTATCCTGCTCCTTCACTCAGCCATATCCAGTCAGCCACCAAGAGAGGTGAAATCTCAGCACTGTCCCCACCATCGGTGTGTTGGTTCAGATCTCTTGGGCTCTCCCCTGAGCCTTTACTCCGTTCTCCTCACTGGTCTCCTGTCCTTTTCTTCATGACCCACCTGAAATATCACCTTCTCCGGGAAGAGTGAGCCACTTTTTCCCCTGAGCACTGACAGCACTTTGGACTACCATCCTCTATGCCCTGCGTTTCTGCTTCTGTCTCCAGTTGCAGACCCAGAGCTGTCTAAGGAGAAGGACCACAGCTTCC
Organism: Dasyprocta punctata; assembly: GCA_004363535.1. Lineage (NCBI taxonomy): Eukaryota > Metazoa > Chordata > Mammalia > Rodentia > Dasyproctidae > Dasyprocta > Dasyprocta punctata. The sequence goes on from RJWM01000455.1 coordinate 92,703, forward strand.
TCTGCTCTGAAACCCTGTGCTTAGCTCAATGCAGGGTATAGAGAAGGTGCCATAAAACACTTCCAACCTTTTTTCTATTTCATATAAACTGGAAATATAATTTTAATTAGATTACTAACTTCTTAAAACATGATTCGACTCTAATTAAACAAAGAGGTCTTTATTCACCATTGAACCCAGAAATGTTGGCTGCAGGTAATGGGAAAACTGAAGGCTCCTCAGAACTCCAATTACTTCAGGAGAGGGCTATATTTGGGAGCCAATTAATTTTACAATGTTGAAAACTAATGCATGCAAGAATCTGCTGTTCACATCCATTTTTCTCCATTAAAACGCTTTAGCTGTGCAGTGCCTGTCGTTGTCTTAGCGTGTGAGCGCTTTCACGCAAGGGGCCTCGCCGTCTTAACCAGTTGCTAATTCCTTATCTTCTGAAATTGCAGCTAATTTTAAGAAACTTTCAAGTTGAGCCACAACACCAGGCAAGTGAGACCCAGATACTGGAAAATATCATCTGCACTGGCTTCTTGAAAGATGGCGATGGAGCTGCTTTCTGCCTCTGCCCTCTTTCACGTGCTACAACTCTCCCTGGTGGACCTCATCTTTCGCAGCGACCTCAACTATCACTGAAGGATGCGCTGACAGCTACGAAATTGCTTATAATGATGACAACAGTGATGGTAACAGCTGACGTTCACTGAACACTGTCATGTATCTTAAAGTTGATCTGTGCAAAACAGGGCTTCTTTCTTCCCCTGAAATCTATTTTTCCTGCTGCATTCTTCACCAGAATTAATCATTTCATTCTCAAACCCTCATCCTTGAGTCCGCCAACATCTTTACCCATGGTATGCTGGTGACCTCTGGCCTGAAGTGGTGAGCAGGAACGGTTTCCAGCCAGTTCTCTTGGCCCCAGCTCCACTGCCCAGTGCCTTTGTCCAGAGCGCTCCTTTCCACCCACTAAGGGCTTCCACAGTCTTCTGGTTCTTACTGCTCCTGCCCCTCTGGGGACTTTCAAAGGATATTTAGTGTGGCAAAGATCCATTACTCCTTTGTGTTTCCCATCTCCACGCAGTTACTCAAGCCATAGTCCAGAGAGTGTCTGATTCCTCTTTCCTTCCATTCCCTTACCACTCCTCCATGGGAGCCAGCAGGAATCCTGTCCATCCTGCCTCCAAACACACACTGAGCCCTTTTACCTCTTCCTCTCTCTCCACCTCCAACGGAGCTGGAGAAAACAGCCGTCATACCTCCCCCAGGCTCCTGGTGTAACAAGGAGGTCTCCCTGCTGCCACTGCTGCCTTCTACCAGCTTGGTCTCCTTGGGACAGCTGAAAATCTTGTCATGTCACCAAGGCTTCCGGTGAACTTCCACAAGATCTATGCTCTACCTGAGCCTCCACGGTTCAGCGCAACACAGAGGTGTGTCCAATGGCGCTAAGCACACGAGCTGTTCAGTGTCCCTACATCTACTCACATTTGTAATTACAGAATTTGGGATGGTTAGACACACCCATGGCTTTGGTAATCCTGAAGGTCATGGTACAGTTAGCAGCATGAATGAAGACATGACAAACGCAAAACACCTGACAAGACCTTAAACTGCCCCTTCTATGAGGTAGATTTGAATGAACAAATTACTTAACTAGTAAATGAGCCCAGCTGACTAACAAATACCTGCAGACTAATAAGTAATTGTCAATGTAAAGGTTCCCAGAGATCTCTGGAAAAGTCCCTCAAGACTGTCAAGGGCCAATGGTATTATGATTAGTTATGAATCTTTTTACCCTTCCTTAAAGACAGGGATCAAGCAGCCCAACTTTTCTTGTTAGGTATACAGAACGTAGCAGATACTAAGTTAAAGGTTTGTTGAATTAATAAATGAACAAAGACCCATTCAGATTGATTCTGTAGATAGAAGGCTCACCATCTCCCCCAAACATTTACCTCACCTACTCATTGCTACCCAAATGATTTTCCCAGCAGACAAATCCTTTTTCTTTTACAGTGGAGGTTAATCTATATCTCAGGAAAATAGATCATCATGGTTGCCCAAGTACATTTACAATAGGAATTGTTGAAGCTACAGAGGTCCAGAAGCCAGAATCTGTATCTATTTGCTTACGCATCCATCTCCCCCTACTCAGGGACCACTTTAAAGAAAAGAGAACGTCTCCCTGCCTGTACCCTCCTGCTAGGGGTTGGATGTGACTGTGAGGGTCCACGCATAGGACACTTGGTCCCCACAGTGGCCATATGGGAAGTGATGGGACATAGTGGGAGGTGGGCCTGGTGGCAGGTTATTAGGTCAATTGAGGATGCTACTCTTGAGAAGAAATCAGGTAGTTCTTGTGTTACTCCTTGGTAGTTCTCGAGAGAGTTGTTTAAAAGTAATAATAAAGTGTGGGGTAGGTCCCACCCAGCTCTCTCTGGCTTCCTGCATCGAGATGCGGTCCCTTGATCCTGCATGTGCTCCCGCCATCGTTGCCATCATCTGTGACGTGACACAGCCCAGAGGACCCTCATCAGAGCTGAGCCAGTGCCACGCCCTTGAAACTCTAAACCCGAGCTAAATAACTTTTTCTTCATAAGTAGCTTGCATGACTATTCCATGATGGTACCAAAAAGCTGTGTTAGGCACAGCTTTCTACTACTAACAAATTTCTGAGAAAATCAGCTTAAAAGGAGGATTTTGTTTCAATTTTGGAAGGTTCAGTCCACAATCAGGCAGACACATTGCTTTTGGGCCTGTAGCAAGGCAGCGCGTTGTGGTGAAAGTGCTTAGCAGAGGAAGCTGCTCATTCCTGAATAAGAGGGAGCACAAAGGGCTGAAATCCCACAAACCCTTCAGGAGTACACACCCACTGGCCTACGCCCTCCTACTGGGCGCCACCTCTTAAACATTCCCTCCATCATCCAAAAGCATCAAGCTGAGAATCAAACCTTTACATATGTATGCCTTTAGGAGCCACTCTACATCCAAACTATGGCACTTATTAATACACATCCTATTGGCATCATAGCACTTCTCTTTGTCTCTCTTTTCTGTCTTGGTATGTCTGTTGAAGGCCAACTCCCTCCTTTTGAAAGAGAGGAAGAGAAGACCTCAGGTCAGCTTCACAGCTCCACCCCTGCTCTAGAAAAGTACTCTATACATGAGAGGGGCTCAGATAATGTCTGTTGAATAGAAGAATGGATGATCTCAGAAGCCCACCCACCTCTTTCTTCATGTCTGATCAGAGAATAAAAATCAGCCTTTGTTTTATAAACAGTTGACAGTGAGAAGGTGAAAAACTAAACGAATGTGATGTTTACAAATCCCTAACCAAAATTACCATCTTCCTGGAAGGAAGAACAAACTATGACCAAATTAACGAAATGATAAATCTATCCCAGGAAGGCTGGTTACACTGTGAATAATCACTGGAGAACTAGACTCCCGGCCTTAGGGTAATTTTAGAATTTAGGGCTTCACTAGTAGAGCAGGGAAATATTGAATTTGTTTCTTTAAGTGAACCGAAGTGGAATAACTATAGTACAAGAGATGTATTGGTAGCATTTATTACACATCTATAATAGACTCTAGGTATATTTTTCAACTATTTTTATTATTTGCCAGATGCTCTTTAACTAAAATACAAATTCCTATGTCAAAAAATATAGTCAATCAAATGTAGCAATTGGAGGGCAACAAGCACAGGACAAGCAGAGATACAAAAATACACATGGGAGAAGGCCCTGCCCAGGGCTGAGCTGAGTTCAAATCCCAGCCTGACCCATACTAGCTGTGTGACCTTAGGCAGTGACTCAGTTTTCTGGGGCCATATTTCCTTTTCAGGGAAAATGGTACATTGTTTCCAAAGATCTTTGGAGAATTCTGCAAGACAATCACATGTGTACAGTGTCCCCACTGCCCCTGGCACCTTCATCAATGATAGTAACACGTGACCACAGGGTCTTCAGGAAAATGTGATATCGACACAGAACTGAGTGTTAGTTTTCAGGTGGAAAAATCCCAGTAGCATTTCTTCACTGAATAAACTAGTCATTTTAGCAGCATCACCTGGAGGTCTGTGGTTTACCGAGCACCTAATGAGAACCTGGTGCTCCCTGTGCTCTGAGTGACACCTGCTTTAAATATGTACACAGAGAGCAGAGTCAGGTGCAAGGGACAGTCGCTGGCCAGGCTGTCTCTGGAAAACACAGCTGAACACAAGCCCCAGATGATCTCTTTTAGTAAGATCACCTCTAAAAAATACATGAGTTAATAATATGAACAAAGGGGGTCTTCTGAGGTCTTGTCAGTTTAATTCCACCCAGCACCAGGCCATTCCTGCTAGGATGAGCTATGAAAATCATGAAAGCAATAATTAAAGGTAAATTAAGCAAATGGAAAGGGCAAAAACAGAAGATAGGAGGCTGAAATACGAGTGGCTGGATCTGCCTGTTCAATGGACCAAGTACTGATGGCACTGCTTGCTCCCGCCCCTAAAATTCCCATGGGGTCTTACCCTCTGCCCACAGGGCAAATCCAAAGCTCCTTAGCCTGGCAGTCAAAGCCTTTTATAATCCAACATTGACAATCTTTCTGGCCTCATTTCCTCTGAATCCTTCACCACCTCCTCCATCCATACCACAAACTACTTCCAATTTCCCAAACTCACTGTAACTTTAATGTTTCCATTCTGGACACTTTTGCAGAGGAAAATTATTTTTAAAAAATCAGTGTTTGAGTCCTTTAAAGAAAGTGGCCCATAATCTAACCACTATGAATAAATCCTGCCATAAGAACTGAATCTCCCTATGAAACTTCTGGAAATCACAATAACATTACCCTTACCTGGAAAGTTGCCCTTTCACTAAACTAATCTCTCAAAGTCACAGCCTAGAACACACAAATAAGCTAGCAGTGCCTCCCACCTGCCATTCTGCCTATCTCTGAAACAACTGAAAAGCCCAGTGTGCTGGCTCTGTGCCATGGACTGAGAGCACAGAAGAATCAGATGTGGTTTTGGCCCTAGAAGACCTTGCGATCAAGATATCTAATCCATAAATCCAGCGCAACTCATGCCTTGGTTCATAATGGACAGCAAATCAATATTTGTTGAAGACAAGCATGTAACCTAGTAATGACAATACAATCTGGGAAATGCTGTCCCTGGGTGGACATAGCGGCCCCCAGCCTCTTGGCTAACTTCTCGGGGAAGCAGTGAGTGCTTCTGGAAGAGGTGACCTGGAAGTGGTCATTGAAAGGTGAGAGGGTAACCAGCTAGAAAACAGGTAGGGGAGTATCCTGCGATGCCTTTGTATGCAAAGGCACTTGAGATATGAAAGGACATGGCACATGTGGTCTCAACAAGCTCACCATGGTTGGAGAATAAGTAGGGCAGGACTGGGGTCGGAAGTGGAATCCCAGAATTCTTTGCTTCTAAGTGCCCAGCAAAGCCTCCCTCATCAGTTCCCATTTTATAGGCAAAATGGAACAAAATACACTCATAGCCCACGGGAGGTGACAGGACAAAGTGGAAGGGAGTGGGGTTCAGAGGCCAGACGCTGGTTGTAGAAATGATGCCTCAAGCCTAGCCTTCAGGATTTAGGAAGATGAAAGTGTTCTCTGTAAGAACAGTTAGCAGGTCACTACCCAGACCCAGTCTATGGAGCAGGGAGCACCGTTCTGTGGCCCCTGCCAGTCGAGAAGGGGTTCTCAAACTTGGCCCGCACACTCACCTCACCCAGCAAGGTGCTTCAGGTTATTTCTTACAGCCTGCAGGCTACATCCCCCAGAAATTCTGGTTTAATGGGTCTGGGAGTGGGTAGATGTGAGTGAAGTCCTCCATGGGGTCCAATGTGCAGCCAAGTTGGAGAGGCAGTTCCTAGTGTTTGCGGGAGACCCCACCCAGCTCCCTTGTTCACTAAGTCACCTGCTTGGCCTCTGTGCCCTGAATTTGGGATCCCTGATGTATGCCCGCCCACCTAGTTCTTGCCATCACTCTTAATGTGGTCATTTTTTACTTCAGCTTTAGGAAGAAGTGCAGAAGTGAACTGAGACCCAGCTCTCCAGTGTTAAAATGAGGACTAACATAGATCTGCCCTGGTCTGGCAGCCAGTCCTTCCCACCGGGCTTTCCTGCTTCAAGTATTTCCTTCCCAGTATTTCATGTCCTATCCCAGAAACTTAAAGTGGGCTTTTAAAAAGCGTTGTGTCACAGTTCATATTTAGAGGTCCTGCAAAGCCTCATGTGTTCATAGACAGGGTTTGCATAAGGTGATTGGATGAGTGGGACTTGTGGGTAGGAAATGGGCTCTGTTCGGGAGAGGCGGGTCTCTGCGAGTTTATCTCCTTTCCTGGCTCCTCCCTTGACCTCTCTGCTTCCTCACCACCATGACAGGAACAGTTTCTCCTACGCCATTCCTTCCTGCCTTGGAGTCAGTCAACCATGGACTGAAATATGAACCCAAATAAACTTCTCTCACATTAATGTACAGGTGTTGCATATTTTGTCCCAGCAAGGAAAGTGACTAAGACATATTTAAAGGTCTAAATCAGTTGTAAGGTTGAGAGCCCACTTTACATGGAAATCTGCAAACACTACCAATCCACCCATGTTTTGTTTTGTTAAAAGCCAGTTTACTGGCACATCTCTTAACTCTGAGTTACTAAGAAAAAAGAGAAAGTGTCAAATTATGTTTCTTTGATATCAGGAAGAAGGCGTATACTGCACTTTCAAAAGACTTCAACTCCAAACAGTTAAAATTGGAAGGATTTTTTTTTTAATTTAGAAAGATAAACCCCAAGTATATGGAAAATATACATCAGTAATTTTTATTAAGATGTCACATAGGTACCGATGCATTATGCATGCTGCTATTGATTGGGTGCATATGACTCAAAGTCACTTAGTGAGAAAAAAGAGAACATGTAAGGGAGAACAGGAGCTCAGGAGGCACTCCCTGTCTTGGCCAGAGAGCACAATAGGAAGAATTCTCTGACAGAAGCTGCCTAGCAGCCTATCTCTGTCTTTACTACCTCCATGTGTTGAATTCCAATGTTAGAGGTCTGGGTGGGAACCTTGATTACAGAATAACAGGAGATACTAACAGAAGTCACTCACCCCTTGATCAGTACCACGAGAGCTCAGCTTCCCAGAACAAAGAACTATAGCATTTCTCTTCCCAGCATGGTTCTGGTATCAGCTTGGCTCAATAGTTACTGAGCCCAGCTATATGGGTGCAATGCTTTTAGAGGACTGAAGGAAATCACTCGTTGAAAAGGAATAAAAGAAACTGTCATTTACTGAGTACCTGCTTTATCACCAGTGCTGAACTAGATTTTCTCAGATGTGGCCCAGAACTGCAATTTATTTAACAACTATTATATGTCAAGCTTCCTCCTAAGCCCTTAGCTGCATCATTTCATTTAATCTTCTCAAGAACTCTATGGATAGCTACAATTATCTCTATTCTACATAGGAGAAAATCAAGGCTGAGAGAGCAAGGTTACTTCCTGTGTTAACACAACTGGAACACAGCAGCCTGTGCCAGAACCAGAATGATGATCCTAGGTCCAGTTTCTGTCCCAAGAAATGGCAATACTTCTGTAAAGAAAGAGCTAGCACTGCCTTAAATGCTGGTATTTATTTATTCAACATTTGCCAGCAAATAAACTGTATACCTCAATATTACAATGATACAGGAAATGGAAATTTGACATTTCTGTAATTAGCAATTGTAGTAATCATACACAGTAGCTATTGTTCTTGGAGTAATATCTACAACATCTGAGAACCCTAAAAGTGGCTTCATGATGATGCTCGTATGCCTCTCTCTGAGCCTCCCATAGGCCAGGCATGGATCAAACAAGCATCTCATATTGAACCTCACAATAACTGGGTAAGGTAGTTCTTGTCTCAGTTCATAGAAACAGAGACTTGAAGAACAACGTGCCCAGGGTCACCAAACCAGACAGTGGAAGATCCAGGCTGGAATTCAGAATCTGGAACTCTAAAATCCACACCCCTATGCTAAATGCCAAGTGTGTGGGCTACTGCTATGCTACAGCTGAGTGTTTGGGTTCAATCATTTCTGAATGAGTGACACTGCAGGGTTACTTGGGAGTGAGTGGAACACAGTTTTCTTAGTTCCCCACATCCAGTTGAAATTAGTGCATACAAAACACAATGCAGGAGTAAGAATATGACCTAGTGCAAGCTGAGGGCCTTGACTGCCTGGGGTACAAGTGACCCAGATGGGCCCACGTCTTCCTCAGGCACAAAGCTAAGCTCTTCTCACCCAGAGTATGCTGTCCCAGAAACATGTGGGAGGTGGGAAAGACCCACAGGCCAGCTGAGCCAACCCTTCCATGCAGTGTCACCCCCAGGACAATCCTGAGTGAAACCCTATGTCACTGAGGACCATCTCACAAGATTGAGTATAGGGGTAAATGAACTGTAAGTGCTTATTAACCCAATGACTGTCACATTAGTTCATAGCAATTCGCATATTAAACCATTCCCTCACCTGCTCACTTGGTGCATTTTAAGTTGAATCCTATTATGTACCAGGCTTGGGATGAAACCCAACTTCAAGCTTCAGGGCCAGTTTTGGGGAAAAGTCACTGATTCATTAATTAATTCCTTCAATAATTACTATTATGTTATGACATTACACTAAAAACTCTAGGGAATCCAAATTGGTTGGATGACTAAGATATGTTCACCAGTAACTACAGTGAATTAACAATGAGTATGCTAATTAACATTTTGTATGCTCTTTCACAGATTACAAAGCCCTTCACATTTGTCACTGGATTCTTACAAGAAACAGATTCAGATGAGCCCAGGGACCTGCCCGAAGACACACAGCAGGTACACAGGTTTGATTTGAGTCTGGGTCTTAGATGCCAAAGCCTAGACTCTCTCTCCCTCTACTGCCTGACCTACCAGGCCCTACTTGGGTCCATGCGTGACAGACGGTGAGCCTGTTAGGTCCTGAGGCAGTCCCTGTTCCACTTTCAGAAAACTGCTAGATTATTAGAAAGCTTTTGTTAACATTTATCCAAAATTTGCCTTCTGGTAAATTCTATCTATCTTTGCTCCTCTTTTCGGAGCCATATTGGGTCAATGAACTCTTTCCCTGAGAGAATTTCACACAAGTCACCAGTCTCCCCCAGGGCTCCTCTGCCCTGGTGATACGTCCCGTGCCTTCAGCTCTTCCTGTTTTGACAGAGTTGCCGACCCTTCTCTGGCCCCATCTGTCTTGGTCCATTTAGTCGGCTTCTCCTCACTTTTCACAACTCTTTTTTTTGGGGGGGGTACCAGGGAGGCGCTTGTGCCACTGAGTTATATCCCCGGCCTCTTCACAACTCTTTGGAGGTGATCTTTTCCAAAGGCTCTTCACCCAAGACTCTGTTATCCCCATCCCATGAGCTCTGTATCTTGTACTGTTACACTCACCCAGTGGGATTGAAACCATCTGCCTGTGTGTCCCTCCTAGAATACAGCAAGCTCGCCAAGGCCATGGGCTGGCCAATAAAAATAATCACTCCACTGTCACTTGCCAAGCTCTCGCCATGTCCCAGACATTGTTGTAAGCACTTTGTGTTTATTATCTCAACCATGCAAGTATTATTATTTAATACTCCCCTCTTGGCCCTGGCAAAGGGTAGGGGTTTATAAAATTTTTCTAGAATTCAACAAAAGTCCAATGTATTCATACTTTCAAAATCTGATACTGTCACTTAGGATTTGAAATGTCGCCCAAAGGTTCATGTGTAAAAGCCTTGGTCTTCAGCCTAGTGCTATGATTTTGGTGGATCCTTTAGGAGAAGCCTAGCAGGCGGAAGTTAGGCCATGAAACGTGTGCCTTTGAAAGAGACACTGAGACTTCAGATTCTCTAGTTCTTCTCTTTGTGCTTCCCAACCACCATGAGGTGCTCTTGCCATGGGCCAAAGCCTTGCCACAAGCACAAAAGCAATGGAGCCAGCTAACCATCAATGGAAAACTCCAAGGCTGTGAGCCTAAATAACCTTTCCCCTTTTAAACTGATTTTCTCAGGTATTTGTTACAGTAATGGAAAGCTGCTGAACATACCAAGTGTCTAGACTATACTTTCTCTGAACAGAGCAGAGGCAGAATCTAACCTAAAGAGAGAAATTGTAACACAGATCTCCAGAGAGCCTCACTGCTCAGGGCACTGCTCAAGTGCTCACAGGTCAAGGAAGGAAAATAAATGTTATCTAAAAAATGGGATTTGTGGCTAGATATCAGCAGTAATAATTGCCAAGAAAAAGGAGAACTCTGTCGATTTATACCAAACATCAAGGATATGAAAGCTGAACCAGTCTCACAAAGCTTCCTCCAGGCTTTGAGAAGTTTTTCACCTTAGCTCCCAACAATGGGGCTGTAATGCTGATTCTGCCCAGGACTTGGGGCAATAGTACCTGTTAGGGTTATGGTCAGAAACATATCCAAAAGTACCTGGCCATGGTAACCCTCAGTGAACAGGAGGACCATGGTGGTGACAGAGAGGATAAGAGGAAGTCAAGCTGGCTCTATCTACCCACTTCCCTTTTCCCTTGATTGAACTTCAAGGGCTGACTCTGGCAAGTGGAACTGTCCTTCGGAGCCTGACGGAAGAATATAGGCTCATGAACACACTGGGTCTCTGTCAAATTCCCACTAATGATTTCTCAGCATAAATTAAATGGAGTGAAGACTTTCTAAGGGCTGCTACAGAATTGTATGACAGCTTCCGGGAGAATCTACGAAAATCGCTAGAATCAGAAGGATGATCATTCGGATGCACAGAAGTTTCTCATTAATTTAATTTCTTCTTTCCTTCTGGCCTTGGATCTCCTTTGTAAAAGCTGATAGAAAAGAAACATTTGACAAGCCCCCAGGTACTTCCAGCTATTTAAGCCTCAACAGGGAGGACTAACAAAAACTGCAGAGCAAGTAGAATTCACTATTATGCTAAAACCAACCACCATAAATAATACTATTTCTTTATACAGATGCAATTTATATAGATCTGTGTAATTTGCAGAGGGTATTTATATATGCTCTCTCTTTTGACCTTCTATTGTTTACTGAGCACTTAGCACGTGCTTGGCATTTTTAGTGTATCATCTCACTTAATTTCCACAAGGACTGAACATCATTATGCCTTTCTCAGTGAGGTTAAGCAAAGGTGGAGGGGATCACCTGGGATCACGCAGCTTGTAAGTGGAGGACTAGGATTTGAACCTGGGTCTGTCAGACTCCAAAGAATATTCTTTTAGCTCTTGTTACTCAGCTTCTGTTTTAAGAAAGGGCCCTCTGGCTCTACCCTTGGTACTTCTCGCCATGAGAAAGGAACACTCTTAGCATAGTTTCTGACCTCTCTGACCCTGAGGAGACAGAACAACTTTGGGGACTGGTTTGTTGGAAAGGACAATCCTGGTAAAGGAGCCTCAGCCCTTTCTCTCCTTCCTTCTCCCTCCTCCTCCTTCCTGCTGATCAGAGGCCTGGCTCTGGTTCTGTGCAACCTTGCACCCGGGGTGCAGAGGGAGCTGCTGGCTGCCTAAGTTTCATTCTGCATTCAGTGTCAAGAAGCTTATTTGCCCACAAATGCCACACACCCTCCAATTTCAGCTTTTCCACAATGAAGGTGATATGTTAGCTCTTCTCTTTATTCCGTTGTCTTATCCTCAAGCAATTCAGAGCCTAGGTGGAAGGGGTGGCTACTTATCGGGACTCCTTCCTCAATTCTATTATTATTTCTACTTTACAGATAAAGCTCAGAAAGAAATGGAGCTCTTTCCTAAAGCAAAGAAGCTTCAGTGTGGGTAGGTATGTGATAAAACATCTATACATTATTATTCTACACGGGCATAATTCCTTTAACTTAGATTAGCACACACAGTTTAAGGTAGAGAAAAAGAGGAGGTGGAGCAATACCCCAAAGGTGACTTAAGTGCAAAACACACTAGAGGAGAAACCCAAGTTCAAATGAATATGTCATAAATGAAGAGGATGCAGTGTGTCCACCATTCAGAGATTTGGATCTGAGGTAGCATATAAAGTGACCCAAATATCAATAAGTGCCTGGGATAGACATTTAACTCAACTACCTTTTCCCAATTATCAAGCACAAGCCAGGAGCCAGTTTTTACAGAGACCACCATGCCCTTCTCCCTGCAAACCCATAACAAATGAATAAATGAACCAAGATGAAACCCAAAATGAACTGGCAAACCTTTGCTGGGGAATAATCAGGCTTGCAAATTAAGCATACCTTTTAGAGTCATCTATAATTTGGAAGCCAGCCAAAACTTTACCTGCTTCTGTGGTTCTACCAAGATGCCCCCCTGAATAACAGCCTGAGTTATTACTTATCAGTAATAACTGAGCTGATGCAGTGTAGAACAGAAAGGGTTCTCAACAGTCGGGTCTTGGGCAGAAAAGTCATGCTGAACTCAATTATCTTTGCACTGCAGGCCCCACCATGGTGCCTGGCTCACAGTATGGGGGAATGAAGCAAGTCAGGGACTAAGCTAGGGCTGGGACCCAGGCCTCCCCACACTACTATTCCCTTCCTTTCTTACGGTACAGGGTCCACAGTGATACGTGTCTGTCCATTTCACTGATGTCACATATTCACACTGCCGTGCTATCACAGGCTAAGTCAACAGGCTTCCAAGACCAGAGGAAAGATTGCTCACAAACAACAGCCTAAGTAGTGAGATTCAAACCATGGGAGACACTGAGCCACATCTGTAATAGCTAACAACAGAGATGAACACCATTCTATCTCCTAACTATAAGCACTGGTTCACCAACTTCAAAGATGTTAGCAATGAACTTGGGCAGAGGATAAATGCAAAGTCAGAAATGTTACTCTTATGAAGTACCCAGATTATAAAAGCACCAAAAAATGGCCTGTGTATCTGGAACTAATTTAAGAAACAATCCCGTTTCTCTTCTTCAAACTAATTAATGTTTATAACCAGGACTGAAGTGTTTCTTCTGAGTGCAATGGAGAAGCAAATCATTCCGGTTGGAAGCAAGCGGCTGGATGGTGAGAGACTGTCAAAAACACATTTAGTGTGAGCACATACACTCCAGATGATAAATACAACATCCAATTAAGCTGCCCTCAAATATCTGGCACCTGATACCTGGTGGTTTAAAAGCGACTGGCAAAACTTGCAGAGTCTAAGGGTTTTTAAAAGATGAAATCTTCCCTTTTCCTTTTTATATCTCTTTTTGAAAAGGATGAATTACATGCATTTATAGAATCGCAGCATCTTCAAAACGTAGGAGGTTCCACACATGAAGAAACAATAGCCCGGGGAAGTGTAGGGACTTGTCCAAGGTCAAGTTTGGAGTGCACTGTCGCAGGGCTGACACTTGTCCTAGGATCTCGCCTCCAGCCAGGTCATCTCCCACAGTTGGAACACTGCTCTTATTTAGGTCCCCCGCCCCCCGCACCGTGTGACACAACCGAGAAGAGAAGCACATGAAAATCTATGGAACCTATTTTGTTTGAGGCACAAATTGAACAAATGTTTTGCATCAGGGATTATCTTAATTAAACTATTTATATGAGCACTGTTGATTTACTTCAATCTTGCTGAACTTCATTAAGCTCTCCATTTACTTTTATAAATTTCTATCTTAAAAAATAAAACACATATAATTTTCATAGCGGAAAACTGTATACAGTCAGCTTTCTGAAGTCATGGGTTCTGCCTCCAAGAATTCAAACAACTGAGGATGAGAACTATTTGGGGGAAAAACTGCATCTACTGAACATGTAATGGACATAGTTTTGGTCACTGTTCCCTAAATATTATAGCAGAACAGCTATTTGCATCATAATTAGATATCATAAGTAATCTAGAGATGATTTGAAATATGCAGGAGAATGTATGTAGGTTACATGCAAATATGATGCCATTCCAAGTAAGGGATTTGAGTATTCACAGATTTTAGTACCATGAGCCATCCTGGAACCAATCCCACATAGACACCGAGGGACAACTGTATTTTAATATATGTCCATGTGTAAGAACTGTAAGGATGTTAATGAGAGAAATAATAACAATTATCATTTATTGAACTTCTATGTGCACTGCACTGAGATAAGGACTTTATATAATGAAAACAATGAGGATAATTGTAAAATTACTACCATTTATTAAAAGCTTACCATGTCCAAGCAATAAACTGTGTTAAGTACTGTAATTCATTTACTCATTACAATTATCCTGTTAAGCAGCTGTTACTATTCTTCACATTTCACTGACAGAGAAACTGAGGCTTTGCGATGTTAACTGGCCCAGATTTCTCAGAGAACAGGAGGAAAGGTCAAGTTCCTACACAGACCCGCTGGACTCTTCAGGAGCCCTTTGCCTTTGGCACTACACAAGGCTCCATCCTCATTTAGAAAAGGATCACCTCAGGTTCCAGTTCCAGCAAGGACATTTACAGCTTGAAGGACAAACCAAATGGCATTCGGATGACCTATTCCCTATGAATGCCTTGGACTACTCTTCAAATTTCCCGAGGGAAAAGAGATCTCATGGCACCGGGGTAATCAGATAATGCTGAATATGAAGTAGTTTAGATCTATGAAAAAATTTGGGAGCAAAATATGATTTGCCTACTGTTCCATTTTAAAATGTTCATGAGATAAAGAAGCATTTTCATATTCAATAATTAAATGACTAAAATCTGCAACCTGATATATTTACTGATGGTGAACGATACACTCCTAGAAGGACCAAAGTTCAAATTAGCAGCCCCATCAGCTGCTGTGTTGCAGTGCAAAACAGAACAAATGAGACAGAAATGTTGCTCTTGCCTAGAGAAAAAATTTTCCCCACCACTTGTTCTGCTGTAGAGAAAGGTTGAGGCAAAATTAAGGATGCATCTAGGACTCTGCCTGCACAGGGCTACAAGAGAATGAAAACGAAAAAAATCTGCAGCATTTTCCCTCATTAGAAGGATTGTTTTAAAAGGGTTTGACTGTGCCCTAAAGGGTAGATTTTACAATCATTTAATATTTTGTTTGTCTTAAGGAACCTACACAGAAAGGCAAGGGAAGAAAACAGATTAATAAAACTGTGAATTCATTGTGGGACCCTGTGCTGCTTTTTAGTGCTGTAATCTCATGCCCTACATGTGACACCTATGAGTAGAATTCCATTAAGCTGGGGCATCCTGTTCTCTGGGTTATTGGTGCACCCTCTCCCCAAAGAATCTCCTTACCGAGGGCGTTGCCCATCTCTGTGTGTAAGGAAAAGTTCCACTGGCCACCCCAGTGCTAAGCCCTAGGAAGGGCTGAAGGGCTGCTACTCAGAGTTCTTAGGTGATTTGGGACAAACACAAGGATGGGATCTGGGAGGCCACCACCCTACCTGACCAGAGCATGGGCATTAGAATCCACCCACTCATCTCTAGCCTGGATGGCCTCTCCCTTTCTACCCCAACTCAGCTGCAGGTTCCAAGGTCCTGCACCCACTGGACTGGCCACATCCAGCCCTTCAACCTGCACTGAAGCAGGAAGCAGTCAGAAGACACCAGGGCACAGTGAACAGGGGACTGAGGGATAGTTGTGCTGACTCAAACCCAGGAGCTGATGCCCAGGGTGTCTTACTGGCTGCCCTCGTGGCCCAGTGGGCTATTTCAGCAGGGCTGCAGTTCTACCCTAAAGTACATCTGAGATAGTCAAGATTTACCCTTTATACTCTCCTGTACCCAAATTCTAAGCCCAAGAGACAAATTTGAGCTCTCAGTTCTTCCCTAGGTTGGCTACATAGCCCACAGCCAGGGGTCCTCTGTTGCAACAGGGACTCTTTTCAAATGCCCAGCACACGGGTTCCTTCACCACTATGCGAGTGAGGCCCTGACTCAGAGGGAGCAGAGTGCAATCTGTCTCTACAGACACTATAATTTAGCTATTGACCCTGCCCTAAAACCTCACCCCTCCCCACACCCTGCCTTCTCCCCTTGCTTTCCGGGCTTTACCCTTGCTCCCAGACTACCACTGAGGTTTTGGTGTGACACATGGCTCAGCACATGGGACAAAACTTTACCAGTGTATCACCACGTATGAATCCAGCAGAAATCCTGCACTTAGACCCTAGCAATGGTCCACCTCCAGGGCCTTGCACAGAAGAGCATCTAATTCCAGCCCAGTTCTGACCGCCACCTCTCCCTGAGGACCCAGAGGTCCTTGAGGCCGAAGAGATATCCTAAAGATCCCTGGTTCTGTGTCCTCTAGACATTCACTCTGGGTATCCAGGGCTTTTGAAATTTTTCTCCTGTGTGACTGGCAAAGGGCTAAGGGTGAATGTGGTGCCTTCTCTCTAATCCTCAGGGATGGCTGAGGAGAACCAGACCTAGGTGGGGTAGAGGCGATGTGGACAGGGCTCAGGTGTGTGAATGGAAATGGCAACTCCTATCCCTTTAGTGGTGGGTGAAGACAAAGTGAAAAGAGATGGATGAGGCTGGCTTTCATGGAATTAATGAGAATTCAGTCAGCATGTATCAAGCACCTAGGAGGAACTTAGTAGATACTTATGGGATAAGTGGATGCCAGCATATGACTTGGTACCTGATTTCATCCTCATAACAACCTACAATGTAGGCACCATTATCTATATTGTAGAGAGGAAGAAGCCAGGTCCTGGAGGGGTTAAGTGACTAGCCCAGGATCACATGGCCAAGAGCTGAGGCTCCCTCTGCTGATCCCAGAGCCAGAGCTCCTTTCTTATACAGTACATGGCTATTTGGTCTGGGTTTGATTACTTCCAGCTGCAAGGAACTCACTAGTCTCCTTTGATTCGGTTCTTATCATTTCAGGCACTGAATATTTTTCTTTCACTGAGCATCACTCTCTCTATGAACTTCAGCCCTGGCTTCTTGTTCTTCCCACAGCCACCTATGGAGAATTTATTCTAACTCCCATTAACAACCTTTCAAGGTAAAAATGGCAATGGCTCTTTCTCTGAGCTAAGCATCCCCCGCACTTTCCCTTGAAGAGGATTCCCAGTCCCCCTTCCTAATCAGGCCTCTGAAGACAGATTGCAGCCCGTGTCTCCTGCAGCATCTCGCGGAGTCCATGGAATAGAGAGAGCCTCTGTTGGTGGACTCGGCACATGGGCTGGCCATTGTTATCCCCAACAATCTACTCTCCACCATACAGTCCCCAAACCCCAGCCTTGAGGGATGCCATGCCGGCAGAGTCTTGGTTTCCTCAACTGCAAAATCAGGATGATGCCTCACAACCTGCCTCTTTGGCATGGGTGAGGATGATTTATGCTAATTGGTTTGCAATGACTCTATACGTGGCAGAGTGCTGTGCAGGTGTGTGGGTGAGGATGGCAATGATGATAATGAGAGAGGAAGGGCTGACTGGGGAAGCCCTGTGGAGCAGGGGCTCCAGAGAAACCCCCTCTGCCTGCTCTACTAGTTGAATTCCTCCGGCACCCTATCCCCCACCACACACATCAGGTAGGCGTGCAACTTCCGAGCGGGGCCAAGTAGTCTCTGAGGACACCAAGGCACCTGCACAACTCCAGGAGCTTAAAAGAGAGTTAAGACCGCATGGGCGATACACACAGAGAGTGTAAAGCTGCCATGCCCCTGTCCCCTGCAACCGAGCCCGTGAGCAGAGCTGGGTCCTCTGAACATGCTGCTGTGGCCGTGAACGTGACCGAAAGAGCAAGGGCGAGGACTGGGACCAGGCATCCCAGGGTCATCCCGCTTCACTATGCTGCCACTGAAGTCACCATGAAGTGCCTGCCTTGGGGACTGTCCGCTCCAGGGAGCTCTCACTCCTGTTAGAAGCCTCACCTCTCCTGGGCCCCTGGCCCATGTACCCAGCTACCAAGACAGTGCACATGGAAGTCTCATGGCCCTTCATCATGGACCCCAAAGCTGCCCCTTTCCCAGGGCTCCCCAACTCTGTAACTGGCACCAGCAGCCTTGCAGTTGCCAAACGTGAGCCTCCTCACCCTCACTTACCATATCCCATTCATCACCAAGACCTACGCACACCTCCCCTGAAACACTTCTGAATACCACAGTTCTCGCCACTTCTCCCATGACCACCTAAGTCCACACGACCACCATCTGTCAGATGCTCACAGGCTCACCCCACCTACCCTGGCCCCCCTCCATTTGGTCTTCATGTCTCAGCCAAACAGTCACTGTAAGACACAGACCTTATCATGTCTCCCTGCCCATTAAAACTTGTCTGTTGCTTTTAGGATAAAAAGCAAAATACTTGGCCATTTGGCCCCCATTTCCAACACCTTTCTTGCTCACTAGCTATTGTCATGTCATGGACTTTGTTTTACCTGTGAAATAAATATATATGTTACAACCATATGTGTATTGTAGATATGGTATAGTATATATTATATACATGTGAGTATATAAAAGAGATGTGTGCATTTAAAGAATAATTCTGATGCCCCTGTGTTAAGAAGCAGAACAGGTCCAGGATTTCAACCTCCCACTGTGTTCCTGTTGGATTTCACCTCTCTCTGCCCCTCCCCCCAGGAGTAACTGTCTGGAACTCTCTGATCATTATGTCTTGCTTTGTTTCATGTTGCCACTTAGGGTCCATCTCTATAAATTAAAGTTTCCGTTTGCCTGTGTGGGCTTGTATTTCATAGAAACGTATTGTAGACAGGCTTTGATGACTTGCTTCTTTTGTGCACTATCCATAAAGCAAGGTATACTTGGGGCATTTTCATTGACATATAGTATTCCACTGAGTAAATATCTAAAATTAGTGTGTTGTTCTGCTGGTGAATGTTAGGTAGTTTCCAGCTTGGAGCTCTCACGAATGACACAGCTATGAACTGTGTCAATTCTGGAATTCTTTCAGGGCTTTGAGAGCCCCATGGTCTGCCCTGCTGTGTGGCCCTCCCTGATCCTCGCTGTCTGTACCTAGGCTGCTCCAGCACCTCCACCCCATCCTGCACCTCTTCATACCCCGGCTCTGTTCTGGCTGTTGGTGTTCCTGCTGCACTCTGCTGCTCACAGGAGCTCACAGCACCGATAACCCAGCCTTTAGCACAAGGCTTGCACATAACACATCCTCAGCGCTCACTCATGCACACATACATGCATTTATTCATGGGTTCAGCAACCCACAGGTCTGCAGCTTCTCAGGGTCGAGGCGCGGCACTGTCTACAGGGTAAGGGATCCTCTGTAAGTATAGGAGAGCGTCTGTCCAGACTGAAAGTGCACGCCTGGGGACCTGGCTCCACACCTAGGCGGGAACAGAGCGCCAGTGACTCTCCCTTGTGACATGCGCACCTGGCAGAGGGGTGGAGGAGCCTGGGGGCTGATGAGACCACCCAAGCTGCTCGGCTTCCACCATCTCCCACGCCCCTCCCACTAGCCTCTTCCCTGAGAGTCGCAAGGACCCCTAATGCTGTGGAAAGTGGAGGGAGAAATGGAAATTGCATATAAAGAAAAGGAAAGGAAGCAGCTGGAGGATATTGCCAGCCATTTGGTGTGATAACCCAGGGCTTCAAATGATTACTGAAACTAGCTTTCATTTTGATCCTTCATTTCTTTTAATCTAGCAGATAATTAGAGGGAAATCAAATCCATCCCCACAGCCAAAGATTAACCTGTCACTGCTGTAGCTCTCTTCCCACTTACTTTCCCACCTCTTCTTCCATACTTCTTTCCTTAAAAAGAAAATACAAAACACAAAATCCTCCAGGTTGCATATATTGTCCAAGTTATTTAAATATATTCAGATTGGACATTTCCCATGGCAAGTACTCTCTTAAGAACAATCAGCAAGTTCCCTCCCTCCAAATTAAGAATTTCTCATTGCTTTGCAGATTTAAAAACATCTAAAAGAAAAACTCCCTTTTATGGACAAAGAAACTACAGTGCAAAAGGGGAGGTGACGCTGTACGTTTATGGCTATGAATGGTAGAGCTTGGATTTACCCTCAGAGCTGATTCCAGAACCCCAGCTCTTCCCCACTCCAATCTCCCACCTGTGCATAGGAAACAGGAGTCGAGCTCAAACCCTGATACCTAGGCAGATCTTCTCTCCTTCTCTCTCTCTCTCTCTCTCTCTCTCTGTCTCTCTCTCTCTCTGTCTTTCTCTCGGCACCCACAACTTGAAAAACAAGATGCTAGAAATAAACCAAACATTCTCCAGTAGGGAGGCAAACTCCAGTCCACCCCTTGATGAAAATGATGCTCACAAAGGGTTGTCAGTCAGAAGGAGGCTTTGACTGCCACACACAATGGAGAAGAATAAAAGCACCAAACGAAAGATACATAGATCGTATGGCTTCACCTGTGAGACAACAGAGATGAAAACCATACGATTTTTATTTTAAAAATTAACGCTGAAGGGATGAATTGAAGGGTGATTTTATGCTACATACTTTCTAGTATCTTCTAGTTTTTACTTTTCTCATGAGGAAAAAATAGGCAGCAGGGAAGCAGCATTGGTCCCCTTCCTACCCCATTGCCCCCTAGGAAATAGGATGGGGAGTGTGTTGCCTCATCAGCCCCACTGACTCTTCACCTAGATTACTACCTCTGTCCCCGCTCTCCATATCTTTCATTCTCTCTCTCACCCCAGCCCAAGCAAATATAAGCCCCACTTCCCTTGAGAAGCCTGCCTAGACCACTCCAGTCCAGCTATGAGGCACACCATATGACACTGACTCATATTCTTAAAAAAGGCCCCATACTGGTGATTTCATGTGATTTGACCTCATCCTTGGCTAACCCTACTTTCCCCAGAAACTGTTGTTTCACATGTGAATCCTGCTTTAACTCACTGCTATCTGCACTGACTTGTGTTTTATCTCTTCTGGTTTGGGACATTTTTGAAAATGGAGCAGCTACCTAGCTGACCACAGAGCTTCCTCACTCAGAAATACTCATGTGCTGACCTTTACCCTGGGGATCAAGAGCCGAGTCCTTCCTAGCACTCAGGAGGCTGAGACAGGAGGATCATTGTGAGTTTGAGGCCAGTCTGGAGTACAAAGTGAGCTCAAGGCTAATCCAAACTACATAGTGAGACCCTGTCTTAAAAAACCACACACACACACACACACACACACACACACACAAAGCTGAGTCTCTACCACAAAGTTCATAATGAGACATGGAGCCTGGGTGAGAGCTATGTGCAGCCAGGCAAAGGTGACCCCTCCCTCCTGGGCATTCACCTATTTAACGTGCTTGGTGTTTTCCAGTCCACCGTCTTGCACATCACCCAACTTCTCCAGGCCTCAGTGTCCACCTCTGTGAAGCACAAGCAACCCTAGCCCCTGCTGCACCTGGCAGCTGAGAGGACAAAATGGGAATAAACGCAAACAACTACCACGATGCTGTGCATAGCAAGTGCTGAGACACAGGCCAGGGAGCGACTAATCTTCCCTTAATCTCATTATTTGCTTTGCCTGGTTTGGAAACTGGACTCAGAAAAACATAGGGACTTCTCTTATGCCATGTGGAACTGGTATCAACACCTTGGCCTCCTGAGTCCAGACCATTCTGTGTTCTTCCTAGGAGCTAACAACTGATTTTATTTAAAAGCACAGGAACATATAAGGTTCACCAAAGCAGCTTGTGAATAAATTTCCAAACACATTTATTATCCCACCCCTACTTGAGATAATTCTGGAAGGGCTCACGCAGAAATCAGCACTGCTATGTCTCCCATAATGGTGACTGACTGGTCGAATGCCTGTCTGGTTTTCCATCTGCTGCTCACACAGGCGAGAGGGAATGCGTGCCTACCTGCCGGCCGAAATGACACTCTCACGTCGGCTTAGGAAATGCCACTGTCCCCATAAGTCTCAGAAATGGTTCTCTCTCAACTGATTTCACACCAAAGAGGCTTTTTATTGGTTACTTCTGACTTAATGTTTCCACATTTTCAGATGGAAAAGACTTGTCATGTTTTATCTCTTGCACATAAAATAACACATCTATCATTAGTCAGCTCTTGTCTGCTCTTTCTTGAAAATTCATGCACACTTTCCTTGCTTGCTGACTGCCACTCCAACCTGAGACCTTTGAGCCATAGAGAGACAATGTATCACCAAGCCACAGTGCCCTAACCTTGCACAAGTTGAGTGGAGCCTCCAATGATAATAGGACTGTTTGATTTCATATAATAAAACTTCTGGCCTCTTCTCCAGGAAAAATATACATATAAGCAGAACTGTGTGTCATATCTGGGCTCAGCTATTCTTAAAGACGTCATGCTTTCCAGATCGAAAACAAACTCCATTCTTCAGGTTGACATTCAAAGCCGTCCATCTCTGGCCTTCTGATTTCCATCTGGCTCCCACCGCCTTACCAATCCACTCCATGTACCTGTCTCTACCTAATCATTGCTTGCATCTGTCTCTCCAGCCTATGGGTCCTCCTCAAGGTTCTCTCACAGAGCCTCCTACCTTTGTTTCCTCCACCAGAGACAGCCTTCCTCTATTTTTCATGTTTCAAATCCTATTCACCCTTTCAACCTCAGTTCCCATGCCACTTGTTCTTAAATTCTTCCCATCGGGAGAAGAATTCTTCCCATCAGGAGATAATTTCTCCTTACACATTCCTTCCTGGGCAATTTGTCTTTACATTTATTGCACTTTGAACCTTCCATCTTAAAGAAAGTTACACGTGGATCTTGCCTCCCCTTCTAGCCTGGAAGGTAGTTTGCTTCCGTAGTCTTCCCCTTGACACATAGTGTAGGGGGTCTGTGCTCAGGGAAAAGAATAGAATAGGGACCTCATGAGGTCCTCTGGCTAATCCTGGCTAGAAAGAGTTAAAACTTTAGTAGGAAAATTCCCCTGGGAACTAAGTCAAAGACGAGGTTGGGGTGGGGGATAAAGAGAGGGAAAAATCAGATAAAGAAAGGCACCAAATGACCTTGGGACTTGCACCAGGAGACCAGAGAGGGAAAGAGCTGGCAGGCAGAGTACAGAGAGAGCCAACTACACACAGCCAAACTGAGATAGCCGTCCCTCTCCATCTCCAATACAACGCAAGGGAGACAGAAGGGGAGGGGGTCTGAGTAACTTTGGGAAGAGCTTTCACACAAGTATATAGTCACCCCTGTGCACTAACATATACATATATGTATGCGTGTGTGTGTGTGTTCACTCTAGGATCACTATTTTATTCACTCTAAAGTCATTATATATTACTACAATAGAGACTCACACACTCCCTTACTAACTTTAAGCTAGCTGTGAATAAGGCACTATCTTGCCAACCCCAAAGATAAGGCCTGGAAAGGTAAGTCAAGGACAAGCAAACAGAAAAGACAGAAAGAAGCTACTCATAGACCACTGGAAGAAATGATGTCAGGCAGGGGATCCTGGAAGCCAGTTCAGTTACAGGGAGTTCCAGGTTGGGGTGAAATGTTCCTGATCCCCTATAAAAGCAACTGGGAAGAAAGAGCCCATGGGTTTCTCCATCTTCCCAGGGCTCACTATCCTGATTCTCACCAGGATAGCTATCTATATTCTCCTTTATCTTCCTTTCCAATAAAGTCTTCCTTTCTAAGCTTGGGTCTTCCTTCCCTTAAACTTTATACCTTTAAAGCCTTACTGATATGAAGGTTGTGAATCCCTGGTGCTCAGTCCACCCAGGGACGAACCAATAGTAAGTGCTTTTAACACTCTAAATAAATGAATTCCTCTTCCTCTAACCCACACAGGATGCAAATGAATGTACAAATAGTCACCTCTCTGTGACTTGTAATTCTTATTTATATAAAATCTTCAAAGATGCATGTGTACTGATATAAGATCTGGCCACAAAAGAATCTTTAACATCAACTGAACTCCAGGGTTTCCACCAAAGGTCAGTTGTGTAACACATGAATGGGCTATTCAGCAGGAGAGTTGGATGATTCTCCCAGAAGAATCTGTTTCCAGAATAATCTCTGATTACAAAGATATTGTTCTTTATTTATCATGGCATGTTTAGTGTAGATAAGAAGGTATCTTCTCTAACATCGAGGGGATTTCAACAAGATGTACTGACAATTCAAGGGGTAGAGGTTTAGGTGTAAAGCATTTCTCATGAATGTGCCTGCTCTGCTCTTCTCTACGATTGAATAAAGCCATGTTCCTTGGTGATACTACACAGCCTAGCTGTGAAACTGAGTACCCGGAACATTGCTTATTCCCCAGTCTTTTAGAATGTTCTGCCTTTATTCTTGATTCTGCATAGAACCTACCTAATTTTGTGATTCAGCTGTCGGTTCTAAGTATGACATAGGACCCAAGAGACAGGGTTGGAGTCAAGGTAAGAAATACAACTGGTACTCCCAGTGAAACCTTCAGCAGATGGACATCTCTGATTCAGCAGAGTGACTCCCCCATTACCATAAACTTGGTTGTTAACAGTGAGCGAAGGTAAATAAAATGGGGAGGAGTTTGTGAAATGTTACTGTGGGAAAGGGGGTTTCTTAGCCTTATGTAAGGCATTTACCAAATGGACACCTTTAAGTACAAGACAAACTGTCTTATGGCCATACCACCCTGAACACACGCGATCTCATCTGAATACATGACAAACTGTCTATAACCCAGTTCCAAGCCAGTGTGATCATGAAATCCTCTTGGATTTTTCCAAGGCTTTCTCTACCTTCATTTATATTATTTTGAGTTCCTGAAAGGTTGTGAGTCGTAAGAAAGAAGTCCAGTTACCAGAAATATCTATGTTCAGGAAAAGCAGCACAATACTAATAAAATGACTTCCTTAGGGCAAATGGACCTTCCAAAAAAATGAATCAATTGTCATAAAAATAATTGGAGAATTTCCAAACCACCTTGAATGAGAAAAAGAAAAAATAATTGGAGAATGCAATGTATTCACTTCTGCTTCTGATAAGTTGTGCAATAAGAAAGACTTAGGTTGCCCAAATACCTTGAGAACAAAGGACATTTTCTGTTGATTTTTCCTCATTTTTTGCTCATCTTGGAGGCTAACTTTGTTTTTTTGTTTTTGTTTCATTGTTTGTTTGTGGGGGCTTTGTTTGTTTGTTCTTTGTGTTTTTGTTTTTGTTTTTGTTTTTGTACCAGGGATCAAACTCACAACCTTGCACTTACCAAGCAAGTGCTTGAACCCCTGAGCTAATTCCCTGGCCCTTGAGGCTAACTTTGAATGTACAGTAGAAATTGGAGTCCACTGCACCAACGTGGCAAGTGGAGCGAACACTGGTGCTGAAGTCAGGAGACCTGGACCCGGGTTCCACTCTGCTGCTAATGACCTTTGTGACTTCAGACAGGTTACTTACTTTCCCCCAGCTTAGTTTCTTATACATGGTTCAGGGGTGAAGAACCACAACTCCAGTAGGCTACCTCAGAAGCTAGTGAGTTACCTGTTACCATCAGCTTAATTTTAAAACAAAATCTAATTGATCACTCGGTGAGCCTAACAACCAGCATTTGTCTAATGCACAGCTTTCATAAGGTTCTCCCTCTCTCTCATGTGTCATTTTGTGGCAAACATAACAAGCCAGCCAAGGCGGTCTGTTGATTCCCATTTGACAAACAAGATCAGAGAACAAAATGACTTGGCTAAGCTTATAGCACAATGATGAGATGAAGGATCTCGCCTCACACCTGGCTACTGCCAAGTTCGGCGCCTTGTGTGGACACAAGCTCCTCCTCCATCAGGGTGGCTTACAAGGGAGGTTATTGTACCAGAGAAATGACTGGCATGATGATTTCTAAGACCTGTGCTTTTCTCAATAAAATGCAGGGTTGCATTAAAGCAGAGGTTCCAATAACTTCTTGCAGCAGAAAAGATCCCTTCCTCTTAAATGAATGCTTATGAAGAGAGTCAAACCATGAAACAGATCAACATCCATCTGGTTGAAAAAGAGGTGGCTTCCATCCAAATGTCCATCGACTGACAACTGAACACTAAAATGTTTTATATCTATGTAACAGATTGGTATTTGGTTATCGAGAGGAATGAAATGGAAACACATGCAATGACCTGGTGCTGAATGAAAGAAGCCAATCACAGAAGACAGAATGTTATATATTATTTGCATAAAATACTCAAATAGGAAATGAACATCAGATAGGGTAGTTGCCAGAGGATGTGGAGGAAGGGAATAAGGAGAGGCTGCTTAATGGGATGGCATTCCTCTTGGAGTAGCAAAAATATTTGGAACTGGATGGAGTGGTGACTACACAACATGGTTGCATGTACTAAATGTCACTGGATTGTACACTTGGGGTGGGGCATGCTAGGGACTGAACTTAGTAGTTTATAACATGTTAGGCAAGCACTCTGTCACTGAACTATATCCCAAGCCTATAAACGGTACAACTTTAAATGATTATTTTTACAATATGTGAACTTTATCTCCACATAGAAGCTAGTCTCAGAATAGCACCATATTAGTCTCTCCCTTCCTGTATTCCTATAATGCCTCCACTGAACCATAGGATGAAAATCAACTGAGTCACAAGATGCTACAAATCATCACCATAGTCAAAATTGATCTCATGTGACAGCTGTCTTCCTCTATCAGGAACCAAAGGTAACTTCTCCTAAGCCACCAAATAAGCATGAACCAGACACCTTGCTACCTAGCAACAGCGCTTCCCATTGGTAATCAGTTATAACATCACTTCTAGTCCATGAGAATCCCACAGCTTCAATTTTAGGATATGTTATTAGTTTTATGTTCAAAATTCTACTTTAAGTAGGCTAAGAAAGAGAATAACAGCTAACAATTATTTTTTTGTTTTACTTCATGTCCAGTAGCTACTATTGATCAGTAAAACAAGCACTATAAAGTACCTGCGTGGTTTTTCTCATTGTTTTCTCAAGGTTTTCTCATCATTTCACTTAGATGCTTTTGTTCCATTACATAGAAAAGGATACTGAGCCTCAAAACAGCTATTCAGCATCCCCAGTTTCTTACCACCAGCTGACAACAGGGTCAGGATTTCAATGTCGATGCAAAAGAAAGCACTTTTAACTATGCCAAAGTGGATATCTGCAAGGTCAAGCTCCTCCCCCTAAAGAATGCCTGAGGGTTGCTCTCAGTCCCACCAAGAAACTGACCTGGGCTACAAGACCCAGGGATTTTGCAGAAATATATGACACGTGGATATGTCTGGGGCTCATTTGCACCTTTCTGGAGCGTTCTGGGAGCTAAGGGTGTTCAGGATACTTTCTTTTTTCAATTTGCATGGGGCTAAGTGAAGACCCACTTCAACAGTACTGATAACAAAAAGTCCCCAAAAAAGAACTAAAGTGGGCCCCTTTGTACCCTCTTTTGCTAAAGAGTTGAAGGGAAAATCTAGCACAGCATTTGTTTTAAAAGGTTTGGGTTAGATTCTATGCAATCTCGAGAAACTCTGCTTCTAAAGGTAGCTTCCAGCTAGGATCTACATGACATCATTCAATGCAATTGGAATGACATGGTCTCAGAACTGGACTTGTAAGATTCAGCACTACAGCTCTGTGCATTTTCTGTGTAAATAAATCTGGTGCTTTCGAGTTATTCTGAAGGAGCTGAGAAGAATTTCAGCCTTTACCTCTGCATGGTAAAGTTATCAAAATGAAAAAAAAATGATCTCTTAAACATACAAATGTACTTTACAGATTACAAAGTGCTTCTATGAATATCTACTGCTGAGTAAAAAATAAAGTGAAATTAAGAAAAATATCAGTAAATGGCATTTAGCTATCAACATACACTCTTATGTTGTAGGTAGGAAAAAAAAGGGTGAGATGAAAGGGATTGTATATTAGAAATGAAGTCAGGTTCTTGAAGTTCTAACTGGTCCTAGTTATTGATAAAAAAAAGTCAATGCTTTTTAAATTAAAAATGAGATGCTGCTACTTATGACTTGATAAGTTGTAAAATGCCTTTTTCATACTTCCCAATCGATGGCCTGGTGCCTCACTGCTATTAAGTTTGAGACCTGCAGCCCATATGGATTATACAGGTGCAGGTAAGGGAAAACAACTAGAACAGGAAAAAGAAAGATAATTTTGTTTCAATACCATTTAATGTGAAATACAATGGAAACCTTCCACCTCTTCATCTTTGGTGGCAGAGGTTAAGAAGGTTCAGACCACATAACAGATATTGAACTTCTTGTTTGCACCAAAGGAATCGGAATGCCAGTGTGTCTGGTCATCCCGAAATAAACTCTACCACCTTGCCCTATACTGGTATAGGAAGTTACCCCAGTCTCCCCAGAGCATGTACTGTCTCTTATGTCCTCATTTCTGCTGGTGCAATCAATAACTGTTAGAGAATAGATTTTTTGAGCAATGGGTTTTATTGCAATTAATCTACCCAAATTGCAACTAACCACTGCTTTCCCTAAGGGAGAGGTAGAGAAAGTAACCGCTTGCACTTACTGGTGGGTACATTATTCAGTAGCTGTCACATCTGAGTTACTCAGAGGACTTGGCAGCCCTGACACACTGCCACTTTGAAGACCTAATTGGTGGGAGCCACACCTGGCAGCACTGGCCTATGCAAACCACAGGTGGACATTCTCAGTGGCATCTTGCCAATAACAGCAACCCATGCCGCATGTGGTAAAGAATGTTTTCTGGAAGAACTCGGCTGAGCAGGTGTCATCCGTGTAACATGTCCTGCAGAGCAGTGTTTCTCAACTCGGGCTACCCAGAGGAATCACCCGGAGAACCTAAAAATGTCTGTGGCCAGGTCTCTAGCCCAGGCTGATTAAAATCGGCATCTTTAGAAGCAGAGGTGCTCATACCGCTACTTTTGAAAGTTCCGCAGATGGTTCTCATGTGCAGCCAGGGTGATGCTAACAATATTTGGGTTTGAGCCCAGTTGGTCAGGAGCCTCAGGAGAGCAGCCTACAAAACATCACTTGCTCCAGGGAAGACTGCATTTCTCCCAGTCATGAAACATCACTGACTAGGTCTTAAGTGTTGGGGAGCACTGGAGTCAACCTGATTTTTCAGCAAGTGATATTTTGAAATGCCTTTCTTTGAGCTTTTCTGCCCAAAACATAGGTGCAGTTATATTTACTTTGTGAAAGCCTGGGATTTGGTAAAAAACAAAACAAAACAAAACAGTACGAATAAAATGCGCTAGTGAAATGTCATTCATTTTGGGGGTGGTTCTGCAGAGGGAGAGGTAGGGAACACCCACCCACCTATATCCCCATATAATGGACCTCTTGGTAGCTGAGGATGGAGAAGAATTACAACTGCTATAAATATGATACAAGTGTCACAAGTTCATTACATTTGTTCTTTACAATGTGAAACTAAAAGCTCACACTGGGAAGAAACAAAAGGAGGAAACTCCATATCCAGCTATTCTGTATTTTATTTTATTCTTCTTATGTTTGAGGATTTTAAAGAAAAGTAGCAAGTGAACAGTAGTGGGCAAATGGAGATCCTTTCACAGAGGAAAAGTGGGAGGTTGGAAGAGACTTTCCTGATTTGGATAACAATTTGTTAAGAAATTGTGTGATTATTTCTCATTTTAAGACACGTGTGACTTGGAGGCTGATACTTACAAAGTGAAATTGTTTAATGTGTGTGTCTCACATGTTAACAGGTCCTAAGAACTTAACTCACCTGCTTAGGATACACAGCAGAATTAGGAAGCAGAGTTAATAGAAATGAACGACATAAGAAATACTTACTGGTTCTCCCTTTTCTTCTTCAGTGGGTCCATGAGACGCAGTGTGTCTCGGATCACAGCCACTTTCACCTCTTCATCGACCAGGCTGGGAACATTTTCAAACACCCCTGGAGAAAGCTTGAATGGGTAAGGATTTTGTGTTACAGTAGGATCATGATTCGGTGCCAAGAGGCCATCAGTATGCCATCCTCCAACTAGTCAAACAGTTATACTGTTACATTTTGCGTGGGCTAATCTATAGAAAAGAATTTTTTAACCCTCTCCTTATAGTACTACCTTTAAAAATGTCAATTTCCTTTTATTAATAATGAAATACCTGAAGAGGAAAAAATAGTACTATGTTTTTGGATTATCAAGATTACACATGTTCACTGTAGAAAAGCTGGAAATACAGAAAGACATTAAGGAAATTAAAAGATTCCACATTGTCCCCCCTATCAAGCCCAGTGCTAATATTGAGTGCATTTCCTTCCAGGTTTTTAAATGCATTTTTGGGTGGAGAAACATATAACCACTGTTAAATGTACTATTTATCTTAGTGATTCAAGCATGTCGACATGGCTAAATCATATTCATAGAATTTCAATTAGTTCATCTCCTGAGGCTAACTAATTAGTTCACGTCAAAACTGATGGAAAGGCTCAGCTGCTTCTAAGTTTCCAGACCTTAAAAATGGGAAGAATGGCATGCTGGGAAATTACCATAGGTCAG
This sequence comes from Dasyprocta punctata, assembly GCA_004363535.1. NCBI lineage: Eukaryota > Metazoa > Chordata > Mammalia > Rodentia > Dasyproctidae > Dasyprocta > Dasyprocta punctata. The sequence goes on from RJWM01000455.1 coordinate 123,077, forward strand.
AGAGGTCTTATATTAATAGACTCTGTTTAGAGCTCAACAGAACTAAAATTATTTGACTTGAACAGAACTTTACTGTGAAAATTTGAGAATGTTGAGTCTTGTGTAGCCAAGTGGGTACTTTGAGAGTGGGAATACTTGGTTTTATAGCCATATAGTCAATGAGATGTTCAAAATACTTACTTCATGTTCATGTTCGATTCTCATGCTGGGATTTGCATTAACTTCGAGTAGCATGGGCTTCAGATTTTTCATCAGAAGAATGTCAAAACCTAAAATCTGGGCAGAATAGACATGCTTCAGAATTACTTCCCCTAACCACAGTTTCTTTTCAGGAATTAAATATGATATTAGGACCATTAAGGGGAAATTAAATTCAAACTCAGATCCAACCTTGGCCTCAACCCTGGCTTCTCTGGTCCATAGCCCCTGTTCCTCTGAGTGTACTTGTCAGTCCAAATGGATAGCAGAGAATTTTATAGAAACCTTGGTAATAGGATGCATTCCCATGGTTCATTTCAACACTATCTGTGTTGTCTGAAGTGCTACAAAATGATGACCTCTTTCCTCTTTAACTGTTTTTTTTTTTATTATGTTAAGGATTATAGTAGTCCATCAATTCCTCCCTCTGCCTTTTCCACTGCTCTCCTTCATTAAGTTGCTTCTTAGCCAGGTCTCTGAAAACCTAAGACTGCCTTTCCCAACCAACAGTATGTATGAGTATCATATAGGGGCCCTTTCAAAACCAGCACATCTTTACCCCACACCTCCTGAGTCGGCATTGCTAAGAACGGATGCCAACCAAGTGTATTTGGAAAATAGCAAATCTCCAGATAATTCTGATATGCTCTCTTAGTTAAGGAGAGAGAATATTTACTGGGCACCTACCAGGCACCAACTACTCTACAATGCACTAACGGTTCATAATGACATTGAATTCTCATGATGATATCTTTGAAGGAGGAACAATGCTTTCAAGTTCATAGAAGCAGAAACCAAGTCTCAGGAAGGTCCACACATTTCCCCTAAACAGCTGATTTTCACATGCAAGAAGGACAGATTATACATGATGTGTCACCCAGTACATGATGACAAGGTGGGTTCCTTTTCTGAAAAGTACTAACAATTTCATGATGGAGACAAAGCATAAAATCAGTCTCGAAGCACTCTCGAATGTGGGGGCCCATGCAAGGCCTCCATGGGCCACACAACCATGAAGACAGCCCACCCTCAGGGCTCACCCCCAGCACTCTTTGTTGGACACCTGTTCTTCAGTCCAGCATGCTGCCTGCCTCCAGTGAGGCACTACCTTCCAGCTCCCCTGGTTTCTTCTGATTCCTTCCAAGGCCTAACCATTGGGTCCAGTCGCCATGTGCATCCTGGCTCTCTCCACCTTCAACAGCCCTTCACTTGGATAACCTCATCCTCAGGATCACTGCACCTAATGAGATTCAGACTATAAGGCCTTCAGATTCTCAGAAGGACTCTCACTATCTCAAGAGAAGTGATAATATGGAAAGTTTCTAACATAACTGATACAACCTCAAAGTCTCAAAAAATAATGTGGAGGATAGAGAAAAGAGAAAAAGATATGGTTGTAGATTTCTCTTCCTCTGTGGAACTCCAGAAGAAAAGATGAGGGGAATCCATTTACTTGTCTATATAGACTATGCATTAGTTAAATGATAATTATTAAACTGCAGCTTCATCTATATTAATGAAATGAAAGCCTGAATGACCATTTTTGGGAATGATTCAAGAAGTAGTTATGTTTCAATGAAGGGCAATAAGGATGAAAAGTTGGAAAAAGTCATCCTCACTCTATTTTTCTTTCCCTGCCCATGAAAAGGAAGGAATGGAAATTCAGTAGAAAACGTTACACGTATTATAGATCTGCTTAATAATATATGACAAGTGGATATGAATGATGAGGCCTTTAAGAGGCTCTGGTGATATCATCAGTCTAACTTCAGACCTAGTCTGATGTTGATGAGGCTACACAGGACAGCAGGCTGCCACGCCCGCATTTGTCATCCTCAGCCATCAGTTCTTACTTTGTGCCACATCTTAGAAATTTGGACTACTGCTTTCTCGGCCTGTTGAGCTCTTCTCAGTTCCACACCCAGGGCATTCATGAATGCAAAGCTGTAGAAATGCTGGGAGCCTGGAAAGGGCGTGGCAAGACCTCATGGACCATGTTGACCTGCACCCACTGATGCTATATTTTTCCAGAATCTAACTCTGATGCATGCTTTTAATGTGTTGGGTCTTGTATAGGAATACTCTGGAGTCAGAAAGACATGGGCCTCAATCTCAGCTCAGTCTCTTACCCTAGCTAGAAGGTTTTAGGTGAGGTGCTCAGCCTCTCCAAGCCTCATCTGAAAAATAAAATAACATAACTGCCTTGGAGAGCTGTTGATAATAGAAGTGAAAAGTAGTACCGAGGACTATGTTTATCATATAGAAGGTCATCAGTATAGTCTAGCTCCCTTTCCAGGTTCCCATGACTCCCACCAAGAAATGGCAGTAAGCCAGGTGTGGTGGTGCGCGCCTATAATCCTGGCATTGGAGAAGGCTCAAGTAGGAAGACCACAAATTCAAGTCCCACCTCAGCAACTTTGTGACACCCTGTCTCAAAAATTCAAAACTAAAGTAAAATGATCTGGGGATGTAGCTCAGTGGTAGAGTACTGATGGATTAAATTCCCAATACTGAAAAAAGAAAGAAGTGAAAAGAAAGAAAAAAATAGCATTAGTGTGCTTTGGAGTCACAATTAACCATACATATCCTAGTTCTGTTTTTAACTTGTGTAACTACAGGCAACTTAGTAAATCAGGTCTCAATTTCTGCACTGTAAAGTGGAAATATGAATAGTACTTATTAAATTTAACTCGTTCATTAATAAAATATTTACTGAATGATTTTTATGGCATAAGAGCTGTTATGGCTATCAGAGATATCACAGTGAGTTAGACAAATTCCCTCTCCTCTTGGAGTTTACACTCTAGTGAGGGAGACAGGATCAAATAAAGATCACGCAATGAAAAATATTTTGCACACTTTTTGATACCTAGTAAGTGTTTAGTTAAGGTCAGCTTTATTTTTTTCACAAATATGAATAAAAACAAAATATTCGTATTTTCTTTTCAAAAGTTTAATGAAATATTCAGCACCAATGGATCTGACAGTGGATCTTGCCATAAAATCTCAGAATATCTGAGCTGGCCAAAAGAAAGGAAGGAAGGAAGGAAGGAAAAAAGGAAGGAAGGAAGGAAGGAAGAACTTTATCTGTTTTTTTCAAAATGGGACTGTTTTTCAAAATGAGACTCTTTTCTGGGGAAACAAGAAGGAAGCCAACTAGATCAAACCAACTTTTACCTATTTAACCTCCTTAGTACCTGAGGTGAAACCTTTACATTTTTGAAAAATCACCAATCTAGTCCACTTTAGACTGACCAGGAACCTGCAGTTTAGAAATGGTAAGACTCCTCTTCAAGTCTCCCCAACAGTTGGTGACTAAGCAAGAGTTGCTTAATGAACTATTTTCAACATTGTGAAACTCTGTGATACACTGCCTCCTTAGTAACTCAACCAGCAATTATGTATTGAGCATCTCCTACCTGAGAGGTACTGGGGTGGTAGGGGCTGAAAAATAGCTTTCCTTTAGAAGCTTCAAAACAATTTGGAGACAAAGGACCCTTAGTCACTAGCTGTAAATTTATCCAAAGACCCCAAGCTATCTGTGACCTGGCCAAGATCCGCAATCCCCCAAATAAGTGTAAAGAAAAGGTTTAAATAAATGAGACAAGGCTTAAATAAATGATTTCAGGGCTCCAGGAAGATCAAAACCCTCTAGCAGAATTTGAGACTCTGGGGGCTGAGACAAAGAGCTTCTCTGGGTGGCCCATATTTATTAGGTTTTCAAACCAAGAGATACGATACTGAGGAAAGTGCAAGAACTGAACAGGACCTTGGGATTCACTTCAAAGGTTTCTCCAAGTAGTAAATTATGTCAATTTAGGAGAACTGTCTTATCTCCATGATGACATTTATGGTAGGAGTGAGACAGCAGGAGTGAGATGCCTGCAGCTGCAGTCTCTATCTACTTAATTGGAGTTGGAGCCAGGTGTCCTCAGCTGTGGATTTGCCTTGCCTTTTGAGGTGTCTCTAGCATCACAGGCCACTACAGGTCTCAGCCAGGACCAGTGACTCATAGAGGTTCACTTACTATGAATGTGCTGCCCATCTCCATGCAAGGGACCTAGGCCTAGGACAGACTCACAGATAAACATAGAAAACCAATTAGTTAATTTTAAATCCTGCTCAGAGCCGCTTCATAGTGGTCTCCATCTCTAAGCTGTCTTCTACAAAGAGCAAATCCTCATCAGAGTCTGAGAACTACACAACCACCTGCACCCAGAGTATTTCCAAATGGGAGGTCTCAGAGTCCTCAGATTAAACATGTACAAAGTCACCATTTATGGTCCACAGTCTCTTAACATGATTCCAAGGAGTTTCATCTCCTAGCTGCTGTTCATGCTTTCTTATAAGCTGTGTTCATGCCTTCTTATAATCTTCCAACTCTACTTGAGTGTGGGCTGCACCTAGGGACTTGTTTCTAATAAACACAATAGGGCAGAAATGGTGGGCTGTCACTTCCAATATTAGGTTATAAAAAGACTGCAGCTTCCACCCTGGGTTGTTTTCTCTCACTCTGAAGGTAGCCACCTGCCATGTAGTAAGCTGCCGCCTATAGAAAGGCACAGGTGGCAAGGAGCTGATTTCTCCAGCCACCTTCCAGAGAGGACCTGAGGCCTGCCAGGAGCCTTGTGAGTGAATTTCAAGGAATATCCTTCCTCATTCAGGCCTTGAGAGGGTTATAGCCCTGGCCCACAGGTGGGTTGCAGCCTTTTGAAAGATTTAAGGCCAAAGGCTATCAGTTATGCCTAGATTCTTGACCCACAAAGGTTGTGAGATAACGGAAGTTGGCTTAAACTACTGATTTGTTATACAGTAATAAATAATTTTTCCCTAAAATTTCTTCTCTTCCTATATTCCAAATCCACCCATCACACAGGTCAAAGCTCCTCTTTTCACACCTAGCTGGTCGCCAGCTCCTCCACACTCTACCTCCTATAAGCTTTCTAGATCTGGTCCGTACTCACTGCTCATTTGTTGCCTTTTCCCTGCTCTCAATCTCACCCCTTTAAATTATCCGACATAGGGGAATGCCAGAATAATTTTCCTAGACTGCAACAGAATAATAACACTCCTCTGCCTAAAATATTCTGCCCATAGAATGAAACCTAACTTCCACAAATTTCTCCACACTCTGGAATGTCCTAAAATTCGCTTCAAGACCTGGAATCTGTCTCACGCTCCAGCTTTCCCTCCTTCCCTCATGGTTGCCCTGCTTCATCTGTAAGGGTGCTGAACCACAGGTGGTTGTGGGGTACTTTCCTGCTCTCTGCCACTCTACTGTTTGGCCTGGATGATATTATTTATTTATCAGGTATTTATTGAGCACCTACCAAATAGCAGGTGTTGTTCTAGGCACTGGGAATATAGCAGTGTACAAGATAGTATACCTACTCTTTTGGGACATATACATTTTAGAGGGAAGGGACAGTTAACAATTAAAACAAGGTGATAATGTGGAGAATGATACAGTGGGTGGAGGGGAAGATTTGGAGATCTTAGATAGGACAACCAGAGAAGGCCTTTCCAAGAAGTTGACAATGTCATTCCATTGTCTTCTGGATTGCATAGATTCTAATGAGAACATTATGAATATTCTTTTCTTCCTCTAAATATAATGCCTTTTTTCCTGAATTCTTTAGAGATTTTATTATAACTGGCTTTCTATGATTGTATTGTAAGCCTTGGTGAGTGTGTGTGTCTGTGTATCTGTGTGAGATGTGCGTGGGGTGGTCCTACTTGGGGTTTCTTAAGATTCATAGATAGTGAGTTTATCAATTTTACAAAATTTGGAAAATTTTGGTCATTATTTACTCCAATATTTTCTGTGCTGGATCAAGTCTGTCCTGGATCCTTAGTTGCACATGAACCCCCTGTTATTTTATCACAGTTCTCTTCTTTGTCATTTTCCTCTCTCTGTTTAGTTTTGTGTGGATTTGGTTGCTGTGTCTCCATGTTCATTGATGATTTCTCTTTCAGGGTCTAGTTTCCTGTTAGTCCCATCCAGTGAGTGTCTCATTTCAGAGAAAGCACTTTCTTCTCTAAAAGTTCCACTTAGCTATTTTTAATAGGTTCCATTTCTGTCTTCATCAAGCTAATATTTCCCTTAAAATTTGGTACATGTTGTAATAGCTATTTTAACATCCTTTTCCTACTACTTTCATCATCACTAATATTTGGAATCTATTGAGCAATTTCCCCCATTGATATAGGCTAACTTTTCTTGCTTTGGGGAATCGTTGGTGATTTTTCTTAATCGGATGCTGGACACTGTGATGTTACAATGCTAAGGGTCTGGATTTTGCCAACTTTTAATGTGTTGGGCTTTGTTTTGTCATTGGTCATTTGCAAATTATCTGATACATTTCAATCCTGTTTAAGACTAACAAAGCTGAATCACAGCCAGAGTGTAGCAAACCTACTCATTGAGGCTGAACTTCTTTGAAGTCTCCATTGAGTGTTCCCAGTAACATACAAAGATAGTACTCTGGCTGCTTAGGGCTGGAACACCTCCATGCCCTGTGCAGGCTCTAGATGTCATTCAGCTTATCCATCTCCTGATCATTCTGCCCAGTTTTGCTAATTAACATTCCGCACACACCTGGCCTCGCATCAGCAAAGAGTCACAGAAATCTCATGCAGATTTCAGGAATTCTTTTCTTATATAACATCTTGCTTTCCAGATTCCTGCCCCACAACTCCCAGCTACTTTAACCTTCTCAAACTTTGATCTCCATCTCCTCTGTTCACTGAGGTCACCAGGCTCTGTGTAGGTCCCCCTCATTGTCCCACACTCTAGACATTGCCTCCACACAGAAAGGTGAGGCAACCATAAGACTCACCTTGGTCACCCTGCTTTCTCAGGGGCCGCCAAGCTGAGTCATCATTCATTGTCCAAAGCCTAAATATTTATTTCATATGCATATTCACAATTATATTTATGGTCATTTGGAACTGTCAGAAGACAGTTAATTTTAGTCTTTGCTATTTATCATGACCAGAAGCAAACATCTCAGAAAAATAAATAGGGGCTGAACAGAATGATAGAATAAGTTCTTTTTGAAGAGCTTTAGAAGAAGAGCATTCCAGGCAGAGGAAATAACAAGAACAAAGGCCACTTCTGAATGACAGTAAGAAGAAAGCAAGAGGGAGAATGGTAGGAAATTAGGTCAGACAGAAGCACAAAGGACGGATCATGTAGCATCTTGTAGACCATGATAAGGAGCTGGGATTTTAAGTGCAATGAAAAAGCCATTGCGGTGTTTGAGCAGGAAAAGTAACTTGATCCAGCTTATATTTTTCAAGGATCTCTTTGGCTACAATAAGAAAAAAAAATAGCCATAGGCAGAGAGTGAGTAGAAAGGATGATGTCAATGAGGAGGTGTCCTAGTAGTTCAAGTGCAAAGTGATGCCTACCAAGACTGTGATGGTGACAACGGCACTGGTTAGAAGTGATTACATCTGGAAGGTATTTTCAAGTACACTTAAAGAGTTGGGTATGGATGTGAACTAGGAAAGAGGGGAACAGAGGAAATGAGGATGAGCCAGTTTTTCCTCCTGAGTAAGGGATTGAATATTGTTCATTTACTGGAACAGGAAAGACAATGGACAGTTAATCTGTGAGGGAAGTCAAGGGTTAGACTTCAGACATGGTATGCATTTAGTGCCACTAGCTCTTTCGTTAGAAAATTAAAGTGGGTCATGGGATATACCAAGAATTCAAGGAGAGATCAAGATTGGAAATACAAATCTAGGATTCAGAGGTAGATAGTTTGTTCTTAAAACCATGGGGCTGAGTGAGATAATTTAGGGAGTGATGGTAGGTGACCACTATACTGCTTTTTGACCTCCTCCCTGTGGGGTGTCTGGGCTGCAGAGTAAGGAGGAAGTCACAAATTTCCAAAGATTCAGTCCCAGAGATCTCGAACACTGACAAGTCCAGAGGAAGAGACTGAGAAGCAGCAGCCAATGAGGAGAGAAGGAAACCAGCAGAGTACAGTGCGCCTCACCTTCTGCTTGGCAAATTTTTCTTCATGCCTTGTGTCCCACTTGAGCATCCCCTCCTCTGGGGAGCCTTTGGTTAGGGAGGGCCAACTGTTGCTTTCATGTGTGCTCCCAGCATCACGTGTGCCCCTGCCAGCACTGCTTACATGGAGCCATCATTCTTATGTGTCTGTCCTCCCCTCTGAAACTGAATACACCTGGGGACCTTGCCTTATTCATAGTCATAGGTCCTGCAACTGCTCAGAACTTGTCTCAGTGGGAGCCCAGGGAATGTGTTAAGAGTCCAAAGGAAGACAAAAGCTAAAATATTAGAGGCAGGCAAAGAAGGATCAACAGAGAAGGCAAGACATGAGTAGCACCTTGGAAGACACAGAATGTCAAAAAACTGAGAACAAGGAAGAAGATTCGAGTTGGCCAGAACAGAAGAGAACAGAAGGACGGGCCTGGGAAAGCATCGATGATACCCAAGAGAGAGGAATCAGATATGTTTTGTGGGCTCGAGGACTCAGGGACAGGGACATTAGACAGAGGCCAGGCTGGGAGGTGACAAATGCTAGGCTAAGGACAGACAACATCAGTATTCCAGTTAAGTTTAAAATGTGAATATTTCATGATTTCCTATAACTTCAAACCTCACAGGTTTGAGAACAATTGTTACGATAATAAGCAATGTGATTCATAAAAACTATCATTTTTTATGCTAGCAGTTTCCACATAGCTTTCTCTTAATTTGAGCTTACAACAGCTCTCAGAGGTAGCTACAAATACTCCCTTTATTTGCAGGCAAAGAAACCAAAAATCTAACAAAAGTTAACTCACCAGCTAGAGTTGCTGGAAGAGGGGTGGTGGAGTAGCTCAAACCCACGGTGCTGAGACTAAAATGAAGCCCTTAAACGCTACAGTGTTCTTTGGCCTCCTCCCTGTGGGGTGTCTGGGCTGTGGGGCGCCTGGGCAGCAGAGTAAGGACGAAGTCACAAGGAGCAGAGAGGAGACAAGGGGATTATGTGAGGACAGAGGAAAGGCATATCCTTCAGACATCTAAGGGAAAGGGTCACAGCCAAGGACAGACTTAGACACACAGGCAAGAAGAAGATCTGGACCATATCTTGGGATGGGAAAGAATGTTCTTGAAAGCTAAGCTGAAAACCTTTCCTGTGCGTGTGTATTTCTGCCTCGTGAATCATTTAAACCCAGATAAACCTTGCTGTTTAAGCCCAGGTCACATCGCGGTCCCCAAGAGGATGGGTGTGAGGCTATGTTTTGCTGGCACTGCCTGGTCAATGACAGGGCACGGGCTGGAATGATAGGGTACCCCTGCTCCCAGGTAACAGATTACAGGATGCCTGCCCATAGCCTGAGCAGTGGCAGCCACTGCTCAGGGCCATCACAGTTTCCCAAGTAGTTATTGTGGCTATGATTGGCAAGGAGTCATAGTCACATGTCTAAGATGAATGCAATTTTGTTGGCTGAAATTTGTGCTCTGGAATGCCGCCTCTGGCCAGGCCCAGGCTACAAGGAAAAGGTGCTACACAATAGCTTATTGTATCTGTGCAGAGCATTACGGTTTGAAAAGCCCTTTGTAATCTTTATTGCATTCCAGCTGAACAGCCACCCTGTGAGGTGGGTGAGGAAACTGAGGCACAGACAAGCGACTGATGCAAGATCACACAGCAAATTGATGGCAAAACTGGGCTACGGCACTAAACCTCTGTGTTGCAAGTCAGTGCAGGGATCTGAAACTCTACTAACAAATGTTCTAACAAGTGAGAAGAAGAAAGCAAGAGAGGACTCCAAGGAGAGAAAAATGTTTTCTCTCAATATCACTGTGCATCTGAAATGCATGATAAAACAAATCGCAACATCTACAACTTTGTACCTTATCAAAGCGTTTTCACTTACATTGCTTCATCCTACTGCTACAAAGGCGGGTAGGGAAGTTAGTGTAGGTGGTTTACAGAGAGACGGAGAGAGAAACAGCGGTATAGAGCAATGAAGAAACACATGCAAGGTCACATAGCTGGAAAGAGCTTTGCATCTGGACTTGCATTCCTCCTGGAAGTATTTAGTGTGGTCAAGCAGTGGAAAATGGTCACAAGGCTGTGGTTCCAGTTGCTAGAGAGGCTCTGTCCAAACCAGCGGCTCCCTCTGTCTGCCCTCCAAGTTCCCACACTGTGGGCCCCAGCTTCCACGCTGATGGCTGCCCCTGCCCCTTGCAGCTCGTCCACAGCAAGCCGAGCAGCAAAACAACCACCTTGGCCCTCCCTTGCTGCCACTCTGACCGTGCCAGGGAGCTGTGGCTTGGCCATTCCAGTCAGGGCCCACATGATAATCCTGGAATAGCTGTCATTGTCGAACAGATGCGACCACACAGTCCCCCGAGATGACCCCTGGACGTGTCCATGGTAAACTAATTGCCCTCACTTTTTGGTAGCATGCTTCAGGATTTGTCTTCTCTGACCCTATGCCTAAGTTCTGCTCACTTCGCCTTTCTAACATCTTAAACCTGAGGGCTGAGCTGGACCTGCTGCCCGGGGTCCAAGGGTCCAGAGGCAGATCTCTAGACAATGGTGATCCCCTCCAGATCCTGATCACGGCCTAAATCCCCCTCTGAAGACTTCAGGAGGTCCTGCTGCATGCTACCCAGTCCCTAAGTATCTCTCTGGATGGAGAGCTGCACTTGAGGACCAGTCCCACTTCCTGGTGAATAAACACCCCCACCAATGGGGGACATCTCTGTACCCCCTCTTCTCACTTCTTACCCCATGCTGCCTGTTAGCATCCTGCCATGGGCTGTAAACACGCAGATCTCACCCGGCAGAAGGACTGATCAACGATCCTTGCATACAAGGACGGGATACACAATGGCGCACACATGTGAGCACCCGCAGCCCCACCTGCACGGGTGAGCCTTTGAAACGTTGCATGAGGTAGGAAAGAAGGTGTCCGAAGATGACATGCTTTCCAAAAGGATTTTTATAAAACTCAAAACCAAGCAAAACAAGACAATATATAATCTGGGAGTATATTTATATGTAATGAAGCTGTTTTTGAAAAGTAAGAAAATGGTAAACATAAAATTTAGGATACTGCTTACATAGGTAGGCATAGGGAAATGGGATGGGGGGAAAACAAACTAATTATAGAGACCTTGGATTGGGAGATGGATTGGGGATGATCATTTGGTTCTGTTGTATGGCTTACAGGTAGGATCTATTACCCCTCCTATATCTGTTATCTATCAACTGCTACAGAACAATGCTGAGATTAGGTGGAGAGGGCCTTAGAGCTGCCCTTCTTCTCTTCCCTGTTCTGATTTTCCTGGTGGCAAGACAGCATGTGTCTGGCACGTGCCTCCTGGGAACTTGACCTCCATGTCCCCTGCCTGTCCACCTTGACGCCCCCGACCCGGAAGATGTTATACCTTCATTCTTCATTCCCTTCCCTCCCTCGTTGCTGAAGACAATTGTTTCTGAAGTTTCCTGTCACTTGTTAGTGATCACCACGGATGGTTTCAGCACTGGTCTTGCTCAGTGTTTTTGCAGCATTCCACATAGCTAACCCTGCCGCGCCTTCCCTGAAGGCCCCCTCCTGGGCGCTTTCCGCCGTCCCCCCAGCTTTCCTTCTCTATCACACGCACCATTTCCTGGCTCCTCTGCTGCCCCCCCTCCTCTGTCCTTTAATTAAATGGTGGTCTTCTCTGGCCTCTTCTCAGGTTTCCACATCTTTGGGCAGCTCCTGCGCACTGGTAAGGTCCCATCTCCCTCTCCAACCCAGCCTCTCTCCTGAACTCCAGCCAAATACATAACCAATTGCCCCCTAACCACTCCACTTGGGTGCCAAGTCCTGACCTTCCCCACAAGCCTGGTCCTCTTCCAGTGGCCTCTCTATATATGTATATATATTCATTCAAGTCTCCAAGCCATCTGCAAGTCAGCCTCATTTCCTGCCTTCTTCCACACCGCTTTCACCTCCCTCTCCCCTAGTCCCAGCCAGTCCCGTCATTCCTCCTCCTCAAGTGGCCCTCAGATCTGTCCATTCTCCTAATCTCTACTAGCCCTTCCTATTCAAAGCCAGCATCCTCCCTTGGCTGAATGAAAGGCACCATCTCACTAGGTATTACCGCGTGCCCAGCCTTGCTGCAATTCACTCTCCTCCCCTGTGGACGCACTGTTCTTTCAAACATGCAAATTTTAATGCAGTCTGTCCCCTGCTTAAAACCTTCAGGTGATCCCCAGTTCCCTCAGGCTTTCAAGAATTTGGCCCTACCTACGACCCCCACCCCACCGTCCTGAATCTCTCTCTACCTCTCTGCCTCCAACCCCACCCTCCAATCATAATGAACCCCTCTCGGTGCCTTGAACACACCATGATTGATTGCCTGTGACCTCCAGGGCAAAACCCTACACCTGCCCCTGCCTACAACATGTGCAATCCCTTCCCCTCTCCGGTCTCACCTGCCCCACCTCCAGTTTAACTGCCGCTTCTTCCGGGAAGACTTTGCTGCCTGCTCCACTGCCACCCAGAGAATGTCAGACGGTCCCAGCATCTCTCAGCACCCACCGCACCTCTGATTCCATTCTAGGACTTGTCATGCTCCACAGAAGTTGCTTTTTAAAGGATTTATCTCCCACGGTGCATCAGCGGGCAGGGACCTGACCTATGGTCTCACTAGTACCTAGGACAATGCCTGATCCCTACTAAGCAGCTGGTAAAGATTGTTGAATAAATGGATGGCGTTCTGTCTTACATATGCTATCTCACTGGACACTTAAAAACAATCCTTTCAGACAAGTACTTTTAGTCTTATTTTACAGCTAACAGCAGGGAAATAACTTGCTCCCAATCACATAGCTAATAAATAGAAAGACGGAAGGTGGGCCCAGGTTTAAACACCAAAGCCCACACCAGCCGCTACCCTCTCCCTACCTCTTGCTGTCCCACCCCCAACTCTCATCCCATGTAAGGCCAGCGGGCCCTCTGTAGGTCTGGCCGAAGCTGGGACCCCAGTGGGAGCTAGCAATGGTTACCTGGAAGCAGGTGGGTCCTGGTCGCCCCGTGGGGATGTCCGACTGGTAGAACACTTTGAGCTCTGGAGTCAGGGCGATGACAGTCTTAATCACCAACGAAATGATGTCAGACCAGACTTTCTTGATGTCGACACCTTTGGAAGACAGTCTACAAAGAATGCTGGAAAAGGTCCTTTTACTGCCTGTGCTAGCACTGTCTGAATGGACGAAGTTGCTGCTGTGGATATTCAGTGAATAGTTGGTTAAATGCATGAAGACACGGTGCAGATTTTGGGGAGTGGGCTCCTGATATGGCTCGGTACAAAATCTAGAAAGTCCATCTTTGGCTATGTAAATCTCTAAGGGCTCTAAGGACTTGAGCAAGACGTACAGACGAATATCAAACTTGAGCTTGTCGATAAGGAGAGGTTTGCAGATGTATTCCTGGACCACTGCTGGCCTGCTCTGGAGGGTCCCAGCCAACCGGATGTCACTGGGATCTCTAATGAGGTAGATTCCATCACCCTGACAACCGCTATCAGGTTTCACAATAAAAGTGGGCTTCCAGGAGGGGTCACCATCTTTCACCATTTGAACCTGGGAAGGGGGAAAAGAATGATTAGCATGATACCATTTCCTCCGAGGTTCCCCCACACAGCAGGACCTGGGCAAACATCTGGTGGATGAGTAGATCTCTATCTACTGGCTACTTGCTGGGCATCTTTCATGGAGATGACACTGTACAAGGTTATAAGATAGCGAAGAATAGTTTTCTGTTTGTGCTCCAGAGGGAAATGAAGAGTGCACTGGATTGGCAGTCACAAATCTTGAGTTCAAATCTTGTTTCCCCGGGTATTAGCTAAACTCTTGAGAAAGTCTTGTAACTAATAGTAATGTTGGTAGTCTATTTGTGAGTGCCTACCACATGCTAGCTCTTTTACTAGGTGTTTTATATAAGCTGTCTCACCTAACCCTCTTAGAAAACATAGTGTCCCATTTTTACAATAGAGGACATGCAGAGGGTGCAGTTATTGTTACGGGCATGACAGCTGGCGTCAGACTTCTTGGATTCAAACCCTGGTCCGGCCACTTACTATTCAACCTCTAGCAAGTTGCTTAAGTTACCTGTACCTTCCTCATCTATCAAATAGGAGTAAGGTTGTCCTGAAGACCAAATGAGAAAATTCCTGCAACAGGCTAAGCACACAGATCCTGACACACACAAAACAACCAGAAGCCTAGCTACTGCTGTCTTAGTGCCGAAGTCACTCGCCAGCTAACTGAGAGGCAGAACTGGGCTTGAAATTTAGATGGATGACTCTACAGTTTTTGTACTTATCTCCATACTACCAGGTCTTAGTTTTAAAGTTATCAAATCCTACCCTCACTAGGTCCTTACAAAGTGGAAATAAGCTGAAATGTGCAGAGGGCCAAACAACACCAAAACTTTAACTAGTGCACAGAAAATGTGAGTTTTCTCATTTACATTCATTATTAAGCTCAACTAGCAACCTGGCCAGTCTGTCAGTCTCTTGACATCTTTTTTGAAACTGAAGTCTGTCATCTACAAGATCTACTGTCCTCCAAGGTCTGGGTTCAGAGGACACCCCCATTATTAATTACTCAGGCACTTGACCAGTCCTGTTCTGGACCTGCAGTGGGGCATAATTCATATACATCCAATTTCTCCAGTGACATGGTTTGAATGTGCCCATCCCTCCAGACCTGTGTTGGAAACTTAATTTCCAGATTCGTATGTTGACAGTATTTGGAGGTGGGGCTTTGAGGAAGGAATTAATTAAATGATGTGATTGATGGTTTTATAAGAGGAGGAGGAGAGACCCAAGCTGGCACACTTGGCTCTATCTTGCCACGTGATGCCCTCTGCCATGCTAAGATGCAGCAAGAGGGCCCTCAGCAGATGACATCACCTTGACATTGGATCTCGTAGTCTCCAGAACCCTAGGAAATAAATTGCTATAAATTTCCTAATCTCAGGTATTCAGTTTTATTAACAGAAAATGGGGATAGGCAGTCATTGTGGGGTGCTCTGTGCACCTATGGAAAATGGATGGACTGACGGACCAGGAGGTTTGCACCAAGGGAGAGGATCCAGAGGAAGTGGAGAGAAAAAGGAAGCCATGCCCTCTGCGGCATCTGACGTGGAGGTTCTGCTCTGAGCAGTGACTGTGCAGGCCGAGGTGGAGACGTGCCCCAGGGCTGGGCTCCCCTCGGCTTCCGCCTTTGCTGTGTAAGCTGCACCCAGGACACCTGCACCCTGGGCTATACTTATCTTTTTGACCAGCCTATATTTCTAAGTGAAGCTTTTGCCAATTCCTTGGGCACTATCAGTTATTCCGGGCTTGTAAAAGATCTTTAACAATGGAGAAACACTTAAAGCCTTAATAATGGTCCACATCAATTGTTTCCCCTTGTCAGCAGGATTCGAGAATGGAACTTCACAGGAGATCAATGCAAGGCTCCCAGGGCCTTCCACCAAGTCTCCCATGCAACTGTGACCTTGACGTTTATGTAGTTATTTAATATTCATCCAAAGCATTCATACACATGGTGCTTTATAGTAAATATGAGAGTCCTGGACAAATAAATGGCAGTTATGGATCAGGAAGTGAAAAATGTCAAGTTTGCACTGATGGGTAATTTTTCCCTCTGGAAAGCTTTTGCTATGCCAAAGATACTAACAGTTCAATACATCATCAGGAACAATATTTTCTCCTTTGAATTCAGTGTATGTGCCTTAAATAAATTAAACCCCATGGTCAATAGTCTCTGTCATTCATTGCATTACTGAATATTTCTTCTGCTCTCTGCCAGAGTAGTAACTACAAATCAAGATTATTAATACTAATAGAATCATTGAATTTTTAGAGCTGAAAAGATCTGTGGAGATCAACACCATCCTATCCTTTCATAATTCAAAGGGGAAGCCAAGGCTTAGAGAGGTGACCTGATTTGCCTCGGGTCCTCTAACTGGCTGGGGCTGGGGGTAGGATGAGAACTGAGGTCTCTGATCCCACCTTAGTTCACTGTCCATCTTTACCTTTGATGAGATTAAAGTTCTCTTTTTCTGATTGCCACAGGAAGGACTCTCTTAATATCTCAGACTAAATATCTGCGTTGCTGTATGAGGAGTCTGGCAGCGGAGCATGGCCATCTTGAAACTAAGAAATATCCCCACCCTACCGCTCCCCTAGGTTATCAGAGTGAAGAACTAAGGTACTGATTCTTAGAAGTGATAGACCAGAATCAAAATAGAGTCTATGTATCTGGGCCCTAGCCCCAGCCCAAGAAATTCTGAATTTAATAGATCCTGGCTAAAACTTAGACATGTGTATTTTAGAAAAAAGCAGCACAGGTGATTGTGATGTGTGCTCTGAGAATTACTAGACTAATGCGAATTAAATAAAAATATAATCTTAAACTGATATCTTGAATGCAGTTCTGTGCGTTGACCTTAGCAAGTGTGGGGAAGACTTGCACTTGGGCTACAGCTGATGGTTATCTCTAGTTTCATCCAAAGTCGCCGTTGGGTGTGAAATCCATTATCTTGCAACTGTATACATGGACAGTTGAAAGAGATGCACAGAGGATACAGTGGCCAGATCTCTTGGCATTCATCTAGCCTATTGTAAAATTTCTGCATCTTTTACTGCCCCCTAGTGGCTATTTAGGAACTGCGATTAAGGTCGTTCTAAATTCTAACTACTTAGCAGTAAGAAATTCCATCGAGATGCTAAAATGGTCTCAGAGAAGCACCACTACATATGGAGTATTTTTCAGCCTTAAGAAAGAAGGAAATTCTAATAACATGGATGTATCTTAAAGACACTGTGCAAGGGAAATAAGCCAGACACAAAAAGGCAAGCACTGTATGATTCCACCCATACAAGGTCCCTAGAGTAGTTTTAGACACAAAAAGCAGAGTGGTGTTGACCAGAGGCTGGGGCTAGGTTGAACAGAGAATTAGTGTTTAAAAGGTACAGAATTTGTTTTTCAAGGTTAAAAAAAAAAGAAGAAGAAAAAAGCTCTAGAGATGGAT
Organism: Dasyprocta punctata; assembly: GCA_004363535.1. NCBI lineage: Eukaryota > Metazoa > Chordata > Mammalia > Rodentia > Dasyproctidae > Dasyprocta > Dasyprocta punctata. Next base: position 140,342 of record RJWM01000455.1, read on the forward strand.
GATGCTTTCACAGCAACACAAATGTAATTAGTGCCACTGAAGTTAACACTTAAAATAGTTAAACTGGTAAATTTTCCTATGTATATTTTACCTCAAGTTTTTATTAATTTCTTGAATTAAAAAAAACACCTTTAGTGAGTTAGAAAAAGCATCAAAGAAAAACAAAAACAAAAACAAAACCCTGGATATTAGTCTCAATTTAGTCAGATCATTTTTGACTGTGTGACCTTGAGAAAGTCACCCAACCTTGGGGGCCTTTGTCGTGCTCACCTGCAAAATAAAAGGGTCACACTTAGATCCCCGGCTTTGCCAGCTAACAAGTGCTGAGCCATGATTTATCCTGACATCACCACAGTTGAAGGCTGTGTTACAAACACACAAGTGGCATTAATCACACCCGAGAGGTCACATGGAGCTGTTGTGATCAGCGCACCAGCGTGATCTATAAGAGCAGAGATTCAGATCAGAGATTTACGATGCATTGAGGAAGTCAGCTGGGCGTTTGGGAGAAGTGAGCTAAAATATTGGGAGGGAGAAATTCAGCGACTGGAATACCAAGCCACAGAACATTAGCAGTGAGGGGCAGGTAAAAGGACAATTGCTGGAGAAATACTGTGTTTGCAATACCAGGGATGTCAAAGCCAATTAAAGCAGTCCTTTGTCAGGCAGGCGGATTTGCATCCAATTGTAGTAACGTAGACCCTTGGTGTCACAGACATAGGCTGCAGATCCTAAGCAAAAACAAACCTCCAGGAGGCTGAGCTGGCAGTCAGGGCAAATTCCTATTCCCACGCAAGGCAGTTAAGACTATGGACAGTGAGCACAACTGAGGCTGGACAGAAGGGCAAGAGGGTGAGGTGAAGGGCAGAGCAAGAGGTACAACTGAATTGGGGGACAAGAGATAGAACTTGGGCAGAAAAAAAGAAGCAGGAGAGAGAGCATGGTGATTCTGGGAAGCTGCAAATAGTAGAAAACTGAAAGAGGGGAGAGGGAAAAGTATTTGTGGTGATCCTGCTGAGGAGACCAGCAAGGGACAGACAGCAGCAGCAGCAAAGCACTCCTATACTTCGTAGACAATGTTCTACACACTCCCTTTCAATCCTCACCACAGTCCTATTTTACAGGTAAGGAAGTGGAGGCTCTGAGATGCTAAGGGAACTTGCCAAAGGTTACACAGCCAATAGGCCTCGGAGCCAGGATTTGCAAACTGATTTCAGAGCCTGTCTAGAATAAATGAAGGATAAACGTGAGAAAGGTGAAAGGAGAAGATCAAGCTTGGGTATGAGGGAGGGCACCAGTAGGGAATCATTTGAGTATCATTTGAGAGAGTTTGGACAATGCTCTGAAATGAGGGTGATTTACTGAAATGATGGTGAATTGAGAAGGAAGCAACTCAATTAGCTGTGTATTACAGAAAGATCCCTCAGCTCGGAGGCTGCTTAGAAAATGTGCTGGAGGAGACAGATGGTCGGGGCAGAGAGGAAATGCTTGAACTGAGGTGGGAGTGGCGCTGGAGGGAGGATAGGATGCTTGAGAAAATTTTCCAAGATGAAATCGATGGGACTGGGTGAGGGAGAGAGCTGCATTCAGGACACCTTCCAAACGGCAAGGTAGATGGTGGTTATAGACACAGAGCCTTCAAGAGGAGGAGGAAAGATTTAGGGGAGGCAGAGGAAAGATGATCAGCCAGATAGAAGCTTGTGGAAGGCACCTAGCTGGAGCAGGTCTGTGGTCACCTGAAAACACCTTTTGGGAGTGTGGGACAGAGACCTGGGGTCATCAGACCCCTGGCGATGGCAGAGGCCCTTGCAATAAGCTAGGTCACTCAGAGAAAGTACAAAGAGACAGACATACCTGGGGGCTGGAAGAAAGCTCGCAAGCATGGGCTGGAAGGATCACAAAAAGCCTTGTATCTGTACTTAATCTGTAGGCCACTGTTATGGTTGGTACACTGTGTCAACTTGAGAAGTTTAGAAGTTTAACTGAGAGACTCAGCAGGGAGTCAGGGTTCTGACTTTGTAAATATCCTCATCCTGTGCAAGAGGAGGGCAAAGAGATTTTGTGAGTGCTACATCTGCCCTAGGGAGTGGGGGGTGGCCTGTGTACACCATAAGGGAGGAGAAAAGACTTGTTTTTCCCCTTTTGCTCTGGCTGCTGCCTTGAAGTGTTGTCCCAGTACCATGCCACTCTGCCTTGGAGCCAACTGATTATGGATTGAAACTTTCCCAAACTGTAAGATAAATAAACCTTTTCTTCCTTCATTTTGGATGTCAGGTATTTTTTCCCAACAAAGAGAGAAAAGTAAAAGTAGCCAAGACAGCAACTGATGGAGTTCTAACTGGAGAGGGCTATGGCACCCACACCATCAGGATACCTATGGGAACCGCTGTTGGGAAGGAACAAAGCTAAGGAAGAAATAAACTATAGCTATCAAAGTCCTGAAGCCCTGAGCTGGGGCAGGAACAGTGGAGTTCAATCAGAGGAATGTGTGGGAAGAGGTAGGACCAGGAAGTCTGGTCTGTGCGTGGATGTGAAGAGAACAGGAGAGGAGAGGGAGATGGGAAGGGGTCACCGGTGCTCTTGGGGTTTGGGTTCAGTGATTACGGGGAGTGATGGTGCCATTTACTGACTTAGTGAATACAGGAAAAGAAGCAGGTGTCATAGGATGGCAGTAGGGCAGGGAAGATGAGAAGTTCCCGTCACGGAGCGTTAATTGAGCAGCTATGGCCACAAAGCTCATTTAGACTTTTATAACTCCACTGCTCAAGCTCATTACTGTTCACTGGACCCATACCACATTTCCAGTATCTCCTAGAGATCATTCATTTTGACAAAGTAACTCTCCCAATCTTTGGAAAAATAAGAACTGCTGTCAGGGGTGAGACTCTGATTTTGAACAGAGATGTGGGCTCTCCTGAGCTGGAGGCAGGGTATCCAGATAAACCTCTCAGCTCGATGGATGGGGAAAGCATTGATCATGGAGGAAAGAATAGTACCTGCGACTGCACGGTCAAACATTTTCACCACTCGCTAGCTTTGGAAGAGTTCCAAGTGAGAAAGCCTAAATAGCAAATTTTAAAGCCTCCTTTGGCTTTATCACTGACGAGTATGCTGGTTTACTCAAATCATTTAAAGGAAATAGCATTAATTGTTCCCAAGGAGTTGTAGCTGAACACTCATGTGCGACTTCTTGGCATGGCTCATGGTAAAAGGTCCACTTCGCTTGGCACAGAGCTCTGACTTACCTGACGGCCTCATTCCCTCGCAACCCTCTTTCCTGCCTCTTGGCTTCTGGGGTTCCTACCTGTCATCTGTATCTACAACCCAGATCCAACTGCCCCCCCCCCCAGGAATACTATCCTCATTTGCAATCCTCTATGCTGAGATATTTTTCTTTTTCAAAGCGCTTCTCCATATTCAGCTACCCTTTAAGGTCCAGGAAAATATTATTACTGGACACATGAGTGCATACACACACACACACACACACACAGAGAGAGAGAGAGAGAGAGAGAGAGAAGAGGAAGAGAGACAGAGAGAGAGAAAGACAGTGGGCTATGATGACACAGCTAGTGGTAGAACCAGAATCAAAACACAAAGTCTTAGGATCTCCAACCTGAAGTTCTCTCTACCACAATTAACTGGGAAATCTAAAGTGGGCTTTCAGAGGAAACTTGGAATACATGTTCTCTCCTCATCCTCCTGATTAAACATATTATTAGTTTGGTGCTGTGGCAAATTTCAACATTTTGTCATTACTGTTTTATTTGTCCTTCAAATCACCATTCCATGATGAATGAAGAAATGGAGACACAGAGTGAAGCAGGAAGCCTGCAAGTACCCGGTTGCCGGGCTACAAGGTGGGAGTGGTGCTGTCCTCAGCTGCCCAGTCTTCGACAGATGCCTTGAAATTCACCATGGAGGTAAATGGGGGTCATTCAGGTTGCTCAGGAAAATGAAGAGACATGAAGACCTCCTGTTGTCAGTGCAAGGTAACAGATCCCAGTCTTGGTGCACAGCAACTTTATGTGGAGTATCATCCATCTATCCATCATTAGTGAGCAATCAAAAGGCCACTCTAAAACACATCTGGGACTATAAACCTGCTTAATAGGAAAGAACTAGTCATTTGGTGAGACTGCCCATTTTCCTCCCAGGCATCTTGTCAACACCCTCTTGCTGCACCTGGGGAAACTCCAGACGCTGGCCCTGCAAATCAGCCCTGCCTGGCCTCCCAGACCTTTTCCCCACAGGCCCCGCCCCAGCCAGCCCTCTTCCCGTCCCTTCCCGAGTCCCCTAACAAGTGCATTCTAAGCCAGGCTTGTGTGGGTCTTGCATTACTGCCTAGGTTTCAGCCTCCCTTGACCTCCACCCAGTCTACATATCTGGGAAACAGGGTGGGGAGGGGGAGCAGAGTGCAGGGCATGGACTTTAGAGCCACACAGACTTGGGTTCAAATCTCAGGGCTGCCACTTCCTAGCTGTATCAGTTTGCTTTCTGTTCCTATAACAAAACATCTGAGGCTAGGTAATTTTCAAAGGAAATAGATTTGTTTAGCTCACAGTTTTAGAGGTTCAAGGGCATGGCACTGAGACTGGTTTGCCTCCTGGTAGATGGCATCACAATGACGGGAGCATATGAAAGAGAGAGACCACCTGGCCAGACAGGGAGGTGAAGAATGACTCACAGGCAGCCTCACTCTGTAACAACTTACTCTCAGAAAGCTAACCCAAGAGTCTACCTTAATCCCTTCCTGCAGTACACCCTCCAACGACCTAAAAACCTCCCATCAGATCCAGATCTTAAAGATCCACCACCTCCCAGTATCACCACACGGAGGACCAAGCACACAGAGGACCAAGCCCCAACACATGAATCCTTGGGGAACAAACTCAGACTATATCCAACCAAGCACCAGCTCTTGGCCCTGGGCAAGCTACTTACCCTATTTGTATTTCAATATCCTTGTCTGTCAAACAGATACAATGTGCCCAATTCCTATGGTTCTAGGAGAATTTAATAGCATCTAGCCTTTGTGCATAACACAGTACTATTTGTAGTACTGTATCTGTATTAGCCTGCCTTGGTTTCCTGGTCACTCACCAGACTCCTGATGGAGATTCACCCCACCCTCCTTGGCTGGGGTCTGAACACCTGACATCACCACCCTACAGTGCTCTCCCCTCAGGGACCACGCCTTGTCTCCTGACCCTCAGCTGCTTCCTGATCCCTTTAGACGTCAACATCACCTTTCCCACTTCCCCGGGGAACATCTCTCCAGAATCCAGCCCACACCCTGGCTCGTCCCCTGGCCTCACAGCTCACACTCCTCTTCGATAGGAGCACTGAGACCCCAGAAGGCATCACACTCTGCCCACCTAGAACGCAACACTGGCTTGCTGAGTAAGCTCCCTTCCCAGCTAAAATCATTTTTCCAATAGTGAGGCTTTCCTGCTAATGAACTGACTGACTAATCTTTAGCTCACTTCCAAATGTGTACAACTCCATTACAGTCAAAATCACTTTCGGATCACTGGCCCTGGCTTCTCCTCCTGCCCAGCACCAGAAACCGACGTCTCTTTCATTCCTACCGTAATTTGCACACTGAATTTTCTAAAAATGTAAGAATATCGGTCGTATTTCGCAATACTGAAGTCAGGTGCCTTACCTCCTAGTGCTATTTCAGCCAAAATGGCAATATTGATCCACTGTGGTATTGATTGGTGCCAGGCACCCCAATATGTATGTATATATGAGATCTAACCCTACAAGATAAGCAATAGCATTTTCATTCTTATAGTTTATAACTAGAGGGTTTTCTCCATATTGCAAAACCCTCCAAAAGGGAAGCTGGCCACTAACTTGCTATCTCTCGGAAGGCAGGGGAACTAACTCCCTTGTTTCCAGGTTGCCCTGGCACTAGGCCTCCGTGGAGTGGCAATTGTTAAGTGCTTCCTGGAATCAGCTCAGCTGTCTCACTTGTTCAATGCTGTCATGCTGCATTGGAGGTCGTAGGCGCATGGCCTCAAACACTAAGCCCGTGTGACTCCCGCCACTCCCTGGACTTCAGTTAAGTTAGGCCCTGAATGTGGTTAATTCTCCACTCTCATTGGCATACACCTCTCTCGGGCTCCAGATCCTATCATTACAAATGCAACATGTCACACACTTGTCATTCCCCTCCTTCTGAGTTTCCTTCCTCAGCGAACATGACCACTGTCCTCCCCTATCCCTAAGCCAGAGATCTTGGGTCATCCTGGTTTCTACCTTCTCCCTCATCAACCAGCCCCACCTGCACCAAATTCTGACATTTCCTCTTCTTAACATACCCAACAGGCCTCTCACTGTCTCTGCCTTTTTAACATGTATAACTGCCATAGCTTCCCAAGTCATCCAAGGACAGGATGCAGGTTTGGAGCTGGTGTTTCCCAGAACCTGTATTCAGTTCTTACAAGCAACTCTGAGGTCAGCATTACAGGATGAGACATGTGTGAAAACTGCTATTTTCATAAATCAAAACCAGCTACATATACATGTGTATATATTCATATTGTTCACGCTGATACTATTATTACCTTATCACAGGCAGGGGGATTTAATGGATGAGTCATTTCCATTCACATGGTTTGTATATCAAGGAACCAGGATCTGAACATGGGTGTGTGTTGCAATTTCTAAAAGCCATATATATGTTACTAAATCCAATCAGCTTTCAGGCTCTCTATACTCATTCTTGGAGGAATATTCACAGTTTAATTGTTTAAAAAGCAATTAGCATAACATGTATCAACAACAACTACCATTTTTTGAGCACTGACAATGTGTCTTACATTCATTAATTTACTTAATCCTCATACCTATACTATGAGAAATGCACTGGTTTTTTATTTTTGGTTATATTTTGTTCTGTACGATGTGTGTAAGAGAGATTTGGTTTGTAATTATACTACAGAGAAGAAAGCTGCAGTTCTGAGAAGTCAAATGAGCTGAAATCACATGTTCAAAGATCAGGAGGGCAGGAGTAAAAGTGAGAAGGGACCGGCAAGAAGACTTCACAGAGTACAGCTGTGAATCTGGTTCCTCCTGCCCTACATACCCCAGCTCCAGGTCCCAGGGTGGGTGGGCAGGGACAGCAGTGCAGGGCTGGTGCTTTTGGCAAGACTGATTCCTCCCAGAGAAGCACTGGGTGGAAACTAACAAGCCCAGACATATGAAACACATACCCATCTCCTCTGAAAACCTGGACCGGGCAGCCAAGTGCTTGCCCAGGACCTGACTGTCATTAGCCTCACTGCTTACAGCAACCGAATGAGAATAGAATCTCCCACATGCTTCTCTTTCCCTCACAGGTGTACATTTTAAGGCAAGCTCCAAAGTGTTGATATGCAAGCAGTGCCTTTCACATGCCTTTGATCAGGAGAAGCTCCAAGGGAGAGCTGCTGGTTGGAAGCCTTGCTGAGCTGAGTGGTACAACGGAACTCCCACTGGGTCACTGAAGGCCGGCTAGAGCAGTCATTTTTCCCTCAGCAAACATAGTCTGTGTCCCTCTTATTTCAACGGTAGCCAATGCCCTCTGGATAACTGGATGGGGATGACAGTATTTGGGGATGTTAAGGTCTCCCCCAAAGAGCTCACAGGAAACATTAACCCAGCTCCTGCTTTCCGATCTCTGGCTCATCCCTTACCTCCCATTCGTCTGTAAAGAATCCTCCTTCTTTCTCACTAAATCCCAGAGGGACAAGGGAGGTGGTCTTTCTGCATGACAGCAGACTTGCCAGCTATGTGCTTTGTGGATCTCTCATGAACCTCTGTAGATACTACAATAGATTGAGGACTGGGAGCAGGGAGAGTTTCCATTTAAGGCTCTGAAGCAAGCCTGGGCCTCAACTTTTTATTTCTTGATAGCCTGGCCATAGACCAAACATTAAACAAACAAACAAATAAAAAAACAAAACACTTTAGAAGTCTCAAGCAAAGCAAAAGAGAAGGAAACAAAAAGCACGCAGCTCACTGATTCGTCTGTAAGAGACTCTTGCTTCAGCATGGCAGGGCTCTTAAGTTTGACCTTAATTGACGGAAGACCATGCTACCCAGGCCCTGGGAACACATTTACATTCCCGGAGGCTCACTCTCTGTGGTGCCCTGTGGACTGACACAAGAAAACCCGAAATCTTTAGGCAGATGTCACCTACCACCCCAGAGACAGGACAGCTATGATCCAGTCACAACAGGAGCATGGAAGTCAGGATGTAGTGCCCTAAATGCAGTGGGCCACAAAGAAAATATGGACTGAGATAGCTGGGCATTTGCTACACAACAGCGTGAATCTGTTCCTCTGTCCAATGGAGATCATTATAAACCTCCCTGGCCCAGCATTTTCCAGGCTTGCAAGATCAGGGAACACATCTAAAATTATAATGTACTTGGAAAACACCAATAGGAGCGCACACCTATTCAGATCAATAACTTAGGCTGATCATTAGCTCAGTATACAAGACACAGTGAGATGGTGACAATGGTGATACAAGTCAATACATGTTATAACATTACAACAATTGATCTAAGAGACCATTTGCTTTTTACTTTCAACTTTAATCCAGACACGAGTGATCTCCTTGGTTGTGTTTTGCCCACATAACTTTTAAGGCATTTCATGGTTCTCTAACCAAGGAGTGAAGTCTGAAAGCAGCAGAGATAATCGTTTTATCCAGAGTCTGAAGCCCTTGCTAAATACCCACAAGTTGCTTCAAGCGTGTCACGTTGGGGAAAGAAAGAAAGAGAAACTAGCATGGATTGAGCAGCACAGTGCTGGGTGCTTTGTCTCATTCCTATTTAATACGCTCTCATTATAGATTTCCAACAGCCCTGTGAGACAATCATGATTGAGTTTTACAGAGACTGCTGGCAGTGATATAAGGCCACACACACAGTTATAGATGGCATCAAATGGAAATCTAGCCGGCTCCGGAGCCCAAATTCTTTGCATCACATTGATAAAGGAGGGCAGTTACCCTCAGCGCGTATGTTCATCCAGAGGTTGTGTTTGCCTTCCTACTACATCAGGAAGACAACTCCCACACCAGGTTTGTTTAGCACAGTGTCCTCAATGCCAGACACTGTAGCTAAGAAAGCCCAAGAGACAGGGATACAGTTTTAAAATTTATAAAAGGTCATCATAGGGCCTATAGGGAATGTGTGTGCCTATGGGAGCAAGAGAGCCAAACTACATCCAGGGGGCCTGGGGCTATGTGTGTGGCCTTACATCACTGCCAGCAGTCTCTGCAAAACTCAATCATGATTGTCTCACAGGGCTGTTGGAAATCTTTAATGAGAGAGTATTAAATAAGAATGCGGCAAAGCACCCAGCGCTGTACTGCTCAGTCCATGCTAGTTTCTCTTTCTTTTTTTCCCCAATGTGACATGTTTGAAGCAACCTGTGAGTATTAACAAGCCTGCCTGCTGGATGGTGTCCTGTCGTGAGAGGTCACAAGCCTTCTTGTGACACTTTCTCTGGGTGCAAGCTGGGGCTACCTGAGATAGTAAACCCAGGCAGGGTTCATTCTGTGTCAGAAAGAAAGGTGGGAATCAGGTAAATGCACAGCATTAGATGTAATTCTGCAGTATGTTAAAAATTGTCTTCAAGCAATGTATATAGTGTTCACATTTCTTAAAGAAGAGAGATGAAAATGGTTTTGCTCCTATAGCTTGATCCATGGTCTCAAGGAGGCTGGCACTGCCACCCAGGAAGGGTTTTGGAAATTCCTGAGGGTGTTTATCATTGTCACAGTAAACGGAGAGTATGATTGGCCTTGAATGATCAGAGGCCTGTATGTCACACAGATAGCAATGGACTGGGCAGCCCTGCTGTGCCTTCCTGGGGGTGAAAATCTATCTATATAAAATAAGACACAAAGATAATCTAGGGCTCAACTCTATGTTATAGAGAAATAGAAAGTATGTTTTCCATGATTTCAGATGAATGCCACCATTTCCCAGGGATATAAGGACCGTGTAAATAGAGAGAAAATTACACTTCAGTCTTTTTTCTGGAATTTTGTTGAGTTTATTTACTATTTCAGAAATATCACATGACTGATGGCAGAGCGACTCGAGGTATTTGTGTTGCCCATATAACACCCAGTGATTATATATGAAAAGTTTAAAATAGCAAATACAGGGAAATATTAAAGAGAAAGAGAGACTGAGATTTTAGTCAAATACTGTCTCACTTTTCTTATACCTGAAGTTGCTCATTCCAGGTGATTGACAGCTTCTGACTGCTTTATCTTGTCACATGTTGTAACAGTTGTATCTACTCACTGAAATGTATAGCAGTTTGTTACAATGAATGTTTCCTTACTTTCTGTTCTAGAGAGCATATAGAGTGATGTTTTTAAAAATACTATGTATGTAGGTTGATTATATTTCATTTTAGGATAATAAAGAAAATGCCACAAATTATCTTGATGATAAGGGATGGGACATTATACAGTGCCCTGTAGCAATGCATGCTAGCATCCATGAAAAGAAACTAATGTTTCTTGAAAAGCCTGGAACATCTTTTTTAGGCAATAGAGAGTGCTCAAGGGATAACAGAGACCGGTAAAAGGACTCAGGGCTCCAGGGGCCAAATCCTGCACAATGTGAGCATCAAAATAAATGACAGCAAAGGATTACAACCATTCAAATGAACAAAGAATTCATGAATCCATATTAATATGCATGCATGCATACATCAACAAATAAATGAGGCAAAGTTCTTCTTTACAGCAAAAAATTCTGCTGACAACTTTAGAGAGAACGATGGAGGTTAAAACTAGCAGTTGAAAGTTTGCAAAGTAACAGGACATTACATAAAGCATCTTCCCACAAGATACTTATTAATTAGAAAGGGAGAAACAGTGACTTTTCAGTGGAAACCCTGGCAGACACCACCTTAACCGAATGATTAAAATTAACATCACCACCAATCAGACACACTGACATCATGGACCTCCAGATACAATACCTCTGAGAAAACAGCATGCCTTCTGTGGTAATCAGCAGCATATTTCCTCCTGCCAAAAAAGCATATTCTGAACACAGTAATAAGGAAACCTCAGACAAACCCAAATTGAGGGGCAGTCTGCTAAGTAACTAACCCATACTTATCAAAGTTCCAGCATCATGAAACTGAAGACCAAGTAATTTCCTCCAAGTGTAAAGAGAGACACACTGAATGTAGTATGTTATGTTCAACTTTCTTTTGCTATGCATTTTTGTCAAAATCTGAAGTAGAAACAATCATCAGAGGGAAGAGACTATAACAGAATGGAAGAAAATATTGTCAAACCATATATCTGATGGAAGTTAGTAGTCAAAATATGTAAGGAATGCAACAACTGAATACTTGAGTAAGAAAACAACTAACTCAATTAAAAATGGGCAAAGTATCTGAATAGACATTTCTCAAAATTACAATTATATTTCTAAAAATTAAAAAGACAAACCATAACAAGTATTGAAGAGGATGTGAAGAAAAGAAACTCTTGTACACTGTTGATAGTAATAAAAATTACTGCAACCATTATAGAAAACAGCACAGAAGTTCTCAAAAACATTAATAATAGAGCTACTGTGTGATCTGCCAATCCCATTACTTCTTATATATCTAAAGGAAATAAAATCAGTATGTTGAACAGACACATGTGCTTCAATGTTCATTGTTCTCAACAGTCAAGAAAGAGAATTAAACTTAAGTGCCCATCAACACATGAAGAGATAATGAAAATGTTATAGACATGCAGCATACATATATATGCACAATGGAATATTATTCAACTTTAAAAAACAAGGAATCCTACCATTTGCAACAACATTAGTGAAACTGGAGGACAGAATGTTAAGTGAAGTTAAAGAAGAAATTTAAACTTTAAAAATAAAAGCCCACCAAGAATGCCTGCCCAAACCAAACAGACATGCCTGGACAAGTCTGATAACAAACATTTCTTCCCTTGTATAACCCAAGTTTGTTTAACTGATGGCCTTGCAATATAACCGGAGTTGTTTAAACTTCCTTGGTAACCCATGATGTCACCAATCACAATGTGCCAAGTCTACTTCTGTACCTCCCACTTGTTCTCCCCATAAAAGCTCCCAAACCCCATCAGACAGAGTCTGACTGGGAGAGATTCCAATGAGGCCCATCAATGTAATAAACTGCTAAATCTTGAACCTCCTTGGTGCCATTTTTTCCTTTATTCAGTCTGTTTTCTGCAACAAAATAAATCAGACACAGAAAGACATGCTATCACTTGTGTGTGGAATCTAAAAAAGTTAACTCATAAAAGTAGAGACTAGATAGGTGGAGGAGTTGTACAAAGAATACAAAATTTGCCAGGTGTGGTGACATATGCCTGTAATCCCAGCACTTAGGAAGCTGAGACAGGAGGTGAGCTCAAGGCCAACTTGTGCTACATAGTGAGTTCAAGGTCAGCCCAAACTGTATAGCAAGACCCTGTCACATGACCTCACCAAAAAAAAAAAAAAAAAATCAGGAAGATCAAAGGAATAAATTCAAGAGGCCTACTGAACAACATGGTGAGCATTACTATTTAGATTTTAAATGTCCACCAAAGGCTTGTGTTGTTGAAGGTCATTAGCTGATGGCATTTTTGGAAGGTGGTGGGGTCATTAGGTGGTGAGGCCTAGTAGAAGGAAGTTAGGTGACTGGGGGCATGTCCTTGAACAGGACATTTGGCCCCTGGCCCCTTCCTCTGATTCCTGACCTCTATGATGTGACCAGTTTCTTCTGTCACCTGCATGTGCCATGATGCCCTGCCTTTACACAGGCCAAAAACAATGAGGCCATGTGTCCGTGGACTGGAACCTCTGGAACCACAAGCCGCAATAAATCTCTCTTCCTCTTAAATTGTTTATCTTAGTTATTTTTGTCATAGCAAGGGAAAGCAAATCCTATAACTATAGTAAATAACAATGTATTGCACTTGAAAATTGCTTAAAATACACTTTGAATGTTCTTACCACAAAAAAAAAAAAAGAGAAAAGTACTGCATGTATGATAACCCTTATGGCTCAATTTAGCTGTTCCAAAATACAGACATATTTCAAGAAGTGCTGCACATAATAAATGTATATAATTTTAATTTATCAGTTCAAATTTTTAATTTTTTTCAATCTACTCATTGCTATCTTTACTAAAATTTTTGAGATTACATTTTTAACATGACATTTTTTTTTCACTCCTGAAGATTAAACACAGGGCTTCAAATGATAGAAAAGTACTCTGCCATTAAGCTGTACCTCCACCCTCATATTTCCTTTTGATGTGAAGATTTAAAGAGATAACTTGCAAATGTTTGTTATCTATATACTATTATTTATTCTATGTATAGTATATGTAGCAGACACACAATACATATGTGCATATAATCTGTACATACTATATATGCATACATAAACTCTACATTTACTATATAAACACTGTATATGTATACTATATATGCTTTATATATACACATACATATAGAAATTATATGTTCTATACAGAGAATAGAGAAAAACAAGTAATGCTGTACATGTATATACATATACATCATATATATGTATATGCCAATGGTCATTTTGATGTGTACTTCATGAATTTTAGAGTAATAGAGCTGTGGCTAATTTCAAGAGATTGTATGCATTCATTCCATGATTTCAGAGAGTTAAAAATCTAAATACACAAAGATTGATCTATTTTCTTTTTTGCTTTCTCCAAAGACAGCTCCCTGAGACTCCAGCCCCTTCCTGTTAGTTGGTGCCATTCATGGGCTGCAGGGAGGACAACAAGAAACCAGCCACTTCCTGTGAGTCAGCGCCATGTGTGTGGGCCATGGGGAGGACAACCAGATGCCAGCCCCTCCTGGTGCATGGTCTGGGAGACAAAAAGAGCCAAGGCCTAAAGCCAGTAGTCTGATCATCTATTTGGGTGATGGCAGGGCACAGCATGGCATCTATGGGGGATCTCCTTCTGAAGGTGGTAGCCATTGTTAATTCCCCATTATCTTGTTTTGAGGTCCTATATAATTTTCATTGTTTTGTTTGGTTTGGTTTTATTCTGTTTTGTTTGATTTTGTTTTTATCTGATGGCAGGGCAGCTATTTCAACGTTAACAAGGTGTATTATGGTAGCTATTTTGGATTTACTATTATCTTGCTTTGAAGTCCTATATTGCATTCATTGCTTTGTTTTTATTGGGTCTATTCTGTTTCTGTTTTGTTTGATTTTCCTGTGTCTGACGGTATGGGCAGCTATTTTGAAGACAAGAGGCATTATGGGAGCCATTGTTGATTTCCTATTATCTTGTTTTGAACCCCTGTATCACTTACACTGTTTTGTTTTGATTGGCTTTATTCTGTTTTATTTTGCTTGGTTCTTTATTCTCTTTAAAATAAAAAACATAAAATAAAAAAAGAGGTTTCTTTAAAAAAATAAAGATAGCTACTATATAGAATTAATTTTAATAAATAATCATATGATTTACTATAAACTATACTAATTTAACATTCTAATATTTGTTTCTTTTCCTTCATTTTCTCTTTCACCTGCATTTCTCCAATAGGACTTTCATACTGTGTGATCATTAAATATGTATACATTGGTACTGAGTTTTACTCTGGTTCTTTCAGACATTGTATTGTGCACTAATATTGCCTCTGAAGTGCCTTCTGACATATTCTTCCTTTCAATTACTTTTATCATGTAAGTTTCTTTCCTCTTGATCATCATTTAATACAACTGACAGTGAATATGAAAACCTATGTTGTCTCCCTTCCCTTATAAAAGTAAAACTCCAGTATTGCTTGAAAGTTAAATAAAAGGGTTATTTTTTTCTTGCAATTGTAGAACTCTTCTAGAGTCTCCTCAACAAAATGAGATTATTTTAGCTATCTAATAAGGGAGATTATTTTAGCCATCTAAACCTTGGTCCAAATTCATTACTGGTTGTTTTATAAACAAAAGTTTTATTGTAATACAACCATACTCATTAATTTATGTCCCATTAATTGTCTGTGGCTTTTTTTGTACTACAATAACAGGGCTGAGTAATTGCAACAAAGACTCTGTCTCTGATGTACAAAGCTGGAAACAGTTACTACCCATCTTTAACAGAACAACTTTGCCAACCTCTGCATGTGCAGTGAACATGTAGTGGCATTAGTTATGCTGCTACAAAAACAATCATAACATAGTATCTTTATTTGTATTAACAAATGTGTCAAGGGACAATTTCAACATGCTTTGGAGTATTACATAATCATATGTGTTGGTATTTAATTTCTACTTCCAAGATAATTTTCTCTAGACCTGAAATTTGCTAAAATTTTCTCAAAATGAGAGTTTTATTTTCATTTCTTTGGCTTACAGAAGTATCAGTTTACATGACTGTTAAAAACACATGTCTAGGGCCGGGAGTTTGGCTCAGTGACTTAAGCGCCTGTCTGACAGGCATGAGGTTGTGAGTTCAATCCCCGGTGCCACAAAAAAAAAAAAAAAAAAAAAGAAAACTCAAAAACACATGACTTTTTGTGTTTGATAAGTCACATCCCCAGGTAAGATCTGCCACTTACTGGCAGGTAGCACCTGCTAAATGCTGAGAGGGGAAACCATAAGCTTGAACATGTAACTTGAACTCTGTAATTCTTTTTTTTTAATTTTATTCAGAGAGAATAAAACCAAGCAAAATAAAACAGAATAAAGCCAATCAAAACAAGACAGTGTAAATGACACAGGATTTTAAAACAAGATAATAGGAAATCAACAATGGCTACCGTAATTCCTCTTGTTGTCTTCAAAATAGCTGCCCATACCATCAGACACAGGAAAATCAAACAAAACAGAAATAGAACAGAACCAATAAAAACAAAGCAATGAATGCAGTACAGGACTTCAAAACATGGCAATAGTAAATCCAAAATGGCTACCACACTATATCTTGTTATCTTCGAAATAGCTGCACATGCCATCAGATGGAACAAAATCAAACAAGATAAAACAGAATAAAACCCAACCAAACAAAACAATGAGAATGATACAGGATTTTGAAACAAGATAATAGGGAATTAAC
Source organism: Dasyprocta punctata (assembly GCA_004363535.1). Classification (NCBI taxonomy): domain Eukaryota; kingdom Metazoa; phylum Chordata; class Mammalia; order Rodentia; family Dasyproctidae; genus Dasyprocta; species Dasyprocta punctata. The sequence continues at coordinate 156,453 of RJWM01000455.1, forward strand.
AATGGCTACCACCTTCAGAAGGAGATCCCCCATACATGCTACATTGTGTGTTGTTATCCTCTGAATAGGTGATCAGACTACGGGCTTTAGACCTGCAAAGTCCGTGAAACACTAAACACTACAACCATTAAGTTGTATTTTACCTTATTAGCTATCATCACAGTCTGTGTTTCTCTGGATCAGCTGGTTGCTTACGGTTTGGGGGTGGGGTGGAGTTTTCTCTTCTTGTCTCCCTACCCACATGCCAGAAGGGACTGGCATCTGGCTCTCCCCCAGTGAGTCTCGCACATGGCACCGACTCACAGGAGGTCTTAGGTTCTTGTTTGAATTCTCTAATTCTTAGTTGCTTTATAGATAAGGTGGAAATAGTAAGAATATCTCACAGGTGTAATGTAATCATTAAATAAGAAAAATGTATAAAATGCATTCATGGAATATGGCCACAGCACATGATATATGCCCTATAAATAATTAGTGTGGTTTTTATGATAACCAAAGTTAATGCACAATAAAAATAATTATAATAAAAACTGAATAAAATATTAATGTGATTAGATAGTATTAGATTGATGTTAATTTCATTATTTGGATAATTATGCTATGGTTATAAAAAATGCGCTCATATTTAGGAAATACAGAAGCATTTATGGGAGAAGAAATATTGTATATAAGGTATGATCAAAAGATATGGTGAATGTCTAAATTTTTTAAAAAAATTGTTACAGTAAAAGACACATTGTCATTAATTTTCTTCAGAATATTCCCCTTCATTTTGCATACATTCACACCACTTTCTAAAGCAGTTCTGGAAGTCCTCTTTCATGGGTGACTTTAATTATGTCATTATGACTGCCTCAGTGTCTTCAATTGATTTTAAAATATTTATAGGATTTTGTGTCAAATAAAAACATGGTGTGTCCTCGTCCACCTTATTCACTGGATCTGGCACAGTGTGACTGCTGGCTCTTTCCTAAAGTCAAAAGGACCATGAAGCCGGGCGTGGTGGCGCACGCCTTTAATCCCAGCACTCGGGAGGCTGAGGTAGGAGAAGCGTTGTAAGTTCGAGGCCGGCTTGGGCTACAACGCGAGCGCAAGGCCGGCCTGAGCTACATAGTGCGACCCTGCCTCAAAAAAACTAGGGCCGGGAGTTTGGCTCAGCAGCTTAAGCACCTGCCCTGGCGGGTGCGAGGCTGTGAGTTCGATCCCTGGTGCCGAAAAAAAGAAAAAAAAAAAAAGGGACCATGAAATGTAAATATTTTGAATCAGTTCAAGCCATCCAACCAACCAGGTCAGTGCACCTACTAAAGCCACTCACAAAAGAGGACTTCCAAAACTGCTTCAAAAAGTGGCAAGAACAATGGGGTAAGTGTGTTTGAAGTGAGGGAGGAGTATTTTGAGAGGGGTTAATGGCAATGTGTCTTTTAGCACAAAAATGTTTTCAACTTTTTGAACATTCACAGTGTTTGTTCATCACATCTCATACATGACTGACTGTAAGATAGAGAGAGAGAGGGAGGGAGGGAGATCAAATGTGGTAAAATGTTAAGTCTAGTGTTAAATGAAGGGTTTATGGAAATTATGCTATTACTCTTACAATTTTTTCAGGTTGCCCAAAATTTTGCCAATATGAAAACTTAAGAAAAAGTTGAAATGAGACATCAGGTTCAAAGGCACAGAGAAACACTATTATAAACCCATTAGAGCCAAACAAATCCTTTTATCTTATTCTTCTAACCCTTCTAGAAAATGTAGGGGGTTATTTCAAGTGAATGGTAGAAGGGAATGTATGTTTGGGTCAGAGGAAAAGACAAGGGAAGCTTGTCATTAACAAGGCCAGAAAATTCAATTACACCACCTTCCTAAATCCAGTTCTCTTCTTTGCTTCACCTTTTATTAGAATACTCCAAGGTGCAATTACACCAAAAAGAAGCTGAACAAGAAACAGAGTCCGAGAGAGTTCTTCATTTCTTTGGAGACGAGGAAATAAGGTACAGGCAGAATAATTTTCATAATTTCCTTTTGAAACAGGCACTGAAGTCAAGATTGGCCCCATTATTTTCTCATGGAAAATTAGACATCTTTACCCAAGTGACTCCGGCTACATCACTAAGAACTTTTACAAAATAAAATGAAAGGATAAAAATTGAAGGGTGGAAGATGATCTTTTCCTTGCTTTGGGGAAACAAGGTTTTCCTGACCTTTAAAATAGTCTCTCCTAGAAAAATGTTTACCTCTTTCACTTTTTCTTTTTAAAGGCCTGCCATTAGAGAGTGAGAGAGAAAGAGATGGGGTGGGGAGAGAGAGAAGTAAAAAGCACATTAAAGCAGTAGCCCTCTAATGATCATATGTATCTCAAAATTTCACATAATAAATCAGTGCTGCAAAGTAGCAGATTACAACAGTTGTGATTAAAACACTAAATGCATTTGGGGAAAAGTGAAGTTTAGAAAATTAAACAATAAAGCTCCTACTATTAGAAGTATTATTGTACAGGGCTGTCTCTATGGAATAGGGCAAAATCTAAACCAACTTAAGCCAAACCAGGATGTAGTTCACTCAAAACCAAGTCTTTGCTCTTTTTCCTGCCTAAATGATATACCATCAAATAATAAGATAATTAGTCTCAAGATTAGATTTTTATTAAAAAGTAAAATCAATCCATTTCCATATAAGCCAGAAACGATGAGAATGCTAACCTAAGCATTCGGAGTCCCAGTTTAAATTTTCAGCTAGGACTGCAAAACCTTTTTCCAATATTCATTCATTTCATATATGTGTCTGAGGTCCCCTTTGTGTGTGTCACTGGGGAAACATCTTCTTGGGAGCCCCAGTTTTATAGGGACAGCAAGGAAATAAATGTCCACTCACCTGAGGGATAGAGTATGACTCCCATAGCAACCCAGTGGTGCTATAGATAAGGAAACTGAGGCTCAGACTAATTAACTAATTTATTCAAAAAGCATGCTTAGAAAGTAATGAAGACAGGATTTCAACCCAAGTCTATACCAATCCCCAATCTGGACTCACTGTCTCTCAACATGAGCACTGTAAATACCATGTTTTAGGATCCCCTAATAGAGGAGCAGTATAGAATTGGGGACAAGAGGACACAGTGACCACCGCCCATGGGCTAAGGTGGCAGGGGAATATATAGTGGGGTGGGAGGGGGTATCAGAAGAGGCCTCCATAGACTTGATGATGTCAACTCTGAGAAACTAAGTAAGACTTTGTCTAGTAGAGAGGGGCAAGAAGGGTAACCCCAATAGATGGAAATGGTGGCATGGGCACCAGCCAAGGTGTGTGTAAACCCCGGTAGACATGAGTCTTTCTGAATGGCCTTTAGAGGATGGGACAGAAGGGTGATATATGCTAGTCTCAATCACACTGAAGGGACACTGGGCAAGGAATGTACAGACACAGGATCAGTTACTCACCCTGGGGGTGGGGAGATGAGGGGAACAGATTGCCCCAGGACTTCCACAGTCAGGCCGAGCTCACCCCCAGACGCAGCTGGCTTTCAGCCTTCATTATCAGCCACTGCGCTAGGCCCCAGGCCACACGCATGCCAGCGTTAGAAAGATGATTGATTACCTAAGGCCCTTTGTGTTCTGACTGTAACCTTATCACAGAAACTCATGCAGAATTTTAACTCCAGTGGGGAGTTTTATGAAAGTCTAAGACAGTTAAACCCACAGAATTACAAAAGATTAGACACACTACAATCTTCTCCTGAAGGCTTTTGTGGGCAGCAGAGGAAGGTGTGGTGGTCTGGACAGCATTCCCTAACCAGTGAAGAGGTGGAGCCAGGACTTGAACCCTGGCCTCCTGACTCTGGTTCTGTTTTATTTCACATTAAATGATGGCACAAGAGCTTTGCCTGTCTTCTCAGTCTTCCCATCTTTCCTGCTCCCAAGGGTCTGAGCTTGATTCCTTTGCAGCCAGTCCCATTGTGTCCTCTGGACCATTCTCTCTCTTCTACTCAGCAGAGGACTCATGGTTTGATTCCCAACCTTCCAGTGCTGGACACATAGAAGTCACTCAATAAATTTCTACAAATGCAGAAGGAAATCATGGCAGAGTCAGAAGGGGTCGGTCTCGGCCCTGGGGATGTATGATGATGAGCCACGGGACTCTGATTCTCAGTTTCCTACTCTACAAGGTGAAGAACAAGAACAGGATTTGGTGGAAAGACAACAGGGTCTGGAGCCTCTCAATGTCTGAGTGACTAAATGAACTGTCAGCCTTCTGCACCAGAAACCTGGAGACCAACGACATCTCTAAGGTGTTTGATATCCCTGGCAGCTGGCGCTTGGTAGGTCTCAGGAAATGACTGCCTAACACCGAAGGAAAATACCAGGACACTGGCGGTCGCATGAGGTGGTATGACCAGGAACGAGTGCTGTGATTCTGACCGCCGTCTCCTCATCTGCAATTGGAGGTGATGATCGTGTCCCACGCTGAGTAAAGATGAATGGGAGCTGTGGGCATAAAGAGCGGGGGGAAGCACAGATGCCAGGACCTGTGTGAGTCTTTCCAAAGAGGATCAGCAAGTTGAGCTTCAGATGATATCATCTCAGAAAACGAACCAGCTGGTAAGCAAGGGGCAGGGAACAGCATGCTACATCTCAGCAGGATGAGAGGTTCTATTTTTGGCAACAAAGGAAACAAAACTTGAAGCAGATGGGGAGGTGAAACCACTGCTCCTACAGACTCTGCAAGAGGCTTTGAATCATCTGCCTCCTCTGACAGCTGGGTTCTCCTGGCTCCTAGCTTCTGTCTTTCACTTGTTATACACAAGAACCCTGGGCCATGCCCCCAACCTCCAGAGATGCCATGCATCGTAAAGAAAAGTCATTTTGTTCTCTGTGGGCTCTCAAGCTTGCTGTGGATGGGTAAGAGCCACGTGTCTGGGAGGAGGCTGCGGTGGCACTAGTGAAAGGTTGGCCAGCAACCACTGGGTGCTCTCACTGGATGGCATCACTTTGGTGAATATCTCTTGGCCCAAGTGTGGCCCACACTCTTATCAAGTGACCAGCTGGGTCATGCTGACCCCTGAGCCTTGGAGAAGCTAATTTTGATGACTAACCTCCCAAGAGACAAAATGCTTTAAAAACCATAACATCTGCATATTAGTTTGCAATTCAATTCGGCAAATATGATTGAGTTCCTACTATGTGACAGGCACTGGAGATGCACTGATGAATAAGCCTGACTCAGTGGCTGCCCTTGTGGAGAAGGACAGTAAGAGAAAAAGGGAATTGAACACGTGGTCGCTAAGCAACATAATAAGCATAATACCATGAAGGGAGGAAAAATGACATGATACTGTTAAGGACTTGCCCTAGATATGGGCAGTTGATTAAGATTTATAGGGACAGTAAAAGCTAAGTAGGGGTCTAGAGAATTGGCAAAATTAGTCAGATGAAAGACGGAGGGGAGGGGAATGCACAGACACAGCATCAGACACGAAGGAGGAAGGCAGGAGGAGCCCCAGGCAACAGGAAAGGCAGTGCAGGGGGACCACAGTGCCACCCCTGATGGCTAAGAACACCGTGGGGTAAGGAAGGATCGCAGAGGGAGAGAGGTCAACGAGGAAAGAGGCGAGTCACGGGGTGAGCAGGGCTCTACCAACCCAAGCGAAGGAGACTGAGCTGCGTGTTGTGTATGAACCATTGGGTGACCCCAAGTTGGCCAGATCAGCATATTGTCTGCATGAAGAACGTGATGTGAGCAATCGGCTCACCAAAAGGCTACGGGACAAGTGTGGAATCAGAACAAAGAATCCAGACTTCACATTATGGATTTCATTCTGCCTCAACTTGGTCACACTTATAACCTCACATTTTCCTATTTCCTAAACCCAATAGAAACAATGTTCTCTAGGGGAGTTTGCAAATAACTCACTTCACTCAGCTTCCAGTCGCGGAATCCATAAAAGCTAACTGGGAACTGGCGAGGAAAATGAATGAACCCATGTATGCTGAATTCCTCTCAGAAACTGCAAAACATTATTGAGCAGGTTTTTGGCTTTATTCACTGAAAAAAATCTTCTGCTGAGAAATACAAACTCTTTCACCATAATAAATACTGTTTTGATAACAAAACTGTACTTTTCTCAAATACCCAGATGGAAGACCATATGCAAAACAAACTCCAAGGAATTTTTTATTGGCCATCTGCTAAAATTGGAAAGAAAAGCCTGCATCTTCCTCCAGTCTTCACAAAAATTTCCACTGAGAATCTTACTTGCTTCCGCCTGGTGCCACCTGCTGATCATATTAGGGTACCAGTGTTACGGATGGACATCAGGGAAACATGGGTCTTTCCTTTTCTTTAGTGAGATATATTTAATGTGTATTAATGTGAGAAATAAACTTCAGAGTATTGGGTGTTACACCTCCTCCGGTTGTTGTCAAGAATTACAAAGCAAAGGCTACACACACACACACACACACACATATACACCCTGGGAACTCACTTCTGAGATATTGTTAAAGTACTCTTTGCTTTCATAATTAATGGCAGCTGCTGTTTGGCCTCACCAGTCAAAAGCATAAATGCTGTCCTTCAGTCCAGCAGCTCCATTTTGAGTTATCTGTCTGACGAAAATTCTGTCACAGGTATACAAAGATACTATATGAGAGTATCTCTATAACATTATTTTTTTGACCCAAAGATACAAAAACTACTAAATGTCCATCAGCAAGAGGACAACTGTAGAAGTTATGCACTAGGACAATGGAATAGTATGCAGCACTGACCTGGAAAGATATCTAAAACATATTTGGCGGGAGAAATGAGGCCAGTAGAAAGAATGTGGTAAAATCTCATTTATATAAGAAAAATGTGTATGTGTGTATTTTCTGTTAAAATGTATATTTTTCTGAAATGATGTTTGTTACAATATTTGTTTCTTCATACATACAAAACTGTTAAAGTAACTTATGAGGAGAAGGTAGTCTTTTTGCTTTACATGTCCTTATATTATTTGAATCCTTGATGTAAGTTTATTGTTTTCTTTCCTTTTTTAAGCAGTACTAGGGGTCAAACTCAAGTTCATGCTAGACAAGTCCTCACTGTTTTCTATTAAAGCAAAAGGGCTATTAAGAATAATAATGCCAAAATTTAAAAAGTCAGGTTGCACTAGATAACAGACCATCATTAAATGCTCACTGGATGCCCACACTCACTCTGAGGTTTGAATCATTTTCATATTTAGATGTTATTATTCTATCTTGAACATCCCCCAAAAGTCCTTGTGTTAAGGACCCAGTTGCTGGCCTGCCGCATTACAAGAAGGTGGTAGAACTTTTAAGAGGTGGGGCCATGGTGAGCGGTCTCAGGTCATCAAGGGTGCACCCTGAAGGGGCCTGTGCATTACCAGTCTCCTCCTCTTTATCTTTCAGTTCCGAGGCACCATGAGATGAGCGGCTTCCTCACCACACACTGCTGCCATAATGAGCTACCTCGCTGCAGTCCCAAAGTCAGGGGTCAGCTGAGCATGGACTGAACCTACAAAACAGTGAGCCCAAACCAACCCTTTCTCTGTACAGGGAGGTTACCATGAGCATTTTGTTAGTGTGACAGAAGAAGAAGAAGAAATGGGGCTAAGAGAAAATGCTTGCTGGACATCACACAAGGAGTAAGTGACAGTGCCAGGGATCTCTAGCAGAACTGTAGAGTTTTTATTATCTCATTCTGCAGGGCTAGGCCTTAAGTCAAAAGATTCTAAATTAACCCATTTATAGACAAAGGCATTCTCCTTTACATTAGAGAACTATCTGATTCAGAGTATTTTTAGCATCAATCCAATGGGCCTTGAAAACTGCAAAGTTTAGAATACAAGAACAGGAAAAGAATGGAGCGATCATCTAATCCAACCACCTTCCTCTGTTGATGAGAAGTCTCTCTGGATGGCTAACTCAGACAGTCAACAGGTAAGCAGCAGGACCTGGCCAGCCCCAAGTAGTTAGTTTTCCACCTTCTCTACTAAACCTGGTCCTCCTCTCAGCTGTCACACCTTGGAAAATGGTGCCCCACCAGCCTCCTGAAGAATCCATTCTACCTTCTTCCCTATTCCCCAACTCGATCATCAAGTCCTATTGAGTCCATCTTCTAAATATTCTGCACACCAGGCCCTTCTTGGCATAAGATCCTGTCTCAGTGTCCTAGCACAACCTTCACAACTTTCACTTAGGTGAGTTTTTCATAGGTCCCTCCCCAACACACAAACACACTCCCAGCAGAGACTTCTTCCAGTTCTAAAACCCAGCTACCTCCCTCCCCAACCTGCACTTGAAGCCCCACACTGCTTCCCTGTAAAGCTCTCTAACACAGCATTCCAGGGCTTCCATGGTCTGGTTTCTGCTTCTCATACTTCAGCTACTGTTGAATCCTCTTCTTTTAAACTCCAGTAACCCCAAATTGCTAATCATTCCACTATGCCATGCCATTTCATGACATCAGTGAACTGTGTAACAACTTCACATGACCTAATATGTGTGTAATTGAAAATCCAAAGAAGGTCAGAAAAGCATACCTGAATAATCGGTAAACATTTTCCACATTTTGTGAATGTTGGAAACCTCAAAATTCAAATGATGAATGACTCTCAAATATGATAAACATGGAGAAAACTCTTATACCAAGACATGTTATACTGACATTGCTCGAAGTCAATAGTAAAAAAAAAAAAAATGCTTAAAACAGACAGAGAAAAAGGATACATTCTATGCAGAAGATCAAAGGGAAAGGCCAGATTTCTTGTCAGAAAAATATGACCAAGAAGACATAAGAGCAAAATATTGAAAAAATGCAAGAATAGAACTCTGAATTTAAAGAAAACATCATCCAAATTAAAGGTAAAATAAATTTTAAGACATACAAAAGTTGAAAAATTTCCTTACCAAAACACCTTCACTACATGAAATGATAAAGGAGGTTCTTTGGGCAAGAAAAAATGTTGGACAGAAATGTGGATCAAAACAAAGGAATAGAGAACACCGCAAGAGGTTACTATAAGAGAAAAAACACAGATTTTTATTGTTATTTAAATTTCTTTAAAACATGATTGTTTAAACAAAAATAGTAGTAATGTAGTATAGGGTTTGTAACACATGTGGAAGTAAGATGTTTGAGAACAATAGCATAAAAGACAGGTGTGGGGAAATGGAAGTATAATATTATAAGGTTCTCATACTATAAGTAAAATGGCATAATACTGCCTAAAAATTGATTGTGATAAATTAAAAGATGCACACTAAGAATTCTAAAAGAATACTAAAAAAACAAAATAAAGTTATAGCTGCTAAGTCAACAAAGGAAATCAATGAAATTGATAAAATTTTATCCAACTTATGATGAAGTGGGAAGACAACAGATTATAGCAGTTAAGAATGAAAAGTGACATCAATAAAGTCTATAGATATTATAAAAATAAAAGGTAATGCCGGGCATGGTGGCACACACCTGTAATCCCAGCACTTGGGAGGCTGAGGCAGGAGAATCATTGTGAGTTCAAGAGCAGCCTGAGCACAAAGTGAGTTCAAGGCCAGCCTGAACTGCATAGTGAGATCCTGTCTTAAAAAACAGAACCAGGGATTTAGCTCAGTGGCCTAAGTGCCTGCCTGGCAGGAGCAAGGTTGTGAGTTTGATCCCTGGTACCAAAAAATTAATTAATTAATTAACTAATTTAATTAAATATAAGGTAATATATACAATTTTATGCCAATAAAATTGACAACATTAAAAAATACACATTTCTTCAAAGATAATCCCAGCACTGTGGGGAAACTGAAACAGGAGGGTCACAAAGTGGAGCCCAGCAAAACCCTGTCTCAAAAACGGGAATGGGGTGGGATATAGCTTAGTGTGAAGAAGTTCAATCCCCAGGACTGAACAAAACAAAACAAAACAGACACACTCTGCCAACATTCATTTGTGAAGAAATAGATAACAAGAATAACTTTCATTATTTAAAGGAACTGAGTTTGTAATTAAATCCTTCCCATAAAACTCTAAACCAACATGATTTCAGTGGTATATTTTTCTAAACACTTAAGGAAGAAATTATGCAAGTTATATGCAAAGTCTTCCAGAAAATTTAAAAAGAATGACTTCACAACTCACTTATTTGCCTTGCTTTGTTTCAGTTTGTGATTGTTTATTGTGATGCTGCGTATTGAACCCATGGTCTTGCACTCGCTAAGCAAACTTAACTGTACTACTGAGCCACACTCCCAGCCCTTACAACTCATTCTACCTAACTAGTATTACCCTGATTTAAAAAAAAAAAATCCAAAGACATTGCAGAGAAAGAAAGAGAAAGAGAAAGAGAGAACCCCAAACCAATATTCCTCATGAGTATAGGTGCAAACCTTCTGGAGAAATTTTTCATAAATCAAATCCAACAAGATATAAAAAGGATACTATCATAACCAAATGGGCTTCATCTTACAAATACAAGGTTTGCTTAATATTTAAAAATTAATCAATAAATTCGCCATGTTAACAAACTAAAAATTAAAACCTATATGACCATCTCAGTACACTCGGGAAAAGAATGTAACAAAAACTAACATTAGTTCCTGAGGGGGGGAAAAATCCATAGAGACAAGAAATAGAACAAAACTCTATCGATCTAGCAAAAAGCATCTAGCAGAAATCTACAACTGAAGCCATACTCAGTAATGACGTGTTTTCCTAAGGTAAAGAGTAGGTCCAGTATGTTGGCTTTCACTGTTTCTGTTCAACATTGTATGGAGGTTCTTTGCAAAAATGCAAGCAAGAAAATGTAAAAGGCTAATTGGAAGGTAAGACTAAACCATCTTATGCTCAGAGGATAAGACAGGCCAATAGAATTTACAAAATAAAGCACTGGAACAATTAAGTGAGTAAATAAAGGTTGAAGGATACAAGATCAAAATAAAAATTAATTATACTTTTGTATCCTCACAGTGAAGAACTAGAAATTAAAGTTTAAAAACAAAACATTGCCAATGTATCAGTTTGAAATAGGAATAAACCCGACAAAATATGGAAAGGCTTATATACTAAAAAATATTAAGACATTGCTCAAAGTAATTCAAGGAGATTTAAAATGAAAGGAGATATACTATGTTCATGGGTTAGGAGGTTAAGATGCTGATTTTACTCAAATGATATTTAGAATCAGCACAGTTCCACTCAAAATTCCAGAAGGATTTGTTGCAGAAATCGGCAAGCTCATTTTGTGTCATATAATAGATCAAGGAACAATTATAGCTGAAACAACTTGGAAAAGAACAAAGTTGGAGAACTTACACTACCTAGTATTTTCAAAGCTTATTTATAAATCTACAGTAATTAAGTCAGAGAGACTTTGACATGAGAAACAGACTCATAGATCAGTGAAAGAGAATAGAGACTCAGAAATACATCCATACATGTATAAAACAATGACTTTCAGCTTAGGTACAAAAGCAACTTAGAGGAGAAAGGTTAGTGTTCTTAACAAATATTTTTGAAACAATAAGCTATTCATATGCAAAAAAGTGAATTTCAGTTCATACTTCACACTGTGTACAAAATTAACTCAAAATAAAGCATAGATCTAAATTTAAAACCTAAAAGTATAAATTTTCTATGCAAAAACTTAGAAAGTCTTTGTGAGCTTGGCTTAGGTAATGATTCCTACAGACAACACCAGAAGCAAGATTTCATAAATGAAAAAAATTGATAAATTGGACTTTATCAAGGTGACCTGCTTAGATAATGGAAACACAATAGGCATATTGGGATGAAATATTTATAATTGGCAGATATGATAAACACCTACATTCAACAGATGGTATACGAAGAATACTCAAAACTCAATAATAAAATATTTCTTTAAAAAATGTGAGCATTTATTTCATCAACGAATTGATTTAACGGTAGATAAATGCATGAAAACAGTGCACATTATCAGTCATTAGGGAACTGCAAAATGAATTCAATGAGAGACCACTATATACCTATCTGAATGGGTAAAATGTATTGTTCAGTATCTGATGCAGAGGAATGCAAGGGATAAGAATATTTGTAGATGGGCCAGGGATTTAGCTCAGCAGCATAAGCACCTGCCTGGCAAGCGTGAGGTCATGAGTTCAATCCCCAGTACCATTAAAAACAAAGCAAAAAAAAGAATATTTGTAGATTGCTGGTGGAAATATAAAATGGCAAAACCACTTTGGAAATCAATAAACACTTCCTTTAAAATTAAATATACACCCAATCTAGGACTTAGCCATTCCATTCCTAAGAATTTATCCAAAAGAAATGAAAATGTGTTCACACAAAGACTTATTTTTTTTTAAAGGAAGAAAAGTTTATTTGGGTCACAGTGTGTAGAGGTTTCAATCCATAATCAGCTGGCTCCAAGGCAGGGTGGCTTGGCAGAGTGCCATCACCGAGGACAGTTCATGGTGCCCACAAGACAGCAAAAGCAACAAGGGAGGGAAGACAATCCTCTTTCTGTCCTTTATATTGTATATGAACTATCCGCCCGAGGGTGTGTGTAGCACTCACACCCTCAATCTGAGCCAGAACTAAGCCAAACCAATCAGTGGACTGATTTACTAATTGCACACCCTTAATCCCAGCATCACACACTCTAGATTCAGCCACCTCTGAAAAAGCCCCATGTAAGACCACATGAGGCTTTGGGGGGACATCTAGATACAAACCATAATATTCCACCCCTGGCCCCCCAAAGACTCAGTATATTCCTTTACAAAAAAAGTTGCCAAAGTCCTAACAGTTATTGCTAAGAAGCCACACAAAGACTTCTACACAGAGTTCAAAGTATTTTTATTTGTAATAGCCAGAAATGGAATCAACTCAAATGTTGATTTCATCAGGCATGAAAGGGGAGAAGGATTACAAAGAAATATGAGCAAATAGGGTGATGGATATGTTCATTAACTTGATTGTGATGATGAGTACATACATTAAAAGGTCCTGGGTTTAGTCCTCAGTACTGCCGAAAAAAATGTATCAAATGGCTTTTTTTAAATAAGCAATTTAAATAAGCAGTTTATTTTATGGCACCTGTACCTCAATAAAGCTGTCTATTTAAAGATATAAGACAGGCAATTTGTACAGTCTAAAAATTATCTCCCCATAAAACACTTAGTGATTTAAAAAATAAAAAATATTAGCAACTTTATAATAGACACTATGTTAACTAAATGACCATGTTGCCACCACCAGGAATATGACACTGATGTCATGTACCTCCTGATATGCTGCACTGAGAAGGTCACATCGCTTTTGTGATGTTCTTGCCCAAACTGTGCATTCTAGAGCTAACAATGAGAAAAATCAGATGAAAACAAATTGAATGTCATCCTTTAAAAAAACAATAACTGGCAGTACTCTTCAAAAGAGTCACGGTCATGCAAGACAAAGGCAGACTGAGGAACTGTAACGGTTTAGGAGACTAAGGAGAAGTGACAGCTAAATGCAAGTAGAGGTCACAGAGTGGCGTTTGTACCAGAAAAGGATATTAATAGGACAATAGGAAAAATCCAAACAAAATGCACAAATTATTTAATAATATGTCAATGTTCATGCCCCGGTTCCACTAATTACATAAATGTTAACATTAGGAAACTATATGACGGGTATTACAGGGGAACAAACTACCACACTTATAACTTTTGTGTTTATAAGTCTAAAATTACTTCAGAACAGGAGGGATTGAGATAATAAACAATATTCTTTTTTGATGGTAACAAAACTGAATTAGAAATTAATAAAAATCATTAGAAAATCTCAGATTATTGTAAAAATTAAACAACGCATTTCTAAATTATCCATGGGCAAAAGAGAAATCCCAAGGGAAATTTAGAACATTTTGAACTGAATCATAATGAAAATTTAACATATAAAAATTTCTGAGATGCATTAAAAAACAATGTTTGGAGGAAAATTTATTGCTTGAAGGTTTGAAAATTAATGATCTTTAATTCATGCTACTTGAGAAAAAAGAGCAATTAAACTGAGAAGCGAAGGAAGGAAATTTTAATAAGAAATCAGTGATACATAAATTGAACAAACAAAATTGTAAGATTTTTTTAAAAAGATCAATAATTTTCATAAACCTTTAGCTAGATTGATCATTAAGAGCGAAAGAGAGAGAGAGTAAGCCAGGCATGAAGGGGGGGTGGTCATGCCTCTGCTCTCGGCTATTTGGGAGGCTGAGACAAAGGGATTCCAAATCAGAGGCTGACCTGACAATTTAGCAAGACCTGCCCTCAAAAATGCAAAAATAAAAAGAGGTGGGATTGTAGGCCAGCACCTCCGAGATTCAATCTCCTGAGAGGGAAAAGGAAAGGAAGAATAGCAGTGATAGGATTGTTTAAATGCTCCATGTCAATAAACCAGATAACCTAGATGTACAGGGACCAATTCCTTGAAAGCCACAAGATGCCTGTATCTTCTAAAACACTAATTCATAGCTTCAAATATTTAAATAATATGTATATAATAATAATGCATATATAAAAGATAAATCTAGAATATATAAACTATGACTTCAAAATAAAATGACAATAAAGGCGAGCAAGAATTTTGAATACATACCCAACAAGAGAATAAAGCCCAAAAAGTACACAAAAATTACTTATATCCAGCCATCAGGGATGTATAAATGAAAACCATGAAGCAATGTAAGTATACATCTGCCACATCTTCTGCAGTTTAAAAGATTAACAATATCAAGTACTAGCAATGATGTGGAACAATTATAACTCTTATACATTGTCTCTGAGATGTACAATGACTTTGGAATTTCTTATATGAAGTTTGGCAATTTTTATAAGGTTAAACATACACATACCACATTATCAAAAAAATTCCACCCATAGGTATTTCCCAAGAGAAAGAAAACATAAATGTATCTTTTAAAAATCATTTTTTTTTTTTTGAGATAGGGTTTTACTATGTAGCCCAGGCTGACCTTGAACTCATGGCGATTCTTCTGCCTCAGCCTACTGAGCACTGGGACTACAGGCATGTGCCACCACACCAGACCCAAAATGACTTGCATATGAATAATCATGGCAGCTTTATTTTTAATATCCCAAACCAGAAATAACCCAGAGGCCCATCAATTGCTGAAAGGATAAACAAATTGTGGTGTATTCACTCAGCGGGATACTGTTCAGCTATAAAAACACAAACTACTGATACATACAACAAACACAGATTAATCAATCTCAAAAACACAATTCTAAGAGGGAAAAAAAGATTCAAAAGAGTGCATATGATATGGTTCCATTTGTATGAATTTCTTGATCAGGCCAAACTAATCTATAGAGAAAATGCAGGCCAGAGGTTGCCTGGGAGAAGGGATTGAGGGAGTTGACGGCAAAGGAACCCAAAGGGACTTTAGGGAAGACTGCTGGACGTGCTCCTGTTACTTGCTAGATTTTGAAGACTGATGGATCTCACCTTAATTTGTCCTTGCATAAAAGTTAGACACAGATAGCTGTAGAGATGGGGAGAAAAGGTGTTTCACATGGCGACAACAGGGTGAGAAGTCACAGGACAGGGAAATTGGAGTGAGAATAGGGGAAGAGCTGGTAGTGATTTTTCAAAATAACTTTATTGGAATATAATTTGCATATGATAAAATTCATCCAAGTTAATTAGATGCATTTTTAAAAATGTGTACAGACCCATGTGACCACCATCTCATAGAGCACTTTTAAACTATCACTTCAAGATTTTTTGTGTTCAAGTTATAATTTTATTATGTTTTATAATCCGATATTAAAACCAAAAAATATGGAGGTATTAAAACAGACTATGATATCCATATGTCTTGGAAATAACTCTAGATTTAAATCTGACTTCTTGAGCATGCCACTTAATTTCTCGAAGCTTCATTCTCCTCATTCATAAAGTGGAGATATCTAAAATCAATGTCACGATATTGCTGTGAATATTAAAAGTGCTTCAGGCATAATGCCTGGAACATAGTAGGGCCACCAAAAGGTATTCGCCATATCACAATTACACAGGCATTTGTTGTATAGTTAGCTCATAGTTCAGGGTATGAACTGTAGAACTTGCCAAAGGTCTCCCTACAGTCTATAAATTAATCTGCTAAAAGACTACCAAAATGGCAATTCTGAGTTTCCCTTCCCTGCTGCTTCTATTTCACAATCAGTAGTGAAAGCACCAAAGAATTTCATGCTCAAACATATTGCTTCAAGGTAAAAACGGATGGGCTATTTGAGAATTGATTCTGAAACAAATTTAAAGTAGAACACTTTAAAGATATTTCCCCCTCAGGTTGTCACATCTACTCCCTTGCCTTTCAACAGAGCCCAACCACCCTACATTTCTCAACACCAGAAGCTGGGGAGACCCTGCCTCTGGGGTTCCCCCAAATGCTCCCATTCCACTGTGGGAGCACCAGCTCGGACTCCAACTCCCAGGCTCCCAGTGTCCTGACTTCATGATCCAGCTCCAAATCAGTTTCGGCCTAGCTCCTTGCATCAGGACCCCTTTCTTCAGTCCACCTACCTGTCACCTAACCCGTTCAGCTCCACAAGCTGCCTTGATGGCTGCCAACGCCCGCAGCATACAGGTGAGTTGCTCCCTTAGTCGGGCTCAGCTTCCTAGGGTCCCAGTGGCCCACCTCGCAGCACACAGGACCCAGGACACAATCACAAGCATCATATAATTTAAGGGTCACAGGGACAGAGTGCCATCTACCTGAGCAACAAAGAGCTGGAACTCGTCAGGCAGAATCCATGAACGAGGGTAGAAGTTGTACTCCTCAGGAAAGAGATTCTGCATGATTCTCACTGCTCTGCTCAGGGTAATTTTACGCACCATCTCCGTCATGCCTGGGGAGAAGAGAAGCTGTGAGGTTTGAACAACTGCGGGCCACCAGCTATAAAGCAGCTACTATTTGGAACTTGTAAAACACACACCCACCACACTCACTTTTTCAGGCAGTATTTAAAAAAAAATTAAAATAAAAAAAATAAACAGGCATGAGACATTTCCCACAGTGGTGACTCATGGTTTGAAAAGGTCTAGCAAATTAATGAAAATAGATAGACTGGCCTCTTTCTCCTCATAAAAATGAAGCATCCGATTGAAAGGATGTATTTTCACCTAGTTTCTTATTCTATTATTTGTCATCCCCGTGGGTAATGAATAGAGAAGTTTTTCTATCTTGTACTTAAAATTTAATACGCTCTTTAATTTGGGACCAGCACACATATTTCTAGATTCCTTCTATCTTGTACCCTGGAGAATATTACCCAGTGGACTCTGGTGACATTATGAGAAGCTTAATTAAGTTGCTTTGTTTTAATCTTTCATGAGTATTAGAAGTGTAAAATAGAAAAATACACATGTTTCAGCATAAAAATCTGTCTCCTTGAATCAAGGACAGGAAGTGGAAATGATACATAATATCATAATTTATAGTTTAAGGGGGGGGATGCAATCCATAGACATCCTTCCATTATAAGTACTGGCATTGGCATTGATCCGCTGTCATTAATTTACCCAGAAGGGATTGAAATGTCTCACTTAAAAACACTTTAAAAGAATGGTAGTTTTCTTTTTTTTTTTTTAACAACATTAGTAACTCTAACAAGAGAAGAAACTGAGCATATATCTTAGTAATGCTTAAGCGAATGAGTGAAAATGATTCTGAATTTTAGCCCACTTATTTCTTAAGGCAGATATCACGGCTAAAAATGGAGGCTAAAAATAGCTTTCACCCTGAAAGAGACTAAATGGTTCTGTTACTGACACTAGAAATTTGCTTAGCAAAGTTATTTTTAGTAGAAAGACTTTCATGTCAGCTTCAACTAGCCAAATTATTATACATTCCAAATGGGCTCAGTCAGAATGAAGGAAGCGTCTCTCAGTGCCTGTATTCAGGAGACACGTGAACTTCTGAGGAGAAAGGTTTTCGTAACCAACACCTTGCTTCCCCCAGTGTGTTAAAAAAAAAAATGACTGATAAATCTAAAGGTCGCAGTTTCATGGTGTTGGCACCCAGGTTCTCAACTCCTTTGTGGAAGGCTATAGAGCAGGATTAAATGAGAAATGGTAGAGCTTCAAAGTTCCAATAATCCACGTCTAATGTGGACTCAATATTAGAGTCATTGAGGACACAGTTCTGAGCGTTCCAGGAAATAAATCTGGAAAATTACAGCTATTTTCTATATTTGCCCACAAAATTAGCATTTTTGAATTATAAAACAGTAGTTGAACACGAAGTAAACAAAACAACGTTTCAACATTTTTGGAACCCTTTAACTTGTATTTGACTAGCAGTTTAGTTACGGTATTAAATTGAAAACCTTCCAAACTAAGGTAGAGCACTTCATACCAAGTAGATGGTGCCTCCTGACTAGTATTGTGATATTTCCGCATTTTAGTGGCTTTTGGACAGATCTTGTGTAATGGCTTTTTGTGTCCTCTACCTCCTCAGCCCCACACCAGCTGAGAGATCTGTTCCCAAGTTGACCTTTACGTCTCCAGGCAGCTCTCTGCTGAAAACTGCCAACATAAGAAGCACCAGTATGACAAGTGGCTACTTTTCCCCTCTACTTCCTGCCTGTGGGCTGTCAGTGCTTCACCCCCAGCGCTGCCTGAATGCCTGTCTGTGAGAGGCACCAGTGCAGAAGCCCTCCCTCAATCCACTTCCTATCAACATCGGTTCCTCTTCCATAGCTAAGCTGCTTTTCCACGCAGTGCTGCCAGGGAAAGGCCTCTGGCCCCTCACTAGGCCCCATATGGAAGCTGCTGGCATCCTCGCCTCTGCAGTGGCTCAGAGACAGGTGTGGGCAGTGTCATCGCTTCTCGGGCCCCAGACCTCACCTTTCTTCTCGAAGCAGCTACAACACCTGATGCCTTCCCATCTGCACCCCCTCCCTGCCCTCTGTGACTCATTTTGACTTGAGGTGGAAGCTCTAGGTCTAACCATCAGCTTCTCTTTGCTGAAGGTTTGACCCCAACTTTGTGTTTCGGTTGGATAAGCAGGCTTTGATATGTTGTTCTTAGGCTCCATTGCTTGACCCCAAATTCTGATAACCTATTTTTGCTCCAATTATCTGAGTGGCTGCTTCAGGAATGCACAGAGTTGGGCCTTTGTCTTGTTCTCTCCAGTGCTCCTCCTCTCTCCAACCTTATCTCTGTTTCCCCTGAGCCTACCTGACAGGCTAGACTCTTGCCTGCGACTTTAGCCCAGTGCCTGGGTCCCACTAATAGCTAACAGGCTCTGTTGAGGCTGACTACCTTGGTTTCTTTTTAAAATCTACTCCTAGATGTCCCTATACGCCAGTTCCACTGTCAGCTGGGCAAACCACCTAACTCAAGTTAGAGCTTCTGACACCAAGGATTTGCTTCCTGCCATTCTGTCTGAGGCCTAGGTTTATCTGTCTGATACTCTGGGGCCACAGGCCCTGGGAGATCTCATCCCTTTGGAGTCAACCAAGAACGGAATAGTTTGACCCTCCGGCTTGCCCACATAGCCCTAGCTATGCAGATGAAAACAAAAGGAACTGAACTTGTATTTGGAGCACTACACAATCCAAGTAGCATTTATAACACTTCTCAACAAAAACGCATTACAACCACCAAACAGCAAACAACAAATAAATACTTTTGGATTCACCCTCCTCTAGTCCAATTAGCACTGATCAGTTCATCTTCTGCCTGGATACTGCAGTAGCTTCTTAGCTGTATCTCCGATTCCTCTTTTGGCCTTTCCGTCTGTCTCCAATGTGACCCTCTGACTGATCTTTCTAAAATACGAGATAGTCCATGCCATTCTCTGGCCTTAAAATGTCTCAGGGCTTCCTGTAACTTTCAGGCTGTAACAGTACTGTTCTTAGGTCCCTATTTATCATTTCTCCACGGCCCCACTCACTTGACCCACTCGACCCAGTATGGATCACTTGCCCTTCACTGAACTAGCAGCCTGCTCAAAGTGCTATGTGTCTTTGCACCAGCTCTGCTCCAGCCCCAGAGGCTCAGTTCACAGGGAAATTCTTTTCTCCAGGATCTCTCACTTTGCCTAGCCTAATCCACCAATCGAATCTGTGATAATGCATGCCCTTGCTACAAACTCCTGGGTACTCCAAGCCCCCTCTGGCAGACTTACTCTGTGTCTTACTCTCCCCTGCATGCCTCTCTCCTTGTTCTTGTATCCCCAGAGCAGTGCTGGCCAACCCCAGAGGTTCCTCTAGGAACCTCCTTCCCTCCTCAACAGAAAGGCCCTCCTTGTGGTCAGCTCTCAGGTACCACCCGCAGATTCTGCCATACGTCTCAGACCTTGAAACCTGGCAAAAACCTATTGTTTGTAAACTGACAACTGACCTTTTTTAAACTTTCTTAAAGTAAAGATATATCTAAATCAGATTCTTTTTTTTTTTTTTTTTTTGCAAGGTCTTGCTAAGTTGCCCAGCCTGGTTCCAATTTGTCATCTTCCCGCTTCAGCCTCCCAGAGTGCTGGGATTACAGGTGTGTGCCACCATGCCCAGTTAGATTATTTTTTATAAAAACCCTTCATTCATCAGTTAGGATAAAAGAATGTATTTTGAACAAATGAATTGCCCAAAGAAATTAACAGAAGTGAATAAAATTAACATGTTAACACAAATCATTTCCATGTGTAGATACAAAAATTCTCAGTTTATGCAGCATGTAAAGCATCTATGCTTGCCTGTCCCATTTACCGGAATGTACTAGAGAGTCCATGCATGAGAAACCCAGTTTTAGAATAATGGTATATCTAGGAGTCAAAGCTAAGTGTGAACGTAACTGGAGCCAAAGGACAGCTCGGGAATTACTCTGCTGCTGAGGATCATTATCTGCCACAGGGCAGAGAGTATGCAACGCTCTTCCTCTGCCTGGAGGTTCCAGAACCTTTGTCATTAGAGCTAATTAATTGCCGTTAGTAAAGTGGAAAATTACATGTTCCAATCACTGGCGTGTGGAATATGGGATGGGACAAACTTGCTTCTTTGAAATGAATGTTCTTTTATCACCTTTCATAAAACTAGTCCTTCAGGAGTACTTCTGTCTGTATTTCTAATGTGTTTTCCAAATATAGACCCATAGCTATTCCTTTCCCACTGTCAGCCATTAGATGTGGCATGAACAGTGGAGGAAATATGGATGAAGCCTCATTGGATGATTCATGTCTTAGGATCTCTGTTTCATTCAATGAGTTGTTCTCTTCCAAACTGTGTTCTCCCAATATCCCAAGAAGTGCTTTTAGTGACATCGAAAAGCATCCTTTCTCTGAGCAGCAAGACAGAAATATATTACCCTGGTGTGCAAAAAACCCTATCTATGAGAGTCACTCTTTTTCTCTAACAAATCCTTTCTCCTTCCCTGAGGACAAATTTGACCTAATGTTAACTTTCTATCTCTGTTCCCCTAAAAACCAATAAAGGTAGAATCTTAACTGTGTTATTTAGACAACACAGCATACAGTTAAAATGATCCCTACTCATTAAATTGTGAAAGTACCTGGTAGGAGACCACAGTGCTAGGCTTTGTGGAGTGTGGCGATCCTTATAGATTTACATAATCCTTGCAAGGACCTTGGAAGCTATGTTATGGAACAACTTCGAAAGATGCTTCTCTTTGTGGGGGAATCTAAGCCAAGACAGATGGGAATCTTGTATCTTCGCACCTGATCTTTCTTGAGAGGCCATAGACTAGACCCCAGAATTCACGGAAGTATTCCACTAAAGAAAAAGCCTTCACACTGACTGGCTGGGCACACTGTGTTTGCTGCTGTGAATCCTTCTAAGTAAATCTGAGCAAAGCAAGGCCTGTGTCAGTGACATTGTAAGTCTGTACAAGTTGAAAACCTCCAAGTGCCTATGGCAAAACTAGCCAGTGTATGATGCATGGAGATGTAGTTTTCTTAAACACATGGGATACCAGGCCAAAAAAAGAGTGTAAATTGATTTTACATTTAATACCAATAAAAACAATATAATATTAAGAGAATATACCCTATATTTAGGCAATTATGTGCTGCAACCACGTAAAAGTGATAAACAGGATTAAGGCTTCAGAGAAACTGTAGAAAGATTGTTGGTATTCTGTAAACAGGGTAAGAGGAGGGGCTGGGGATTTAGCTCAGTGGCATAAGCACCTGCCTGGCAAGCACAAGGTCATGAGTTCGATCCCTGGCACCAGAAGAAAACAAACAGTGTAGGTGGAGGCTGGGTACTGCAGCTATAACAACTTTGTGTCACTGAGGTCTCTTTGTGGGATAAAGTGCCATGGAGATGATGGTACTAGGTAGAGGCAGAAGCTGCCCATAGTACAGTATATAATAGGACAGAGACTGGTGCATTTGGTTTTAAAAATGGTACCTTCAACTGTGATACTTTCTGTGATTTATTCCTTCAATTTTAGTACTTTGGTTTCCAGTATGAGCAATGTTCTGATACTTCATTTTGAGAAGCTCATTTTCTCATTAGACCCCCATACCATAGCTGTATCCCAACAAGGGAAATTTGTGTTCTTCTATCAGTAGAATTAGATCAAAAGAGTCTGTCTTTAAGCCTTTGAGAGCCCATCTGCATCTGTAAACCATTAGTGGTTTAAATCCTGATTCTCTCTTGTTACTTTCCCTCCCCAGGTACTAGCAGTGTAGCAGAGCTCAGGCTGTGAAGGCCAATTAGGAGCCCTCAAGTGTGATCTTAAAACACTGTCATGTTTTTGCAGAAGACTCGGCCCTAGAAATGATTTCAAATGCTAACAAGAATAGCAGATACCTGGAAACTTGTTCACTTGACCAGAGAATATGTCATTGTCGTGAAATGAAACTCCGTGCCAGTAGATGTCACAAGGTAAGCGTCGGCCAAATGGAAACTAGAAAAAGTAGGGGGAAACGTGATTAATAATAAGAAGAAAAGGATTGACCATACTGGGTGTCTCTTGTGTACAAATTCCTGACAACTGGCATGCATCACATGATTTAATCCTCCAAATAAGCATGCGAGGTAGATGATGCCCTTTCCCATTTTATAGATGAAGGAACAGATTTAGACAGGTTTATAGTATGCTCAGAGTATCAGGGTGCTGATTCCATGCAGTAGACACTGTATATACTACCAGCTTTCCAAGCACCATTTCACTTTAATCCTCACACCTACCCTAGAAAGGATTATTTTTACAGACTAAAAACTCCAGGCTGGGAGAGGTAATTTGTCATGCCCTATGTCACAGAGCTGATAAGGGGAAGAATCAGGATTTGAATCTAGCCCTTTCCAAATTCCCTTTCTCTAAAAATTGCAGCCCTCAACCCAGCCCCCAATGAATAAGCATTCAAAGCCGCTCTCTTCTCTCTTGTCTTTCTCCTTTCTTCTCTTCCGCTTGTTTCTCTATCTCTCCCTCTCCCTCCATGACAAGGGTGAGATATATTTCCAGTACCCAAAAGAGTTCCTGGAATTCAGCAGAGATTTTTTGAGTTAATAAATGAATGGGCCAAGAGTGGTCATCTGACTCTAGATGAGGTAACCAGATTTTGACTTCCAGGAACTTAGAAATCAGAGATGCCCGGCAGCCTCTGATGGCCCTTGAACTAGGAGCAATAAAAAGGCAGAGCTGGACATTTGTGTGTGGCTGTTCACAGAAAGAAGCCAAGGTAGCTGATCTGCTGAGAGAGAAGAAGAAGGGAGAAAATGTGAAGAGACAAGAGAAGATGAGACCATGCAGATGTAGTGACCTTAGTTCTAGGGCTTCCGGGTCCTATGCACAGGCCCCTGTTAGCTTGGCTGCCCCTCTTGCCTTTGGATCCTCAAAAATGGGCTGTATCTTGAAGACATGTCTTTGATATTCTGAAGTGCCCTTTGTGTACTCTAGTTGGTTTGGATTGTTTGCAGCCAAAAAAAATTCCGAGACAAAAAGGCCTATTCTTTCTCCTGCATACTGCCACCTCTCAAAGTGATTAACAGTGTATTTACAGAATGTTTTTAAAATCTGTAACTCAGATGACCTTGTTAAAGGAGAAAGGTGAGGACACGCTAGTCCATATTTAAAACTCACTTGTTAACAGTCCAAATGAAGAGAAATGCCAAATACATTAAACAAAATCATTTGATTTTCCCATTCTTAGACTACAATTAATCAGAATCTTTATCTACTCCAACTTGAAGGGATGAGTTCCAATGGAAGAACATGGCATGACTAATGAAATAGTGGTAACTCCATGGTTTCCGACCCTTCCAAATTAAACAGAAGGCAAACAAACTTCAGACCTTTAAATCAGTTACACTATTTCAAAGTAGTGCCAAGTGAGGCATATGTTACACACTCTATTAGCATCAACAACTTCCACCTATAATTTATAGCATCTTACTCATTTTCTTTGCGTCCAGTGGGCTGTACCATATTTATTCGGCAGTCATAAATACAAGAGATACAATATATGCTATTTTATTCCAGTTGCTAGGTGCCGATACTGAGAAAGGAAAGATAATCGGAGAGGTGTCACTAAAATCGAGGATATCCAAGCAAAGTGTACTAGAATTAAAGTGGTCGTGTTTCCCATGAGGGTCCAACCCCTACTCCTTATCAGTGGACAAAATGAAGACCTATAATCATCCTACTAATTGTCCTTCAGCACTTTCCACCTTCATGAACACCAAATCAACCCACCACTCATAAGTGCCAGTAGTTCATTCATTGTTGAAAAACTACCTCTCTTTTGCATTTATCCAGCTATTCAATTTGCCAGACATTGTGCCAAGTGCTGGAAAGACAGAGGTACACAATTTTAAACACATTCCAGGAGTTCATAATCCCACCTCGTTTTAAGCCCCTTTAAAAACGATTTGCATAGACAGGTAACATCATACTCAGTAGTAGAGGACTGTCTTGGTTACTTCTCTCTTGTTGCTAGGACAAAATATCCGACCCCCAAGATGAAGGGAGGAAAGGTTTATTTAGCTCACTGTTTATGGAGGTTTCAGTCCATAATCAGCTGGCTCCAAGGCAGGACGGCATGGCATAGGAGCAACACTTCAAGGCAGCAGACAGCAAAAGCAGATAGAGCAAAGAGGGGTAGGAGCAAGCTTCTTTTCCTTCCTTACATTGTACACAGGCTACCCCTGCTCCAGGGTGGGTATAGCACTCAAAAAATCTTCTTGCCCTCCTCTTGCACAGGTCAAGAATATTTATAAAGTAAGAACCCTGGCTCCCTGCTGAGTCTCTTAGTTAAACTGCTAAACTTCTCAAGTTGACACATGTATCAACCATAACAAGGACTAAAAGGTTTTCCTCTAATGTCAGGAAAAGAGGATGTCAACTTTCACCACTTCTAGTCAATGTAGTATTAGTAGTTCTAACTAGAACAATAGGCAAGAGAAAGAAAAAGGTAAAAGTAAAAATTATCTTTGTTTATAGAGAACCTGATCCCATATGTAGAAACTCCTAAATATTCCACACAAAACTGCTAAAAATAATAAATGAATTCAGAAAAAGTTCAAGATACTAAATCAACACACACCAAAAAAATCAGTGACAGTGAACAATCCAAAAAAAGAAATTCAGAAAGCAATTCTATTCATAATAATATCAAAAATAACAAAATACTTACAAACTCACTTAACTAAAGAGATGAAAGACTTATATACTGATAGCTACAAAATATTCCTGAAAGACATTTAAAAAAGCACAAAAAATGTTTTTACTATGGGACATCCTGTGTTAATAGATTGTAAGACGTAGAATTGTTTAAGATGTCAGCATACAAAATAATTAAGATAGTTATATTGCTATTAGTTCATTGAAATGGTTTGTGGCTATAATGTTTGATCCATTTTTTTTTTTTTGCCTGTGCCGTATAAAATAAGCAACTACTTTGAAGGTAGAAATATGCAATATACTAACCATTGTTACTCTCCTATGATTTTAGTTTGAGATTTTGTACCATTGTTTTTATATGTAGTTTTTTTTCTTTAAAATAAAAAAAAAGATGAAAGTACTATCCAAAGTGACCTAAGAATCTGCCTTCAGGGGGACTGTGTGACCGGCACGGACTCCCGGAAGAGAATGAGAATGGGCCTCTCGAGGACCCACCTCGCTGGTCCCAAGCGGCTCCGACCACAGGACAACTACTTTGCCTTCCAGGGGACTGTGCGACAGGCGCAGACAAGAATGGGTTCCTAGAGGACCCACCCCCCTGGGCCCCAGTGGCACCTGCACGCAGGCTTAGAACCAAGGACAACCCCCCCCCAAGCAACCTGCTGGTTCGGAGGTCTGGCTAAATTGATAGCAAACTAAGGAACATCAAGCAAGTAATTGTTAGTATTGTTTTGTTGATTTTGCAGGCCCCAGGTCGACAACCTGAGCATCTCTTTAGCAAATATGGGGGATTCTCTTCTGTCTTGTCTTGGAGGCCCAATATGGTTCTCACTGTTTTGCTTTACTGATTATTATTATTATTATTATTATTATTATTTTGCTTTATTTTATATTCTGTTTTTATTGGTTTTATTGGTTTTATTCTGTTTTGTTTTTGGTTCAATTCTACCATACCTGTTGGAATGGTCAGCTATTCTGAAGATAACAAGATATACTATAGTAGCTATTGTTTTCATAGTATCTTTCTTTGAAGTTCTGTACCAGTTCTGCTGCTTTGTTTTGATTGACTTTGTTTTGTTATGTTCTGTTGGATTACTATCTTTAAAAAAAAAAAAGTGACCTAAAAATTCCATGCAGATACCAAAATTCCTATGATTTCTTGGGGATGGAAGTAGAGAAAACAATCTTAAAATTCACATGAAATTAGAAGGAACCTCAAATAAACAATTTTTGAAAAAGAACAAAGTTGGAGATTTCATATTTCTTGATATCAAAACTAAAAACTAAGCTACACTGTTACAAAACAATGAGATAGCATTATCTGCTACCTATTAGACTGGAGAAAAATTCAAAATACTGGCAACATCAAATGCTGGCAAGGATGTGGGGCAAAAAGAACTCATTCATTTCTGATAGGAATGAAAAGTGGTATCACCATTTTGGAAGATTGTTTGACAGTTTACAAATTAAACATACTTTTACCTTATGAATCAGCAATCATACTCCTCAATTTCAAGTGAGTTGAAAACATGTCCAGACAAAACCCTGGACATGAATGTTTATAGCAGCTGTATCTGTGATTGCCAACACTTAGAAGCAACTGAGATGGTGCTTAGTAAGTGACTGGATTAAATGTGTGCATATAGACAATAAAATATTACTTAGTGCTAAAGAGAAATAAGCTGTCAAGCTATAGAAATGGAGGAACTATCAATACATATTACTAAATGAAAGAAGTCAATAAGAAAAGGCTATATACTATATGATTCCAACTGTATAACATGCTGGGAAAGGCAAAACTACAGAGACAGTCCATAAGAAATCCAATAAAAAGATTAATAGATGCCAGACAGTGCAAGGGAAAAGAGATTAACAAGCAGGGCACAAATGACTTTCAGGGCAGTGAAACTACTCTGATAAAATAATATACATTTTATAAATCTCATAGGACAAAATACCAAGAGTAAACACTAAACTTTGAGTAATCAAGGGGCATCAATGCAAGGTTTTCAGTTGTAATAAAAGTACCACTCTGACTCAGGACTCTGATGTTGGGGAAAGTATAAGAAGGGGGTCCTGGCAAAAGATATATGGAAAATCACTGCATCTCCAGCTCAATTTTACTGTGGACACAACACTCCTCTAAAAAATAACAATAAGCCAGGCATGGTGGTGAGTGACTGCAATCTGAGGCTGAAGCTAAGGCAGGAGAAGTGTGAGTGCAAGACTTGCCTGGGTAACTTAATGAGATGTCATCTCAAAAATAAATAAATAAATAAAAATAAAACAGAAAAAATCAATGTGGTATCCATATAAAGACAGATATACAAACTAATGAAAACTGGATACTCACATGTGAAAAGAATGAATTTGAATCTCTACACCATATACAAAAATCACCTCAAAATGGATCAAAATAAGAGCTGAAAATACTATTAAAACCCATTAGGAAAAAATAGGGGAAAAGTTTCATTGCATTGAATTTGGTACTAGTTTCTTAGATCTGACATCAAAGGTAACAAAAGAAAAAAATAGATCAATTAGACATCAAAATTAAACTTTTTTATATCAAAAAGACAGGGTTGAATATGGACACAGTGAAAAGTGAACTATGAAATGCAAGTAAACATTTGAAAATCACAAGTAATTAACACTCAGAGTTACTTTTAAGACTTCTACAACTCATGAGCAAAATATGCAATTAAAAAAACGGGCAAAAACTTTAAACAGACATTTCTACAAACATGATATCCTAATAGCCAATGAACATATAAAAAGTTGCTAATCATTTGGATAACATTACTAATCATTAGGAAAATGCAAATTAAAATCACTAAACTTGACTTCACACCCATTAGGATAACATCAAAAACAAAACCCACAGGAAATAAAAGTATTGACAAGAAGATAGAGAAATTAGAACTCTTATGTGCTGGAAATATAGACACTTGCCATGGAAAACAAACTTTTGAGATGATATGACAGTTCCACTTCTGGATGTATATACCAAATCATGAAAGCAGGAACTGGAACAGATAGTTCTACACCAATGTTCACAGCAGTGCAATTCATAACAGCCCAAAAGTGGAAATAACTTATGCTTATCAACAGATGAAAGAATAAACACAACATGGTGAATACATAAAATGGAATGTTACTCTGCCTTAAAATGGAAGGAAATTCTGACAAAGTGTTACAATATGGATAAGCCTGGAAGACATTATGCTAAACGAAGTAAGTCAGGCATAAAAGGTCAAATATTGTCTGGTTCCATTTAAATGAGATAACAAAGTTGTCAGATTCACAGAGAAAGTGCAAGGGTGGTTGCCAGGGGCTGGGGGTGAAGAGTGTGTGGAACTGGTGTCTAACAGTACAGTTTCTGCTTGGGAAGATAGAAAATTTCTGGAGATGGATGGTGGCCATGGTGGATGGTAATATGAATGTTCTGAATGCCCCTGAACTGTGTCCTAGAAGGATACAGTTTTATATCATATATGTTACTTTTGTATCATATATGTTATACCACAATAAAAATAAAACAAAAAACTGCTAGAGCTCCCTGAGCCTGAAGAGCTATTTGTGACTCTCCCCTGAGCTCCATAACTTGGAACCTTGTTCAGATTTCCATGGAGCAATGGGACGCTGGCACATGGCCTTGGACCATCTCCCCATCTTGCTCAAGGTTGGCACCAGCCTCCCTGTTACCTGGTGTTTTGATTACTTTCCTCTCATTGCTGGGACAAAACACCTGACATCCAAAATGAAGGAAGGTTTATTTAGTTCACTGTTTGTGGAGGTTTCAGTCCATAAAGCTGGCTCCAAGGCAGGGTGGCATGACACAGGGGAAACACTTCAAGGCAGCAGCCAGAGCAAAAAGAGGGGAACAAGTCTCTTCTCCTCCCTTATACTGTATACGGGCCACACACACATGCCACCCAGGGTGGGTGTAGCACTCACACTACCTCTGTGCCCTCCTCTTTCACAGGATGAAGATATTTACAAAGCAAGGATCCTGGCTCCCTGATGAGTCTCTCAGTTAAACTTCTAAACTTCTCAAGTTGACACAATGTGTCAACCATAACACCCGGGTTCTGAATCTGGGCTATATCTTTGTTTTCTCTTCAGATCCTTTTGGAAAAAACATTGAATTTAGAGTCAGGCCTGAGGGTTCTCAACTCACAAACTATGGTGACAAACTATTTACTTATACCTCCATATCCTCAACAGATAAAAATGAAGAAATCCACAAGACAGTGATGAGAACCATCCAAGACACAGAAATGAAAATGCTTTGTACCTGGCACAGAACAACGTAAATCAAAGTTCACTTATTAATTTGTTTACTCATTAAACATTGATGAAGTACACACTATTGCACACAGTGTCTCAGGTGCCAAAAACACAATGAAAACCTACCTACTTTCATGGAATATATAGTGTACTGGGGAGAAAGAGTTGAATCAAACTGCCACTCAATGAACCATGCTGAGGGCTATGAAAGGAAGTCCAGAGAGCAATGAGTGCACAGAGGGACCTGGTTACATCTGTAGAGTCGGAGAAGACTACCTGCTCCAGATGACCACATGTCCATTTGCCCAGTTCCAGCTCATGCCTGTTTCCCCAGTGTTATTATTGAAGTCCCCCCGATTCACTTCCAACTATCTCCCAGTTGGGCTATAGATTACATGGTGGCCTTCTTCCTGTGGAAGGCTATACGAGCTGAGGTTGGAAGAGGAAACAAAGGAGAAAAAGTCTTATAAACAAACGCAGGAAAACCCAGAGGAAGGACAGACCGTGGCACCTGGACACCAGAAGAAAAGTCAAGGTGTCTGGAACACAGGGACAAGAGGAAAGTGGTGGGAGATGTGGCTTCAGCAGAGGCCGGCTCAGGCGGGGCTGTCCCTGGGACCTGAGCACAGTGTCAGCAGGCCCTGGGGAGGGCAGAAGTGCGGTGAGCCGTCTGTGAGAGAGGAACCAGAGAGAAGGCACATGGGAGCCATGAAAGGCAAAGGTCAGAGCCTTGAAGACTAAGGAGTGGTGAGAGGCCGGGAGGTCCTGCAAGACGAGAAGAAGACATCACTGATTTGATATAATGAACAAAGTGTTGTGGACACGTGTGAGCCACGCCCATCGCCTTCCTGAGCCCTCAGCATCTACCTGCAGTGTTTACCATCCCCCCAGACCGTCCTGTTGTTCAGTGATTCCATGGATACTCTTACCTCCCTCATAACGCTCAGTTGCCAGGGCACAGCACAAATCAACATACTTTCCCTCAATTCTCCAGTGGTGCTAGCCAGTTGTCCAGCAGGTCCTAGGCCCATAGGAAAATTGAGAGTCACAATACTGAGACTCATCCCTGGTACCTCCTTCCTCAATACCCAGCTGCTCAGCAAGTGCCTGGGATTGCCTCCTAATTTATATTTTAATTCCCACTGCTGCTACCTTAGTCCTGGATTCATCTCTCCCCTGGACAAGGCTCACACTGGCCTCCTCCCCACCAGCCCACTTGACCTGCGGTGGTCAGAGAGATTTGTATTTCTCAGTGAAGCTCTTATAGCACCTCAGTGCCTCCCCGTGGACCACAGGATTGAGGCTGAGCTCCAAGCCTTACCTAAGAAACACTTCGCAAACTCCCCTCTGTCCCCCGCCCACCTCTGACTGGGTCACCTACACCTTGGGTTCAGTCACAGTCACTGGCAGATGACTTTGATACTTTGAGGACACACCGCTTTCCTGTTCTGCAGGTCAGTGTCTCTGTGCAACTGCCTCTGTCTGGGATTTTCTGACTCCCTGAAGCTGTCCCCCAGCTACCCTTTCTCTGGATCCCCTGTCTCAGCAAGCATAGCAGGCCTTTCTGGCAATCTGTCCACTCCATGCTGTGTGAACTCTTAGACAGCAAGGACAATCAGGCGGTCACTCACCTTTGTATCCCTAACACCAACTTTTAGCACACTGTGGACTTTATTCTGAACTTTGCTGGGGACCATGAGTCCTTTTGAGATTTTCCCTGGAAAAGCATACCAACACGCATAATTTTTCTGTATGATTTTAGACTTGAAGATTGTTAAAGTCCCTAGTTGCTCATATACCCTTGTTAGCAATAAGGAAATAAATTTACAAAAAGTGGCTACTCAAATACATATTGTCATCATCCTCATTCAGTTGGCATTTATGAGTCTGGTGTGGTAGCGTATACCTATAATCCCAGCATTGTGGGAGGCTGAGACAGGAAGATTATAGATTTAAGCCCAGTCTGGGCAATTTAGCAACTTAGCGAGACCTTATTTCAAAATAAAAAAATGAAGGATTGGGAATACATCTCAGGCTAAAGGTCTTGCATTCAATCTCCAGTACCAAAAAACTTAGTTTGCATTTATGTAATGTTCATTATTATGTCTATGCATTAAATACTTTACATGCATTAATTATCTCATGAAATTCTCACAACAGTCATATGAGAAAGTAGTACTATTGACCCTTTTTACAGATGAGTACACCAAGTAATTTACTCATTTTACAGATGAGGGTAAATAACTTCCTCAAGGTCATAAAACTATCAGAACAGCATCAGGACCAAACCCAAGTCTGCATGGTTCCAAAATCCATATACTTAGCTACTTGCTGTCATTTGAGTGGCCCACAAAACTTCATGTATTGTGGCCTTGTTGCCTGGGGTAGGCGTAGGGAATAGAATTTTTGAGAGGTGTATCCTGGTGGAAGGTCCTGAGGTCATTGAGGATGTGCCCCATAGGGAATTGTGGGACCCTCCCAGGCCTCTCTTGGCTTCCTGACTACTGATAGGAGTGGTCTGCTCTGCTATTTGCTCCCTGCCACTGCCATCCAGTTCTCCCACCAGAGGCCCAAAGCAATGGGGTTGCCAGATCTCGAACTGAAATACCAGAACCGTGAACTAAACAAACCTTTTCTCTTTATAAGTGAATGCCTGAGGCATTTCAATATAGTAATGTAAAGCTGATATACCACCACATACTATGGTTTGACCTGATTGCTATATTGCTATCGTTTAGTCACACATAAATTACTGTACCCAACCTACCTTAAACCTACACAATACCATGTTTGTCACAAAGGAAATCCCTTACTCAGAGCATATGCCTGAGTGGACCAGATCTTTCTCCCTCTTGCCCCAGAGGACTAAGAATACACTTGCAAAACAGGTTCAGACAAGAACTGGAACTATTAAATGTCCTTTGAGCACATTTGTGCTTAAGAGTATGATGTTCAGGTCTCTCTTCTAACAGCCCAAAGAGCAAGTTCAAATCCCACCCCCTGGGGATTTCACAAAATGAAATTTCACAGTGAATGCTGATAAAAGCACAATTCACATTTCTATACTTTGTGAATGATTTCCTTCATAAAGTTTCTTTATGAACAGAGAATCTTTCAAGTTGCTGGGGATAAAAGTGAAGAATATGCTTTGATATGGGTGTGTATGCAAAATGCAACAACGAGGAAAATTATCCAAATTGTTGGCTCTAAAATTAATGGCCTAAAGTCCTCCAAAGGAACATGGGGAGGAGGTGATAGCCAAAGTTTCCAACCTTGGACCAAGGAAACCCTGAATCAGGATCTAACCTACCACACTCCATGCTGAAACCTTAACCCTTAGCACAGTGGCTTTGCCTCTCTGAGCTCTAGCAGCTCACACATACCTGGGGAAAACAGCAGCAATAAAATCCACCTGCCTCCCAGGGCTGCTCTGTGCACTGAGGGAGTACATAGGAAAGCACTTTGCAAACAGTAAACTGCTCTTTCGTATGCAGGTTATTCTTTTTAGTGCCCAAGGAAATCAACTCATTGAGCAACTTCAACTAAAAAAGAAGCCAACCAAATATTGAGAATCATTAGGACAGCCCTTAACTAAGGAGGCTGTGGGCATCTGTGCACAGGTAAAATTCTGATGTCCATGGCAAAGCCATAGATTCCCCTCCGGGGCTCCCTCTGTACTCTGGTGACACCTAAGTACAGCCACCACCTGCAAGGCATTTATGTTCACGTGCCTGCCGCCTGCACCAGACAGAAGGCGTCAGGGTAGAGACATTCTATTCTTTCTACCTTCACCTCCACCTACACATCTATGATTAGGAGCCTCCAATGATCCCTGCCTCCTGGAATTCATACCCTTGTGTGTCCTCTCCGACGTTGTCACTGGCTTGGTCTATGTGACCAACAGCATGTGGCACAAGTGATGGGCTGTCATGTCCAGTAGTAGAATGCTTTTATAAAGACTAGCTGCTTCTATGTTGGTCTATGGCTCCCTCTTCCTCCGCCTCTGCCTCCTCCTCCTCCTCCTCCTCCTCCTCCTCTTCCTCTTCCTCGCTCTCCCTCTCCCCCAACTTGTTTTGGGAATGCCTGGGAAGAGACCTGTGTATAAGGAATAAAAGCCTTAGACCAACTCAAGGTTTCAGAGGCAGTAGCCTTGGCCAACAGCTTGACTGCAGCCTCCAGACAGATCCTGAAGTAGAACTACTCACCAAGCCCCTTGGATTGCTAACACTCAGAAACAGTGTGAGACAGTAAATGTCATTTTCAGTTGCTAAGTGCTGGGGAAATTTGTTACATAGCAGTAGATAATGAATATGCCATCTCAGTTTTAGAATACGGTCATACAGAAAGATAGCACTTTGGGCATAAAGGGTTTTAAAATGACTATATCTTTTTAATATATAGTAAGTCCCCGACTTACAAACTGAGCTGCAAACTTTCACAGGCGTATCATTTAAGACTCATTTTGTCCACTTAGGAATGAATCCAACTTACAAATGATTCTCCAGGAATAAAACTCATTTGTGAGTCAGAGGCACTGTAATAAAAACAAGGTGGACAACTTAACTACTTATGGACCACTAACTTTGTATATGTCTCCATTTTGCAGGTAAAGAAATAGAAACCCATTGCTAATTAGTGGCAATCCCAGAATTTTTATCCAGGTTGATCAACTGGATCTCGAAGATTTGTGCTTTCAGTTCTAAGCTAGATGGATTGATACATGATGGACAGATGAATCAACCAATGGGGAAAATGAACACATACAGCAAACAGTTGTGGTTCACACCTCAAGGAAGAGGTCATAAATTTCTTTAATATAGTTGCTGTCTTGGCATCAGCTTTTAGGTCTGACATAAGTCATTTGGAACTTGGTTGTACCCAGTCACTTCTGACCTAGTGAAAACTCCCCCTTCCCAAGGGCTTGACTGTAATACAACCTGCGTGATGCTCATCCCACTGACCCCATGCAACATACCCTGCCGGGGCTGATCGTAAAACCTAATGATCAACATGAGTTACATAATGAAATTCCTTTTCTGTGCTGGTTAATCTTGATTGTAAGCCTGCTTGGATTAAACGGTTGCATTGGTTATGAGGAGTGGCCTCGTTGGAGAGTGTATGTCACTGGCGGTATGACCTTAAGGGTTAAATTCACTCCCTGGCCCTGTCCTCTGACTCTTGGTGTCTCTCTGTTTCCTGGCTGCCATGAGGTGAGCAGCTCTGCTCCCCCATGCTCTTCTAACACGATCTTCTGCTTCACCTCACATTCACAGCAATGGAACCAGCTGTCCATGGACTGAACCAAAGGAAACCTTTTGGCCATAAATTGATTTTCCAAGGCATTTGTGATAGCAGTGAAAATCTGACACACCTTCTCACCCGTTTTCTGTAAACTAACCAATCTATAACCCCCACGGGAAAGCCTAAGGGATGATGCCCACAGACCTGAATGACGGCATAGTCTTTGTCTCCTGTACCTTCCTTCTCCCTCTCCCTCTTCTGCTCCACCTCCACACATAGTTCCCTGTGGTCTCCAGGCTTCATGTTGGTCCCCAGTGGCACCTCTAACTTCTGAAATAAGGTTCTTTTCTTTCATGCATTTGGCTTCACTTCCTCCAAATGCCACATCTGACTCACATATCCATGGGCTGGGGACCAAGCCTTTAACACATGGGCCTCCAGGGGATATTTCAGATCCAAACTAGAGCACTATCAAATCCTGAACACAATTCTGCCTGCCAGACGTGAGGCTATCAAAACAGAGCAAGTTCCTTTCAAGCCTGAAAGACAGAGGTCTGCTCAGCTCTCTTTTCTGTCACTCACATCCCAGCTACCAGCACTGTAATCCTCCCAGACAGATGACAAGAGTCAACAACCCAGCTGAGGGCTACGGAAAGATGAGAGGCTCCTTTCTGCCTATAGGGGAGTGGGGCTGCTGAGAAAAGCCCTCCCCGTGCTGGTGGGAGACCAGGGAGCTTCCTGATCATAGCACCTTTGCGGGGATTGGTGGGGAAGCCCATTCATGGAGCAGTTCCTTGGCAACAATCATGACAACTTGATTAGGCTGCTGTAAGGATAAAGAATGTGCATGAACCACTGAGTACTGTGTCCAGCACACAGTGCCTGCTGCACGATAGGCACCTTAGTCACTCTTCAGTCGCTGAGACTCAGTACCCAGCACTCGTAACTTAGAGGAGGAGAGGTTTATTGGCCTCACAGTTACAGTCCATGGTTGCCTGGCTTCAAGGCAGGAATAGTATGACAGAGAGGCATGGCAGAAGAAAATATGCTCAACCCATGGTATATGGGCAGAAGAGAGAAAAGGGAGGAGCAGGGCAGGGAGGTACATCCTTCCGGGTCATGCCTCCAGTGAGCCACCTGCAACCAGAAGCCCCTCCTGACAGCACATTTCACTTTGAAATTATCAATGAACAAATCCACTGATGACTATAGTGTCCCGTGATCCAATCACACATGAGAATTTGGGGGGGCATTTTAGATCTGAATCCTAACATTAGATGTTCAAACAAGGCTGGTTTCCTTCTTTTCCTTTTTTTTTTTTTCAGTCCATCTTCACCCCATACTTATTGGCTGAAAACAGATCTTTAAAAATAAATAAATAAACAAACAAATAAATAAACTCCCTGATGTCTTTCTTTCTGTTTCCCAAAAAAACCTAGGGCATGAGGGTGTTTTCTGGGGCCAGCCTAAGTTTAGAGCTGTACCCAGTACGTTCAGGGTATTGACTGACAGGGCTCTGGGGGGAGCCTACAGTTGCGGAAAATTTCCTTGCTTAGAGTTGAGAACTTAGGTTCGAATCTCAGCCGTGCTACCTGAAGATGCTTTTAGCATCTGAAAAAATGAGCAGGAAAGCCTTCCTTGCAGAGCATGCTGTGAAGATAAAAGATAACAATGTAGGTGAAAGACCCTTTGTGAATAAAGGGCCTGGCTCATAGTAGAAGCTAATTTAGTCCAATTGGTGATCTCTAGAGCAAACCACCTGGATCATTCTTTACACTAATGACGTCCCTTGGTGAGAAAGGCAGGGAGGAAGAGTCCCCAGCTATGCCTGGCCCTCCACAGATCCTCCCCATGAAAAACAGTAGCAAAGAGAATACGGTTCCAACCCACCAGCGATCCAGGAGCTGGGCTGGAGGCAGTGGCAGATATGGGGATAGGTATGCTAGCCAGTTCTGCCATAATGTGACTTAGGGCTTGAGAGCCCAGAGAAGCAGCAACTGTGTCTGCTCAAGGAGAAGAAAGGTTAACCACAGGGGGCCCCTGAGTTTGGTGCACAAAGCCAGGAGAAGACAGGCAGAGGGACCATACATGGAAAGCTGGGAGTCTAGACGAGCAGAAGTCCTGTGCAAGGGAGACAACACTAGAGAGGTTCATGTGGCCCACACGGACAGCAAAGAGGTCACAGGACAGGTGGAAGGGCTTGAACTTGACTGTGCAGGTGGAGGAAAGCCACGGGAAGTGCTCAAGCCAGGCGTAAAATTGACTGGGTGAGAAAGGAAAACGGATGGAAATAGAGCAACTGAAGGCTGGCAGGCATGGTGACTGGGCCAAGAGAAAGGCAGGCACTGGCCGAAGGGACCCTGTGTGAGGACTGCCCTGATGGCCACCACACTTTCCAGACTTTTCTGTGCCCATGGGTTGGCTGATGCTCCTGTCTCATCTCTGCCAGCTTCCTGACCATAGTGACTCAGAAAGACAGGATCCCACAGGGCTAACTAGTGCTCCAAGGAGCCTCCCAGTTTAATAAAGGCACTGTGTGGCTCCAATGGGTTTCCTAGGAACACGATAATTACTCATCCTCTAATTGAGCCAATCAATACAACGAGAGTAAGTAATTAACAACCTTTTGCTAGAAAGTAGCAATTCTTGTGATCTATGAAGTTTCCTTTTCCTGTTCACTCCTTCCTCACTGCAGATACAGTGGGGTACTTGAGCAGGCACGCCAGTCATTGTTCACTGAGTTAATCACTAAAGCAGGATGCATTATTTTATTAAGCCCATTCATTATCACTGACTCGTATGAACTGCAGCTAGAGCAGCTGCGGGGAGGCCTGTCATCCACCTTGCTTCCCCTTCTGATCATAATTTAATGAGATCAAAATTGTTACAAAACAATTGAACTATGGGGTAAACCCACCTTCGCAGGAGGGGAAGATAACCTGGCCCCTCTCACAGTCTCCATTTGCCAGGGCGCTTTCCCCGGTTATTCACTCTGATGTCTGCTTTCCAACCCATCAAGAATCTTATTTGTAGTAATTATCTTAGGCAAGAGAGAAAGAAAAACTTCACAAACTTCTAAAGTGATTTACCTCTTGGCTTGCAGTTTTAATTAAAATTCCAGTTTATTTAGCAAATAGCTCTGGAAAGAGTAGATAGCAATTTAGCACTCTGTTCTTTTGCTACTTTCCAATTCATGAGGGTGACACAAACAATAAAAATAACCACGCTAAATGACACTTACTCTGTTTCATCATAATTCAGTCCAGGGATAAGAGCTCCAATATCAATTATAAATTATAAATTAACTCCATTATGCTTGGCAATATTACAAACAGTAATCTCCCTGTTCACTATTCCCTCCCAGTGGTAAATTATACTAATTCACTACTAGGCCTCAAACGACCTAGTCTCTTCCACATCAGAACTTTCAATGTGTTTATTAGCTGAAATGGATACAAAGTAAATCGGGTTTCTATTTCTGCAGCCCATTCCTCCCAGCAGGAAACAGCTCCATCTAAAGTCACAGCTGACATCTCCTAGGGCCTCACACCCCTCAGTTCACCAGCAACCCTGGCTAGTTCAGTATTTCTCCTGTAGCGCCTCCCTCCAATTCATTCATCCGACACACAGTCATGCTCAGGGAGTGCCAAGAATGCCATGTGCAGCGACAGGGGCTGGTTGTGAGAGACAAGATGAAAAGGAGAAAATCAGAGGGTAAGTGAACAGTCCTTGCCTTCAGGGACCTCATCGTGCAGTAGATAGAGTCAGGAAAACCAACAGATCATTATAATACCTGTGGCCACTGTCTTACTAAGCAGCTGCTATGTGCCTACCTCAGAGCCACGCTCTTTACTTATGCTGTCAGGTTTCCAATCAAATCTCTACTCCAACTGACAAGTAGCCGTCATCTCCCCATGGCACAGAAGAGGCAGCTGAGGGTTGAAGAGGTGGAGGATATTTACGTGAAAAAGAGAGATGTCTCCAATAAGACTGGTGAAGGAAAGTTCCTAACACAGGAGGAAACAGCCAGCATATGCAACGAGCAGCCAAAAGCCTGGAAATCCCATCCTCAGAGGAGGACCTGTGGTCACTAACTTGCGAGCTGCCTGGGATAGTCACTGGATCTCTTCAGCCTGGTTCCCAGTTGCCACATGCAGGGTATTTCCCACCCTGAAAATTCACAAAGTCTTGCTCTTCTTTTTCAGCAACCAACAATGATTTGCAGCACCCCAAAGCACCCAGTGCTATAAAAATAATGTCCCACGGGATGGAGAAGAGATTTCTCTAAAGATTAGTAAGATAAAGGTACGTGGGCTGGACTTCCTAAATTCATTTATTCCTCTTGACCTCTAATACCAGCCTGAATCTCCCACAGATGCGCCATTCCCATGTCATAAAATCATGTTACAAAGAATGAATAGTATTATTTCAATAATTTCCATAAGGAAATGGTGGTTACCATTTATTGAACTCATATTCTGTGTTGTGTAATTTACATGTGCGATCTTATTTCACCTTCAAAACAATGTGTTGAAATAAGTAGATATTTCCATTTTAGAGATGAAGAAACTGATACTCAGAGGAATTAGATATCACAGTGTCTGGTAACACATTTAGTAAGAGGGATGGTAAGGACTAAAGCCCAGCCCCATTAAGTCCTTAGTCCCCAAAGGACTAAGCCGAGGAGAAATGCATAAGGTTGCTCTAGCTACCACAGAATCCCAGCGGTGGTGGGGGCGGTTATACTAAGTGCCTGGGCGGTTATGTGTGAAAGAGGCTATGAGGCACCGGAGGGGAGAGAACCGGACCCGTGGAGCTCTCCAGAGTGCTGAACAGATTCTGTCAACGCTCTTGGCGTCAAAGCAACTGTGTCTGCAGTCTGGGTACCTCTGCCCAGCCCAATGCTTGCCTCCTGATTTCAGTGCCTAAGAGAGACCCTAATAGAAGGGAATAGAATACTGGAAATGGGAATGCCTCTGGGAGAGAAAGTACTTTTAGAAGTGCTGTGCTTGAGAAGATATCCGATTGGAGATACCATACAAAGGACTGGAAATTCAGGAATGGGAGGAAAAGACAAATTGCAAAGTGCAGATTTGTATTTCACTGAGGAATCATGGAAGAGAGAGCTGAAGAGTGGGTGAATGTATTCTTGGAATGGCTACTGGGAAAGAAAAAAACAGAGGTGGAGGGGGAAGGGGACTCCTCCTTAGCCACCCCACAGTGGGTACTAGGAACAAATAACTAAACTCTCCAGCCCAGTGTTGCCGACAAAGGTGTTCAGGGAAGACTACATACTTCTATTAGTTATTTTAGTGTAGTTTTTAATTGAAACATAAAACATAAAAATTGTACATATTAATGGGCACAATACATATATAAAAATCACATTTAAATCAAGTTAAACATATTTATCTTCTCAAACATTTATCATTTCTTCATGGTAAAAACTCAAAATCCTTTCATCTAGCTTTCTGAAATGCACAGCACATTACTGTTAACTGTAGCCACCATACTGTACAACAGCACATCAGGGCTTCTTGCTCTTATCTAACTGTAACTTATTACCTATTGATCAACATTTCCCTGTTCTCTGCCCCACCCTTTCCCCCTCCTCTGGTAAACACCATTCTACTCTCAACTTGTATAATTTCAACTT
The DNA here is from genome assembly GCA_004363535.1 of Dasyprocta punctata. Lineage (NCBI taxonomy): Eukaryota > Metazoa > Chordata > Mammalia > Rodentia > Dasyproctidae > Dasyprocta > Dasyprocta punctata. The sequence goes on from RJWM01000455.1 coordinate 197,254, forward strand.
TTTTAGATTCCACATACAAGAAAGATCATGATACATATGATTTTCTAGGCCTGATTTATTGCACTTAACATAATAACCTCCAGTTCCCCCCATGTTGTTGCAGAAATGCCAGGATTTGATTCCCTTTTATGGACAAGTCATACTCCACTGGATACATGGACCACATTTTCTTTATCCATTTATTAGTTGATGGACACTTAGGTTTTTTGCATTGCTTGGCAATGAACACGGGAGTGCAGCTATCTCTTCAACATACTGATTTCATTTCCATTGGATGTATACACAGTAGTAGGATCACTGGATCATGTAGTAGCTCTATATTTAATTTTCTTTTTTTTGGTACCAGGGATCAAAATCATGACCTGTGCTTACCAAGCAAGCGCTTGAACTGCTGAGCTAAATCCCCAGTCCTATATTTAATTTTTTGAGGAGCTTTCCACACTGTTATCCATAATAGCTGTACTAATTTACACTCCCACCAGCAGAGTGCAGGATTCCAGGAGGACTGCCTGTGACTGCTTGCAATTCTGAATCTCTGAATAAGTAACTACCACTGCTCCTCAGTAGTCCCTCCCCCCACAGAAATGAGAAAGTATTCACGAGAAAAGTAGAAATTGGTCTGTCATCAGGTGACACAATTCAAGTTAGCCAAGGTCATGTCCACTTCTACCTGACATAAAAACATCTTGTAAACTGAGAAGTCACTCAGAAGATTCTGGGCTTCTCTTTGGTCTTTTCAGACTACAGGACCTAAAGAAACACTGGTGGGATATTTATAAACACTCTTCTCCCCCTGGTGGTAAGAAAGATACTGAGAAGGAATGTGGATTCTCTGACTCCACCCCCATCTCCATTCTGAACCCCCCTACACACCCTACACAAGAATAGGCATGCCCTTTTATTAACTTAGTCTTTTATTCAAGCAAATGTTATTATGCATTAACTCAATATCAGGCACTGCAGTAATTCAATGAAGAACAAGGCACAGTCCCTGTCTTCAGAATGGTGAACTTATAAACAAATCATAATGCAAAGTAGTCAACATTCTAGCAGCTGAGGGTCACTGGGCTATGGAAGCATGAAGCTGATGAGTGTGTGCTATTCTGCTGGTGATGGGGAGAGGTTCAGTTTGCAAGAAACTTGGAAGATGGGTTGGAATGTGCCAGATCCAGAAACCAGGAAGATAGAGCACCACGTACAGAAGAGCACAGGGAGGATGAGGGAGCATGATTGAAAGTTTCTCCAAGACAGGAACAGCATGACAATCTCTTATTGCTGGTGCCTCACCCAGTGCCTGGAAGGGAAGAACAAGTGGCATGAAACAGATGGGATAAAGCATGACTGTGGGCCTGGTTGCATGAGGGGACCTGAGTGGACACAGAATCCACAAGCCTCAAAACAAGCCATCGTGAAATGTCTCAGGTGTACAGCAGTCATTAGACATTCATTTCTCCAGCCAGGGTTTGATCAGAACTGACATGTCCATCCGTCTGTAGGTAAACATAGCAGCTGCAGGAATGTGGGCCAGGGCAAGAGTGATGGGCTCGTTTCCACCAGGGACAGAGTCTACTCTGCTGTTTAGAATTTTAAAAGGAATTACCAACAACTAACAGTCCAGTGTGGTGGGAGAGGATGTTAGAGTTTATAGGCATCTTTTTCTTTCCACTGTTGAACTATACTGTCAAGTTCCCAATCACCTCATTTTTACAGTTCAATCCAGCCAATAGGGGTGGCCAAAATCACTGTTTGCTGGCTCCTTGAGATGAGGGTTGTGAATCCTCTGCTAAGTATTTAACCAATATCTTTTACTTTCCTTAATGAACACAGCAAAAAACTGATTGATGGCCGGCTCCGTTGGCAATGACAGGTGGCATTCCCCTCATGGCCAGATAATGAGGCAGTTGCGTTAAATGAGTGTTACCCTGATCAGTGGATATGGGCTATTAAGGTAAAGCCAGGCCATGCAAAGCTTTCAGTCAACCTCCACAGCATGCAGGGTTGTAAGCACACTGGCTCCAACACCTATGTGCTGCCACACTGTGATGAATCTAATGCTTTCCTGGTGCATACTAAAGAAATTGCACCAGTAAAGTTACCTTAGGAAAAATCCATTTGTGTTACAAATAATGATTGGTACCAACATAGAAGGATTAAGAATCAGGAGATCAAGATTGCAGTCTTAATGAATTCATCCACTCAACAAAAACACTAATTGAGTGCCTATCATGTGCTAGTTACAGAGCTAAGTGCTGGGTTATAAAGAGAACCAGGGCCAGGGATATGGCTCAGGAGCACAGCACCTGCCTGGCAAGCACAAGGTCCTGCATTCGATTCCCAGTACAAAAAAATAAGTAGACTAAAAATAAAACAAAATAGAACCACCACCGCATTTACTATGGGACATGCAGGATTCTAAGTGCCACACCTGCATAAAGTCACCTAATGCTCCCAAGCCCTAGAAGGATAAGTGCTATTAGCATTCCATTTTACAGACAAGGAAATTAAGGCACAAAGAGGTAATTTGCCACAGTTTTCAACCTAATTAAATAGAAGAGCCAGGGTCCAAACCTAGCCAGTCTGACTCCAGAGATGATAAAGATGTAGCACCAGCCCTAGAGAAGCCCAGAATTTCTTGGAATACACAGATACATACACATTAACAGCTCTCTGACCCAGAGAAAAATCCACAACTTTCTTTGAATTAGTCTTACATTGTTGGACAGGAGATTAATACAAACTTAATGGCTTACTAATTCACAGATTTTTATGTCAAGGATCCACCATGGGATGATTGGGCAATGTCAAGGTGTTGGTGGGCTGCAGTTGTGTCCTGGGCTCAAGGTCATCATCTGCATTCCCTGGTTGTAGGTGGAATTCCTCTCCGCTGGGGCAGAACTGAGCTCCTTATTTCGCTTCCAGCTGTTGGCCGGGAAGGCATTCAGCTCCTGGAAGGCATTCTACTGTTCCCTGTCACAGTGGCCCTGGTGGGAAGTTCACAGTGTGGGTGCCTGCTGCCTTCCAGATGAGCCTAAGCACATCCCTCAGGCTTGCCCTGCGGCAACTCATCAGAGAAAGCTCTGCTTTCAAAGGGTTCACCTGATTAGACCAGGCTCACCCAAGGAAATCTCCCTTATGCCAAATAATGCAACACAGGCACAGGAGTGTGGTCATTGCCACAGGTTGCACCACACCCAAGGGGAGAGGAGATCCAAGTATCTCCCAGGGTCATCTTGGAATTCTGCCTACACTATTTGCTGAGTTTTTACTTTCGTGGGGGCAGGGCTAGATAAGATGATAGTGGAGATAATTACTACACCATTTGCATAGTAATTTGCAGTCTAACAAATACCTTTTCATATACACTCTCATTTGAGCCTTGCTGTCCAAGATTTGGATGTTTTGTTGTATAAAATAAAAGGTTAGCTTTGCTGTCCAGAAGAGGAATCTGGGGGTTAGAGAAGTTCTATGACTTTTCTCTGCCATTGTAGTGGAGTGTGGGAGACAAAGCCATTCACTCCAGTTCTAGCATCTGAGCTCTGTTCCTCTAGTCCCTGCTGCCACACTGATACGTGAAGTTCAGACACATCCTAGTACTCGGGCCACAACTGAAGTGGAAATGTTACAGGCAGCTGAGTTAGACAGAAATATTATAGGCAGTCAGACAGGGCTAGGCCCTCAAGGAAACGGGCACAGAAAACCAGAGGTCTTGGTGACCTGGGAGGAGACCCACACCTCTCCCTGCAGGCCAGATATCAAGACAAAAGGCAAAACAAATACACCCATATGTTAAGGATTGATATTCTAAATAGTTCTATACCACCCTGAGGAAGTCAGGAATCAGTATCCCACCCTTTTACAGGAAGAGTCATTATCCTTAAGCATCCCTCGCTTACTATGTGACTCGCCTCCCCATTTGTCCTTAATTTAATCAATTTTACCTGAGCAATTAATCTTATTGGTTAACCATGGTTATGTCCCACCTTATGCCCATCTGCCTTGCGAGTTCCCAGTTTTTCCCCATCATGGTTTTACTCTATAAAAGTCCCTAAATATGACAAAATCTTTGGCAACCCACTCGGGCCCCCTTCTGTCCCTCAAACAGAAGCTTTCTTTCTCTCAATAAGTATCTTCTGCTCTTACCCTCCGTTATTCCTAAAATTCATTCTTTGATTTTAGAGAACACGAACTCGCGCCGTACGTATAGTAGGCTGGGAGTTTCATTCCTCCACATCATTCGGAGGTCTGGGATCATTTTCCTATATCATTTGGAGGCCCCAGCGAGATCGTTTTCCTAAATCAGAAAGAACACAGGAAGCAGATGGATCTTGGTTCAAGTCCTAATTCCGCCCTTATTGGCTGTAGAGTCTTGGACACATCATTCACTCCCTCTGCCGGACATTCTCATCTGTGAGTGGGTGAACTGGACTTCACAGTCTCCAGCTCTTTCAGCCTCAGATCAGGACAAAACTGTTTGCACAATCATTAGCTCCATGTTTCCATGCTCTTGGGAGATAGAGAACTATACCTTTTCCCATTCCTGGGTCATAGGAGATCTTCATTGTATTGGTTTCCTGGGCTGTCATAACATATTACCATGAACACAGTGCCTTAAAACAGAAATTTACAGTCTGGCAGCCAGACATCCAAAATTAAGGAGTTGGTAGGGTTGATTCCTTCCCAAGGGCTGTGAGGGAAAATCCATTCTACACCTCACTCTAGATTCTTGGGCCTTCTCTGCCTTAGGCTCAACTCTACAATCTCTGCCTCCACCTTCACATGACTTTGACCTCTTTGTGACTCTGTCATCTTTTTTTCTTGCTGATAAGAATACTGGTCATTGGTTTTAGACTCATTCTAAATCTGCCATCATCCCATCCCAAGATCCTTAATTATTTGTGAAGACTTTATTTCCAAATAAACTCATGTTCACAAATATTACTAAAGACTTGGACACATCTTTTGGAGAGACACAATTCAAACCCCAAGCATAAATTGGTTTATGCATCCCGCTACTGATGAAATGTAGATGCTTTCCAATTTTCCCCATTACAAAGAACATTGTAATAAACATCTTCATTGTATCTTTGCGCACATGAACAAGAATTTCTATAGAAGTGAAATTGTTTAGGTTGCAGAGTGTACATGTTTGCAACTCCATTAAATATTGCTATTTTTGCCAATCTAATGGATGTGAAATGGTACCTTGTTGCTGATTTGATTTGCATCTTCATGATTGGACTAGTGAGAATGAATTCTTTTTTAAAAATGTTTATTAGACATCTGAGTTTCTTCCTTGAAGATCTTTCAAAGATTCTAAAGAAGTTTTCTGTCGGGACTCTACAGGAGCTTTTGAAAAGTACTGAGATGCTGATACAGTGCAGGTAGGAATCTGAATGTCAGAAAGTTTGTTTAGAAGATTAAGGGCAAGCCGGGCATGGTGGCGCATGCCTTTAATCCCAGCACTCGGGAGGCTGAGGTAGGTGAAGCGTTGTGAGTTCAAGGCCGGCTTGGGCTACAACGTGAGCACAAGGCCGGCCTGAGCTACATAGTGCGACCCTGCCTCAAAAAACTAGGGCTGGGAGATTGGCTCAGTGGCTTAAGCGCCTGTCGGCAGGCATGCGGTTATCAGTTTGATCCCTGGTGCCGCAAAAAAAGAAAAGAAAAAAAAAAAGAAGATTAAGGGCAGATCTAGTAGGGCAAAGCTGCAGAGCAGGCCCACCATTAAATGTAGCAACCCATCTTATTGGCACTTTGCTTTACACTCTCACAGTGCACAGAGGGGCTTTACCTCATACAAAAACCTTAAAACTACATGGATGAGAGATGCTGTCAGAGGATGCTATCTACTGCATGAGGCAGGGCCTCCTTTGTGCAGGCCCTCTGGGGAACTTTCACCCAGCCTTGTGCAATGAAAAGCTGAAATTCTCTCAAACATCTCTTACTTTATCTTATGGGCATCATGACTTACAACATGGCACTTTCTTTTTGCTAAATAGAAATCTCAGAACCCAGTCTGTGTTGCATTAATAAAAATAATGCAAGATCTTTACCATGCATCTCTAGATATTAACTTCTCTCTGATTGTATTTTATTATATCATCTTGATTAAAAAACAGGAATAAACCTTGTGATGATGGGTTTTTTGTTTGTTTGCTTGCTCATTTTTTCATAGTGCTAGGGATCAAACCCAGTGACTTTGCACACACTAGGCAAAGGCTCTATCACTGAGCTACACACCTGACCCATGTGTGTCGCTTTGAAAGCCACTTTACATACTTTAAAGAGACATAATTTTAGCCGGGCGTGGTGGCGCACGCCTTTAATCCCAGCACTTGGGAGGCTGAGGTAGGCGGAGCGTTGTGAGTTCCAGGCCGGCTTGGGCTACAACGCCAGCGTATGGCCGGCCTGAGCTACATAGTGCAACCCTGCCTCAAAAAACCAGGGCCGGGAGTTTGGCTCAGTGCCTTAAGCGTCTGCCCTGGCAGGTGCGAGGTTGTGAGTTCGATCCCCGGTGCCGCAAAAAAAAAAAAAAAAAAAAAAAAAGAGACATAATTTTACATACTTTACATAGACATAAATACATATTAAAATAACTTTAAAATACACCTTGTGAGAATTAAATGATAATATACGATTTATGTGAGGCCCTTCAAAATTGACCTATTTTCAGGCTTCATATAAAATAATATCAGTTCTATTGTTGACATTTAACTGGAAAAATACTTCATAACACAGCAACGAATTGATAAGTGCTAGAAGATAGGTCACATAAATTGTCTGGTAGCCTTTCAGATGTAGAAAAGATAGGATTTAAAATACAGTTCATTTCTAAATCACTGTCATTGGTTCAAAAGTGGCACAAATACATTTAAGATCACCTGACACAGTTTAGTGAGTTTAAAAATAAAATTAATTTTCAAAAAAAGGGGGTTTAAAAGGCAGTGGGAACTTTGTATGGTTCTTGTGATTCTTAAAAACAATAGGAAGTTAGGTGTGGTGGTACACACCTATAATCCCAGCACTAAGGATGCTGAGGCAGGAGGATCACCATGAGTTCAAGGCTAACCTGGACTACATAGTGAGTTCAAACCAGCCTAAGCTACATAGAGATACCTTGTCTAGAAAATAAAACAAAACAAAAGAAAAGGAAAGAAGAGGAGAGGCAAGGAGAGGAAAGAAAAGAGAAAAACCATGCTAATGCTTACTTTACAGCTCCTCCAATTCCTTCAACAAACCACTCTGTATATTGGGTAGGATGACCAAACAACTCATCCCAGTTTGCTAAGGACTGTTCTAAGTGTAAACTGGAAAGTCCAGTGTTCTAAGGCCAAAGCAAATCAGGACTGTAGGTCACCCTACCACTTGGCAACTTCCATTTGCTAAGGTACCAAAGGGTCTATTAATAGTGAGTCATTCTCATAAACCTTAAATCTGAATGGTAGTCAGACATCTGAAAGGTATTCCCAGCTGGGTAGGGAAACAAAACAAAATTTTGAATTCAGTTTGCCTAATAATATCAGCCTTTCACAAAAGATAAGAGGAAATCTTTACAAGTCAATGTTCTTGCTCTCTTCTAAAGAATTCCAGGAAAAGAGATTTAATAAAGGTACCTTTGAAAGCCATCATACCACCCATAATCTTTTTAAAATATTAAATTCAACCTACAATCATATTATTTTCATTCTCAATGCCAAACTGAATAAAGAAATCTTAAAGATATGCTATCCACAGGAAATCAGGTAAAATTGCTGGAAACCTCAAGATCAGTAGTTCATCAGAACGAAGTTAAAAGACCACTGAAAGACAGTCTTTTGAGTTGGGGGAAAGAAGGTTACGTTATGCAACTTCAAGAAATGTCAGAGCTTTTTAGATTGGTGGGTCAAGCAAATAGCCTTTACGGCACAGTTAAAATCTAGTGCAATAATCATAAGTGAGTTATCCAAAAGGAGGAAAAGACTAATATTTATTAAATACCTCCTACATGCTGTTTGCTCTCATGCTATTAACCAACATCTCTGTTGATTGACAATATTTGCCCACCTCACAGATGAGAAAAATAAGACTCAGAGGTCACTCACATTATATTGTGCCAGACGCTGGGCATGGAATCATGCACACAAGTGACTTGTTCCTGCTTTCATGGAGCATGGAGTCCAATAGGGAAAGACTGACACTTGAAAACTCTTACAACATAAGTGATGGGTGATCCAGTTTGAGGGGAATCAGGGATGCTCTAACTGAGAGCTGGAGAACTGAAAGACAAAGGACGAGGGGAGAAGAAGAGAGAAAAGAAAACAATCTCCTGTTTCTAGGCACAGGAAATGGCTCACAGGGGTCTTGAGATAAGAATATTGAGTTACGTGTCCAAGATAACACAATGTGTAAGTGGTTGGACCGGGGCTTTGAATACTGTGTTTTCTGACTCCAGGATTCGTGCTCCCTCTACTACAATACAACATGACTGGCTGTGTTTCAGATCTAAAGAGGATGGTCCACAAAGGAGAGCCAATCCACAGCTATGACACTCAGTGTTTTCCAAACTAGACCAATCATAAAAATCACCCATGGGAGCTTGTTAAAAATAATTATAATAAAGAATCCCCAGGTCCTACCCCTACTGGAAAAAAATAAATGCTCTAGATGGTTCTTAGGTCAGGAAAGTCTGGGATATGCTAAATTATAGCTTCAGAAAACCAAAATCCAACACATTAGGAGTTTTAACTGAAATCTCTCAGTTATTCTTAAGAACTGAGAGGAATCCCTTGAAGTAATTTAGCCTTCTAAGAAGAAAAGGATGGGGGAAAAAATAAGAACTCTTTAGAGCTCAGTCAGCCAGCCAAACACAAAGGCTGCCTCTCCTTTCTTGAAGATTCGTATGGACTTTTACCCCCTTGTTCTGGATTAAGGACTATCTTCTCAGCACAGGCTCTGTAACTGCTGTCAAAACAAAACTCATTCCCACACCAGAAGGCTCAGAAACACACTACTAATTTGGAATCTTTGCTAATGAAGGAGTTGAGTAACTGAAGCTGCAAGATAATAAGAAATTGTGAGCCGGGAGAGGTTATGGATTTAGAATCCAACCAATTGGGGTTCACATCCCAGACCTATCACTTACCAGATGAAACAGACAAGTTAATGAACCTCTGTGAGCCTCTGTAACCACAGCTGCACAAGGGGTTAATCATACCTGCTGTGCAGAGTGATTCTCAGGAATACATCAGATAATGGAGGGGTCTTAAAAGTTTGTAAATAAATAATAAAACGAGAGTGAATTTACAGCCCAATAACAGAGATTATGTTAGCAAGGGACCAAAAAGTAACAAAGATACATCAAGTTTTACAAGACAGAGAGAGATTCACAGGCACAAAGCACCAATTCTAAGATACATAGTGAAAAAACAGGCCCTTCCCAATATATAGTGGAGCAAATTACACTTGGCTTCTCTGGTTGTTTTTAAATGGGGGACAATTGAGAGACTGAGGCAGGGGGATCACAAATCCAAGCCCAACTTGGGCACGTTTGTGACTTAGTGAGACCCAGGTTCAATATCAGATAAATAGATAGATAGATAGATAGATAGATAGACAGACAGATAGATATTGGGGATGTAGCTCTGTGTGAAGGTCCTGGCTTCAATCCCCAGTACTGCAAAAGGGGGTTGGTGGGAGGGGAAGCTTGAATGTACTTTTATTCATGGGTAATAGATTTTCTAGAAGCTGAAAGGATTGAACCCAGGATTCAGAAAGATCAGACTTCAGATTGAGGCAACACCAACTCAAAAACTGAAAAACTGGGGACAATTTACAGGTACATTACTATTAATACCATACAATTTGGAAAGTGCTTTAAATGATCTTCCTTTACTACAAGATATAAAACGCAATGAGACATTGATGAAAGGTGGAGGTGGGAAGTACCAGAAAAGGACACAAATCACGGAGCCAGCTCCAGGGTCAGACTGTCTCTGCTGATCAGCATGGATGGGAGTTTTCAGTAATAAAACCAGTACAAAAGCTGCTAGCTGGGACCTGGCTCAGCGTGGACCCTGAATGTTCTGCTCCCTTCTCTTTCCCCTTAGGAAGAGAGCTGTGCATGTGAACAGCCTCTTTTTTGTTTTATTTCCACATGGCCTGAATTTGATTTAACTCTGCGTCTTCCTCCTCAATGAGACTGATATATATCATTGATTGCTTAATGGTCCTTCAAGCAATGAGGCCTTTATTAAATAGCAGCGTGATGCCCAGGCACTCAGGATGTAGCGGCACACAAATCTCTCCCCGCTGTGTTGGTGAGGACAGCTCTCAGCTTCCCCCCTGGGCCTCTGTGTCTGTTTGGAAGGAGACTCAGGAAAGGGAACATTATTGCCTGGAGGAGTCACTGGAGATGACCCCTTCCGTGACTGGATGCCCAGAAACACCTCTTCCGGCCCCTCCCTTGTCAGAAAAGAGGACAGAGGTCCCTGGGAAGAAGAGAGACCAGTGAGCTAATTCAATCCCCAGCATTCCCAGCTTTCAGCATGGGAGAGAGGACAATGTACTTGACAACAAAGACCTGGGTTTGAGTTCTGGCTTTGCCACTTTCCAAGAGTATGACCAAGGACAACTGCTTAGGCCAGTCCAGGCCTTGGTTCTGGGTCTGAAAGTAGAGCTAAGGACAGAGGCCCTACTTGCCACAGGACTGCCAGGAGGCTCGCTAAAGCCCCAGGAATTCTGCAGTGAGGACTCCTTTGCTGGTGTCAATGGACTGACCCAGTCACAAAGTGTCATTGCAGTGCTTACTCTGCACCAGGCACTTGCCAGGTGTTAGAAACAGAGGAGGCGGCAACTCTTCCTGCCATTAAAGAGGGTTTCTCCACTTTTAGCTCATCACCTCAACCCCTAAAGACACCTCCCACCCCGGTTGGAGCAGTCTTTTTACCTACACATCTGATTTTTCACATAGACGTGCATGCACACACACGCGTGCACAACTTGTTTAACCTTTTCTTCCAGGGGCTTCCCAGAATTCTCTGTGTGCAGCTCAGCTCTCGCTCACTTGGTTCCTGCATACTTTTCCAGTTCCTTCCCACTCTCCTATCCTGGACTGCAGGTGGAGTAAACTGTTTGCAATCTCCCATATGCCCTGTGTTCTAGACTGTCACGGCGCCACCATCCCCGCTGAGCCCCCGTCTGAGTACTGTTTCTGCCTCTGTTATCTGAATCCTGGCTCACCCCTGACTCACTCAGAGGCCCTTCCTAGAAGAGGCCTCTCTGAGCCCTGAATCTGAGCCAGCTACCCCTCCTCTTCCCCTGCCCTTTCTCCCTGCTGCACTGTATCATCCTGACTGTAGACAGGAAGGTCCCGGGGCAGAGGGCCCCATGGGGTACCATGTCTGTGTTTGCCCAGTGCTTGGCAGGGTCCATGGCACAAAATAAGGGCTGGGGAAATGTTTGAACAATGAATGAAAAAATTACTCCAGCCAATATTTATCAAAATCTGATTATACAATAGGTCAGGCATTGTATCCTGGAAAGTGAAGATCCAATAATAAACAACAGTAAGCAAGACAGATGGGGCCCTACACTGGTTGAATTTAAAATCTGGTATGTGGGGTGGGGTGGGAGGAGTTGTACAAGAAATAAAAATAAAGCTGATTCATGCTATGAATGGGAAGCACCAAGAAAGAACGTCTAAACAGGTTGAGGAACAAAGAAGCAGGGAAGACTTCCTGGAGAAAGTGAGGTTTAAGCTGACACCTGGAAGAGAAGTTGTAGGCAAGAAGAAAGAGGAAGATCAGTGTGGTCTATTCAAACCTAGCAACACCTCATCATTCTGGACCAGCTGTCTCATTTATCTAGAAAGTAGCTGAAACCCAGAAAGAAGACTGACAGGTATTTAATGGCCAAAATGTGTCAAAAAAGGGTTTAATGATCCTCTTGCCTCAACCTCTGAAGTAGGGTACATGACAGGCAAGTACCCAACTTGAAATATTTTTATTCTTATGTTTTAATCTATAACATGTGGCATAGTCATAACAAATATTAGTTATTGCATAATATTTACATATTGTCATAATAAAGAGATTTAAGTTAGGAACTGAGAAATAGTCTATTTCAGGAAACAAATACCCGATTATTTTAGTTTTGGATGATTTTATATTGACAATAACAATTTTCTGGCAGATGGAAGTTGAGTGTCTTATTTCAACAATATGTATTGTTTCCTTTGACACATTTGATAATCAAAAGACCTTAATGATCTAGTAGGTTTCTAGATCTGAATTGCGACTGCTTTTATATCTAATAGATTTCTGGAGGTGGGAAACTGTCAATTATTTTTTTTAAATCCCTCTTTGTTACTAGGACATTTCTGAATTTCAAGTTGAAATTAACAGGTCTTCATTATAATACTATGTAAATATTATTGAATAATTAATTCATTTATCATTAATAATCCATTTTAACAAATAGTAAACTACCTAAACTAGTATTTTTCCCTGGGGCAGGGGCACCTTTCTTCTGCTATATGCAACAGGACAGTGTGGGCCAGTACTGGCCCTGGTTCAAGGACAGAGACAGTATCTGATACCATCATTACCCCTACTGCTTTGCACAGGCTTTGGGTATCACAGACATTCAGCCCATTATTTGTTGAAGAATAATGAAGATCTTCAAGGTCTCAGAATTTAAGTTTGCATATGTATGTTTCATTTCACCATACTTTCTAGAAATACTTGTGCTCATAATATTGGAACGGTATTGCACACAGGCTTACAGCAACAGTCCTTAGTGACCAGCTGAAGCTTATTAAACTGTCACACAGCCGGGACCATCTGCCCCTCCCTTTGTTCCCCAGACACAGAGAACTTTTTCCAACAAGAACGCCTTAGGAGCAAGAAGTTTTCACAGCTATACCATACCATTAGAGGAACATCTTTGCAATGTGCCAAGAGAGTCATAAAGTTTAGTAATTTCTGAGGAAACATCATAAAAATCCAGCAAGATGGTAAAGCTTTATGTAAGTAGTCTCAGACAGAGACTGCTTGAGAAAGGAACAAGTGCACAGGCTAAAGAAAGCTATGTTATCATGGAAAATAAACTCTGCCAAACCTAAGTCTTTCAAGACTTACAAACAGCTGGCTCTCTATTTCTGGCTTGATCTTTGCAATGCCAGAGACAGGAATGAGCTCACTGCCTGGAATCCCTTTATGTCATTTCCCTATAAAGAAAATAGTCACTTTGAAGGTAGTCCAAAAAAAGAAAAAGAAAAAGAAAAAGAAAGAAAGCACTAGAACTATTAGTGATGTGATAGTGTAATTTAATTAGCATTTGTGAATGCTTTCTCTGTGCCAGGCATTGGAAAACTCAGAAATGAACAAGACAAGCTCCCTGCTATTGAATATCTTACTGCCTAGGAGAAGAGACAGACTGCCTCAATCAATAACCTTCCCCATCCATCTCCATCCTGTCCCAGGTGACATCATCTTTCCCCTGAGGTCTACAATAACATTGTCTCCTTGCCTCCACTCTTAAAGCCCTAAGCAATCCATTCTCCATAGGGCACCAGAGTGATCTTCGGAAAAGACAAGTGTAATTATCTTGCTTCCCGTACATGTAGGCAATGGTATGGCCTCTGAATGTGGTCTGGCTCCTGAATGCCTGCTGGGAAGGGGAGAATCAAATTGGAAATTCCCGTACTAAGCCCAGCTCTCTAAAAGGCCACATCCTCTGTCAGTGAACTAGAAGAAATCATGCTTTGTCTTGGCCTTGGCTTATGAAAGGGAAGTAAACACTCTCAGAGTGTCTAATCATAATACCTTTCTAATACAAGTCTAGAGTCAGAATTCCTGCTATGCCTACAACCTGAAAAGTCTAACAGCAAAAAATGTAAGTGTTCTAAGTCAGCAGGAACCTCTGAGGTATCTGCACAAGAATGAAGACCATTATTTTAGACCCAGGCCTCAAAGAATTACCAGAGATTAAAGTTCCAGCAGACAAGTTAGATTTCAGTGTAACACTTAAATCAGAATTCCACAAAGAGAAGAGAGAAAGACTGGATGAGAAACAATATTGAAAAAGAAAATATGTGAAAACTTTCCAAACTTGTAGGGTATCAAACCTCAAAAACAAGAATCCCAACATATTCCAAGAAGAATAAATAAAAAGAAATCCTCTCCTAGAAGTGAATTAGAGACACCAAAGACATCTAAGACAAAGAGAAGATTTTAAAAAGCATCCAAAATAGAAAATACCTAACTATCAAAAGAAAAATTAGGCAGCTGACTTCTCAACAGCAAAAATGGAACTGAGAAAACAGTGGTATTCCTTCAAAGTCCTGCTATCATATAACAACACAGAACTGCATAGAACTGTATTTCAAGAAAAGAGGACAAAATAAAGGTAATTTGGACAATAGAAACTGATAGAATTTGCTACAAAAAGTATCTCACTAAAATAAGTTTGAAAATTATTTCCAAGAGAAAGAAAATGATCACTGGAGGAAAGTCTGAGCTGTAAAATAAAATAATAAAGCAAATGGCAAATGTGGGTAAATCTATCAGATGTTGAAACTATGCAAAATATAATAATAAGCTAGTTATTGAAGTTTAACTATAAGGATAAAATAAATTAGGACTAAAATATCAGTTAACAAAAACATACAACAGATGTGGTCAAAATGATAAAAGGATTCCCAAGATCCTTGTATTACTAAGAAGAGAATAAAGACACTAATTTTTGTAATAATTCTCTGACATTTTCTCTTCAATATTATACACACATATTAAATATTCTAGGCTAAAATTTTAGAAGAATAAAAATTAAGTGCATAACTTCTAGAAGAGTACAAGGAGAAAGGGAAAAAGAAAAAATCAATTTAAAAGATATATGACATTCACAATCATATAGGGAAATGTTAGCATAGTTAACAAATAGGTAAGATAAAAAATTAAAGCTATAAAATTTGTACAGTGTATTTCACAAGTCACTCTAACATACATATGTAAAATATTGAGATTAAATGTCTAGAGAAGGTATGTTATCAATTTGTAAAAATTAACCATATATAATGCCATGAAGCAAAAAAATTCAAAACAAAAGAAGGAAGAAGGGAAAAAGGACAGAGGGCAAGAGAGAGGAAGAAAAGAAAGAAACAAAAAAGAAAGAACATCCTAGAACCACAATGCAGTTAAGATAGAAATCAACAACAAAAAGATGAGCAGAAAATAACGCATGTCTAGAAAAAAATTTAAAAGATACAAATTAGATAACTCATGGGTCCAAAAATAAATCTTCAAGCTGAGGATGTGTCTCAGTTGTAGAGCTCTTGCCTTGCATGTTCAAGACCCTGGGTTCGATCTCCAGCACCACCAAAAATATATATATCTCCTTGAAAACATAAAATACATAAAACTGAAAGGTGAGTAAAAAAAAAAAAAAAACAAAAAAAATACCTGCTGGGTGTGGATACAGGTGTCCAGAGAGCCTGAGGACCAGTTAACATGGTAACACAATTAACAACAGGAGACACTGAACATCAGTGCCAAAGCAGAGTTCAAATTGCCACCAAGAAAACAAATACTATTCAATGACGAGAACTGGCAGAGCATACAAAAGTTTAAAGAGTTTTATTGAAATATAATTCACATACTATACATTTCACCCAGGTAAAGCATACAATTCAACAGTTTTTAGCATATTCATAGTTATGCTAACAACACCCCATTCATTTTTAGGACATTTTTATCACCTCCAAAAAGAAATCCTATACCCACCAACAGACACTCGCCACTTGCCCCACCAAAATTCTCCCCTACCCATAGCTCTAGGATACCACTAACTTACTTTCCATTTCTACTTATTGCCCTATTCTGAACATTTCATACATGTGAAATCACACAATATGTGATTTTTTGTGACTGGCCTCTTTCATATAATAATAATGTTTTCTAGATTTATCCATGTCGTAGCATGTATCAGTACTTCATTCCTTTTCATGGCTGAATAATGTTACAGCACAGATAAGATGTGGTAACATCTTAGTTATCTATCAATTGATGGACATCTGAGTGATTTCCACTTTGGGCTATTATGAATAACAGTGCTATGAAAATTAGAGTACAAGCTTTTGTGTGAACATATATATTTCTCTGAGTATGTAATGAGGAATGAATTACTAGGATATAGTAATGTTTTACATTTGGAGAAATAGCCTGTTTCTCAAAATGGTTGCATCATTTTACATTCCCATCAAGAATGTACAAAGGTTCCAATTTCTTTGCATACTTGGCTATCTGTTTCATTTTTTATGAACATCCTCATAGATATAAAGTCATTTTGTAGGTTTCATTTTCAGGTCCCTAAAATTTAATGATATTATGGTATTTTAATACAGCTACTAATGTATCCTGCCTATTACCCAGACACATTTTTAAAACTCTAAAAAAATAAACTATTGAAGCATTTAGCAGTTTCATTGCCCAATCATATAAGAAATATTTAAGCCTTTTCCTCAGGGAAGAGGAAAGGAGTTAGAAGTGGAGAGATCAAGGATAATGAGAAAGTCAAGCATGCCTGTTGAATACATAATTTGAAATTTAAAGAATGATTTTACATTTCAATATGGCTGTTTCAATTTTGAGGTAATAGCTACACCAAAACAGTCCTTCTAAAATGTCCTGCTCTGTACTATGATTTAAATCAAGTATTTGATGAGGACAGGACCCAGAGATTGGAGGGGATTCATGTGTTTCACTTTCTTCTCCAGTATGTCATTATATTCTTCAAAAGTAAGTACTTACAGGTAGGAACTCTCACATACTGAGAGTTGAGTATAAGTTGCTAAAACTTACTTGGAAAGCAACTTAGCAAGACATTCCAAAAGCATTAGATGCACTTGCCCTGGGACCCAATGATTTCACTTTTGGAAAGTTGTCTTGTACATGTACCTGCCCCCTAAGATGAATGTAAACGTCATGTACTATAAACATACAATAATATGAAAACAAGCACGGTGGGGTACACCTGTAATCCTAGCACTCAGGAGGCTGAGGCAGGAAGATTGTCACAAGTTCAAGGTCAGTCTGAACTATATAGTGAGACCCAGTCTCAAAAACAAACAAATAAACAAAAATGACAAAAAATGGAAAATAATATAAACTATAGGAAAAAAGCATTCCAGGATAATTTTTAATACAGGACAAAATGTAAGCATTTACTAATGGAAAAAAGAAATAAAACTCACTGGATGCAGATTTTGCAGCAATTAAAGTGACAGTTCTGAAAAGTATAGCAAAGGAGAAGGTTTAAATCACAATGCAAGCATTACTATTAATGTAATAAAATTATATCAGTTTTATAAAATATAAAAACATATACCCAGAAAATGATTTTTCTCTTGCCCCTTCCTTCCTTCTATCCCTCATCCCTCCTTCCCTTCCTCCCTTCCTTTCTTTTTTCTGCTGGGGATGAAACCCAGGGCCTCACACACGAAAGACAGGTGCTCTACCACTGAGTTATACCCTAGCACTTTCCAGAATAATTTCTCAAAATAGACTCTGCAACATGAAAACAGTCATTGCATCTTGACAATAGGGTTATAAATGTTTTTTATGTTTTCTTCCAAATTGTGAATACCTCAAGCAAACCACAAAGATGATATACATGACAAATGTGCTTTTTAAATAAAACTAACATCCAGGCTCAAAGCTCATTCCTGCACTGAGTGGCTTTAGTAAACACTTCTAGTGGTCTTATTTCTAAGGAGCCAGGACCTCGCCCTCTGTTAGGATGGGTGATGGACTCCACTGGAAGAAGATGCGGTATGAGAGCTAGGAGAGCTCGCCTCTCATTCTCCACTGTATCTCGAAAACCTCTGCAAAGTGGAGGAGTTGAAACAGAACAAACACTGATCTGATCCTGCACTGACTTTTCCATCCATGACACTTACATGGCTGAAATGGGACAACAACCCAAGTGACATAATAGTAAGTGGTGGGCATTAAACCCAAATCTTACTCCATACCACACTCACACCTGTAAAACAGAAATAACAACATCTGCCACTTTATTGCACAAAGTCAAAGTCAAGCAAAGTAAATGAGTGTGAAAATTTCATATAAAATACCCAGTTCCATGGAAACGCAAGACTCTAAGGCTCTCCACACAGCTTCATTCACTATGTGTTTCATAGCACCTGAACGTAGAATCGTGGGTTTCTTCTGCCCTTTTAGGTTAACAAGTCAATAGTAATGAAGGCTGCTTTAAGTGAATGAGAAGGAAAAATTAATGATAATAACATCATAAAAGATAAATGAATATCTGTTAGAAATGCAAATGAAAACCAGAGGAAAAATTTTTACAATACACATGAGATAAAAATTATCCACAATATTTGCAAGCTGATAAGAAAAAACATAAACATAATACATAAGCCAAATCGTGAGTGAACAAAGCATATTGTCATTTCACAGATGAAACAATACAAATGACTGATAAACTTAGGCAAAAAGCTCAAACTTGTTGACAATCAGAGAAAGGTAAATTTAAAAAATGTATTTTTGCCTATCGGTTTGGCAGAGATGCAGGAGGCTAATAGTGTAGTCCTGGAGGGACACGAGAAGATAGTTACTCTCGAACACTGCTGATGACAATGGGATGGGAACTATCCAAATATAAAGTGTCTTACCCTGTGATCCAGTAATCCCCAGGAATGCGTCCTGCAGAAGTATCTGCACAAATAAACTTAAAACCTCCAGAGGATAGAATCTACTGCACTGCTCTTTGTAACACCAATGAAAAATGATGGAAACAATGATCACTCAGCAAATTGTGGTACATCCACATAATGGAGTGTTAGCTGTTGTTAAAATGAAATGAATCTATACATACTAACAGAAAGACATCCTGATAAAAATTCTGGTGCTGAACACTATAGATATTGTATAATGGCAGTATTTTTAAAACAAAATTTGTCTATAGTTAAATACAATTTCTAGCTTGTATCTGTACACAATAGCTTCGTCGCGGTCATCAGCACAGCTCACTGAGTAGTCTGGTTCTCCTCTTTATACCCACATGGCGGGACTGCACTGCCCCAGGCCCTCTGAAGTTGGCCCTGGCCACGTAATTCACTTTGGTGGGTGAAGACGTGTCATTCCTGAGGAGTAGTTCTAAACGTTATCATGTGCCCTTTCTCTTGGTGATTCCAGGAAGCAGATGTCAAGTCTTGGGTCTCTGAATAACCAAGATATGAGGGTCCCCTGCTGCACCAACCCACACTGGATCCACAGAACGAGCAAGAAAAAAAACCTCGCATTGTATTAAGCCACTAAGCTACGCTGTGGTTCTTGTGACTTATCCAGAAAATTGTCCATCGTCACTTTTTAAAACTCCCAATAAGCACAGTATTAACACAAAGAGAAATAAAACTACTCAGTGAGCATAAAGCACAAGATATGACTACCAGCCACCATTAGAGATCAAGGCAGATATGCTGAGGGACTTACTTGAAAAGTAAAGCTGTACCTAGGGCAGACTGCACAGGAGATAAACAGTAAAGCTTCATTAAGCATAAGAGAGTTTTATTCAGATGGCAGAGAAGCAGATGGGAGAAGAGAAGGAGCCGCCGGAAATGCCTGCTAGGACTCACAAAGCATTTATAAAAATTACTAGATAATGGTTCATAACCAGCCAGGGAAACAAACATGTACACAAACCGCAGCAGAGGCAGCTGCGAAGACAAGGCACCACTTGATGCGAGCTGGAAGGGGCGATGTGAGTCCATCTGGACCAGAGGAACGTGATCATTGTTCTCTCCAGCGAGACAGCAGCTTTGTGGAGGGATCTCAGGGACATGACTCAGCTTCAGAGCAGCAACCACAGGGGAAGGGGGTTCAAAACTAACTAAAGGAATAGCAAGGTTACTTGCCTGTTCACACTATTAACATTTTGCTCTGAAAGATAATTAAGGCGTCATGAATTCATCAGAGGGAAAACCAAAATATATTCTTACTCAAGTGCCAGGCACTTTAAAAATTTTTATGATTTAATCCTCAGGATAGTCCTTGCAAATAGTTAATTCCCACCATTTTGTCTGTCTGTCTGTCTGCTTGTTTGTTTGTTTGTTTGTTTTCACTTGTAGGGCTTTGCTATACATGAGGAACCTGGGTCACAGAGCCACTATGTGACAGAGTCCAAGACTCAAATGCACATCTGATACAATTTTCCCATGTTCTTAGAGGGTGTTGAGAGTAACACGCAAATAAATCAGCTCAGGAAATTCACATCTCCTCCATTTCATGCACTATAACCTAAATTCTGCTTTGTGAAGTAGCCACTGTATTTGCTTTGTGAACCCAAAGTCAAGACACAGATGTCACTCTAACAGCT